>OZ012626.1:23610157-24214097 GCA_963942485.1 Pediacus dermestoides | reverse complement strand
AAATTACGCAACATTGTCTTAATTTAACTTCAAGTAGGCAGGGGCACTTGAGTTTGTAGTTGGAAAAGCAAACTTAAAACGAATTGAACACGTACCCTCCATCTGAAATGCAATCTTCCGCAAGCAGAACAGTTCCCTGCATACCATCAATGGAAACTGCGCATTCTGCTTCTGCATCAACTTCTTGTACGTATAAATTCTTCAGCAAGTTGTATCCACTGTTATTGAAGGAAACATACAATCGATCATCGCCACGTATATTACGTTTGATCTCGGCTGGTGTCAAAAGTTTGTAATATGATTCCAGAGCCTTGAATAACCTTTTCTCGTCCACAAACGGTAATAGAGCCACGCCTTGCCAAGCAAATTTTTTACCATTCAGATCAATTTTAAAGTCTTCAGGATAAAAGTCAATTATAGTGGATTCCTACGACAAAATATGAAGCAATAAATTATAAATAAGTTTTTTAATGTTATATTTCAGACTTACAGGATCAGACATTAGTACAGCCCATGGTTTTGGAACATGCTTACTGCTGGCAGCTGGGAACACGCCCATAAGTTGCTCCAAAGGATTGAACTACAAAGTAAAAGAGTAATTTTTATACTAAATTGATCAATGTGCTAACTTTATAAAAAACTTATCAGAGTATATCGATAAAAAAAGTAGATATTACTTACTGGTTTTGTATCGGTTTCAAATTCGGTACTTAATCCAGCTATATTCACAAAATCAGATGCAAATGGAGCATAATGATATGGAAAATACCACTTCCACGACGCACATCCCTGATAGTAGTATCGAAGAACCCAACAAAGTCCTCGAACATAATGAAGAGCCACAGCATTTCTACAATAAAAAAAATGTGATGTTATTAATGTTATTAGTAAGGAGTTTATAGGTACCAAAGGTATTTTAATCTTCTTAAGAATAAATTTATGAAATTTGTAGTTTTTGTAATTTTGAGGATATTTTGACCTCTGGTGGTAATTTTATGGAGTGACCATGTTTAGATAAATTGTAGCTCGAATAAAGAAAAACGACATTACTGAAGACAGCAAAATGAAATGTAGTTATGGAAAAAATTGAAAAAAACAAGAAAATGTGTAAAACGCGTATTTGACCTAAAGTACTAGATATTACCGTTGAGAAATCTAAAGACATAACGATTAACTTTAATTTAGTTGCACATTGTAATTTTAGTGCTACCTAAGAAGCTTTAAAATATTTGCAAATTGGTTCCTGTCAAACTAACCTGAACTCAAGTTGATCTGATCCAACATCAAATTTCGACTCGTAGTAACGATCCTTAAAACCATCCTCCCATAATCTAACTTCATCATGTGCTTGATCATCGTCCTCTTCCTCCTCCTCAAATTTTCTTTTAACTCCATGGTTGTCCGAAGATTCAGTAGGACTTCCACTGGATGACCCAGCTGGCCGAAACATGGATTCCAAGGCAGTCCTAGCGGTAGTTGTCTGTAACTGACTGTCAACTTGTGAATGCATTCCGGCGCGACGAATGTTGAAAGCTTCTTGTCTGGCATTTGCTATCGGCCTGGATTGTCCTAGAGCCGTAGGTGCAAATTGTGTGTCTTTCACCAGATTCCAATTTGGTCGGTGTTGGTTGTAACCATCGGCTGTTCTACGTTTTTTCGCCTTTTCTCTAGCTTTGAATTGCAGTTCTTTTTGTTGGCGTGTTTTAAAAATTTCGTCTTCAGCTTTACCCAATTCCAGCATGATCATTTGGACTCGTTCCAAATTGACATCACCGCTGTCTGTTAAATATCCCTAAAAAAAATGCATAAGTAACATTCTTAATTTTATAGTATTTGTCGTAAAGTACCCCAGTTTTATAGACACAATCTTTGTACAATCTTACAAGTCGATCAATTGCACCTTCGCGAATTTCCAAACTGGGAAGATGAGGCAGAAAATCGTTACCAACGAAGAAACACATAAAAACCCAATCGTCCACAACACGGTCGAACTCATATTTAAAGGGCAAGTTGGGCATTTGTAGTTCTTTTTCCAGGTACTCTTTAAGTACACATAATCGTACAAAAATAAAATCCGTTTCAGCGCTGAAGGGTATGTCACTAGTTGAGGAGTCTTCATTACGGGCTGCTCCGATGCAATCCTTCATTTCATGTCCTATTAACAAACATAGTTAAAATTTGTTGCAACAACTAAAAAAATTAAACTAACCGACTTGTCCGCAAATTTCACATGGTCTGGGCTTGTTTGGCTTAAATTCTTCCCTAATTATAGTAAAATTGGGTTCGTGTGTTGCCAATCCTAACATAATGAGATCTGCATCTGCTCCACAAAGACAATGTTGGGTGTTGGGATCATGGTCTGGTTGAGCTGTATTGAAAAACATTGAAATGAATTATTAAGACAAAATAATTTTAATAGCATATTATATACTAAGGGATTGAGGTGCATCATTTCATCCCTGAAGGTGAATTAAATTTCATGAGCGAATAAAGCGAGCGAGGGAAATAATTCACCCGAAGGATTAAATGATACCTCAATCCCGTGGTATACAGGGTGGCTGAAATTCCGTTTCCAGCATGGAGATCTCGCTTATTATAATAGATAGACCATAGGTTTAAATTTGGCAAAGTTGCTAAATTTAGTGCTCAGTAATAATCCTAAGACAAATTTGAATTATTTTGAACGGTCTTCTGAAAAAGTGAAAAAAACTGAAAATTACAATTTTTTAAAATCGCCCATAACTTTTTTATTTCTGAACATTTTTTAAATCTGTAAAAACATTCTCAAAGCAACTTTTTATGCTCTATCGATCAGTGATCGTCGTTTCTTTAAACATCGATTCGTTTTTGTTTTTTAAACGCCAACTTCCGATTTTCTTATGGACGTACTTTCTACTTTACACATCATTGGATAGTATATTTTTTTCCAAATTCATCGATGTACTACACATGGTATTCAGATTTAATTTTACTTGTTAAAATTTTAAAAATGTGTCCAATACAGCAATCATCTCAAATCAAGCAGCCTAAACTCGTTTAGTTTGTGTTGTTACCATGGTAATTTATAAACAATTTCAAATTTTAAAATTTGATGTTTGTCACAAGCATAGATGTCACAAGTGACAAATTACAATAATAATTAGTTATTCCCCGCGAATTAAATTAAATTATGTTTTCGAATAATGAAAAGCGTGATATGATGCGTATTTATTATTCATCACATAGAAAATCTATGTTAACGACACAACGATACGCAGAAACATATCCTGAAAGAAGACAACCATCTTCTAGATTATTTTCTACACTGGACAACAATTTAATGGAATTTGGGGCCTTTGAAAAACCCAAAACAAAATATGGAAGCCGAATTACAGAAGAAAACAAAGAAAATATTTTAGCCGCGGTAAATATCTAAACACTGGCTTTGATAGAATTATGCAATTTCAACCATTTAGGTGAACGAGAATCCTGGTATCTCGACAAGAGAACTGAGTCATAATTTGGAATTACCTCGATATCAGATTCAAACAGTTCTAAGGAGGAAGGATTTAAACCATTTAAAATCCATGTGACACAGACATTAAGACCCGGAGACGAAGTTCATAGACTCCAGTTTTGCGAGTGGCTTCTTGATAAATACCAACGTAACGAGGATTTTCTGAAAAATATTATTTGGACGGATGAATGTTCATTCACCAACTTGGGCATGTTCAATCGTCATAATGAACATTATTGGGCCAGAGAAAATCCCCGTACCTATAGAGAAGCAAGACCACAGCACCGATTTGGTATCAATGTCTGGGTAGGTTTATAGGGGGAAAGGGTTATTGGTCCTCATATTTTCGAAGGGACTCTAACCGCTCAACGTTACATTGACTTTATAAACCAAGATTTGATGGAATATTTGGAGAAATCCCCCTGAATCAACTACGGCAAATATGGTGGCATCAGGATGGGGCTCCAGCGCATAATGCGCAGATTATTAGAGAACGCTTTAATGAACTTTTCCCTGAACAATGGATCGGAATCCATGGGCACGTCCATTGGTCAGCTAGATCACCTGACCTGAACCCCTTAGATTTTTTTCTTTGGGGATACGCCAAAAATAAAATGTTTAAAAACACATATAACAATGTCGAAGAAATGAGGAATGTCGTTTTGGGAGTGATGCGTAATATTCCACGTAGAACGATAGCGCGAAGTTTAGACAGTGGAGTACGGAAGCGTTTACGGTTGTGTATTAGAGAAGATTGGTATTTATTTGAACATCTACTTTAAATTTAATTTGATATAGCATATTGCTTATTGTCATATGTTATTCGGCTTTCATATTTGTTTAGATTTCTTAAAGGCTCCAAATTCCATTAAATTGTTGTCCAGTGTAGAAAATAATCTCGAAGATTTTTGTCTTCATTCAGAATAAGTTTCGGCGTAACACTGGGTTTTTAGGAGAGAGTTTTTATGTTATGAATAAAAAATACACGCATAATATCAGTCTTTTCATTATTCGAAAACATAATTTTAGTTCACAGATTATTATTAATAATAATTATTGCAATTTGTCACTTGTGCCAGACCTCAAATTTCTTAAATTTTGAAATTGTTTATAAATTACCATGGTAACAATACAAACTAAGCGAGTTTGGGCTGCTTGATTTGAGATGATTGCTGTATTGGATACATTTTTTAAATTTTTACAATTAAAATTAAATCTGAATACCATGTGTAGCACATCGATGAATTTGGAAAAAATGTACTATCCGATGATGTTCAAAAGGCGTTCAAAAAACAAAAACGAATCGATGTTTAAAGAAACGACGATCACTGATCGATAGAGCACAAAAAGTTACTTTGAGAATGTTTTTACAGATTAGAAAAATGTCCAGAAATAAAAAAGTTATGGGCGATTTTCAAAAATTGTAATTTTCAGTTTTTTTCACTTTTTCAGAAGACCGTTCAAGATAATTCAAATTTGTCTTAGGATTATTACTGAGCACTAAATTTAGCAACTTAGCCAAATTTAAACCTATGGTCTATCTATTATAATAAGCGAGATCCCCATGCTGGAAACGGAATTTCAGCCACCCTGTATACGCTATTTTTTGCACTTCCGAAGCATTTGCATGTGAAATCATTCTAAATTTATGCTTGTCAAAGTGACAAACGTGTCGGTAAGAACTATAGTGTAAGAACAATAAAATACTGTCCAAGATGAGAAAAAATACTTGTGTAACCTAGCAATATAAATTTAATCCCTTGGGATTAAATAGGTCACTTCAGTCCCTGTAAAGAGGGATTAAATTAGCACATTTCATCCCGGAAGTGCAAAATAGTATATTTCGTGTCAAGGGGAAGAAGTGGATTATTTTTGACGAGATTTATGTAGTTGGTACGAGTGACGTGCAGGGGTGCCGTAGGACGATAGGCTAATTACAGCAAAGTATTCCGTCAAATTTAAGGTCACGTGCAAGGGCAAGGGTTATTCCGGCATCATCTTATGGTACCGATTTATGCTATTATTTAAAGGAAAAAAAAACTATACAAAACAACCTAACCTGGTCCGTGACTTATAATCAGTCCGAATAAATAAAGCATTTACTTAAAATAAAAAATATCTGATGTGCCCAACACATGACTTTCTTATACTTACGGATAGTATCACAATAATTACTTTTCTTAAAGAATCATGGCGAAAATGATCAAAATGGATTCAGGGGCCCTCAAAACGTGTAAATCTATCAAAATCTCGAAGTCGAAAAAAATCACGATTACAATACTTCCTTATACTTCGTATAAGAAAGCAAAAAGAAGGGAAATCTACGGAATCGAATCAGCACCGTCTGGATTACTAGGCAGATTCTCTACCCACTGTGCCACGGCGACTTGTGCTAGAAGTGGTATTTGTTCTGGATAAAAAAGTACACAATGCAAAAGCACCGACAACTTTGAATTTGACGGAATACTTTGCTATAATTAACTTCTCGTGCCGTAGGCGCCCGAGCTTCTGTCACGAGTACCAACTACAACGATCGAGTCGAAAAATGTCCCTTCCCCGTGTTGCGAACGCAAGAAGATACAAAAACAGAGGAGAAAAAGCTCCCGGATGGGTGTAGGCACAAATCCGTTGCCAGTTGCTATGACAGTGACAAACCAAAACAAACACTTGACCAATAACGCGCCTTATTGACTGCTGGCGCATGCGTAGAAACTATCAAGTACGCTTGAGTCCATTTGAACGTGCAACACTTTTTGACCCACGAATTCAACCCCCATCCCGGGGATCTTTCTGTCCTCTATTTTATACGTCCTTGTGCGAACGCTATTTTTTTTGACAAGTGTATGTTTTCAGTGTCATTCTTTTCCCTAGGGATAAAAAATATGTGGTTTTTCCCGGCTCAATGACAAACGGAACTTTAGACCCGCTCTACAGGTCTAAAATGACACTGAAAACATACACCTGTCAAAAAAAAGTATATTAATCATTTACTGTAAGACAGTTCGTCCACAGCCACAACGCAATTGCAACTTTTGTTAACCAGCTTTTGAACTGAACCTTATCAATCTGGTCAATTTTCAAAGAACGGTTGCTACGCCAAAATTATATTATTTCTGTTTTGAACATTCAGGTAATATTTCTGTTTCTTTTCATATGTTACTGTGCAATAAACTCCCACAGAAAAAAAATTTTTTTTTAATGATAACATTGTCCCAGTCAACATATTAAAAGTCCACAAGAAATCTATTGTGCAACAAAAATTAACTATACATGTAACTATCGCTTGCACAGAAAATATGTTTAAATTAAAAATTTGCTGTTTGAATAATTCGAATTAATCATATACTTGTTATAAAGTGTCAAAATAATCGGTTTTTGATATTTTGTAACAATCATTTCGTGTGCAAATAATATTCAAATGATTCTAGAATAAGCCCCTTGGAGTATAACAATCTCTTAGTACCTACTTGTTTTGTATTGTTATTTCGTATTTTGTTATTTGTTGCATTATTTTCGTATCATGTATGATCTCTAAAATTATGTAATAACCTCTATTTCTATTTCATGTTTATTTTTCGACAACTAATATAAATAAAAAAAAACATTCCCGTTTTAGGACTTCAAATACGATATAACATGAAACTGAAATGTGAACGTATATGTAACATATAAGGTCTGTTCCAACACACGGTTTTGAACCGTCAGATGTACTGTAAAGATGTGAATTCTTGACAATTATGGGTATAATCATCACTAAAGACGGAAATACACCATTCAATTTGGTTGATTCAACCAGATTGAACCAATAGAAATACAGTCTACTTCTATCAATGTTTCTATTGATTCAATCTGGTTGAATCAACCAAATTGAATCGTGTATTTCCTGCTTAAAGCCAGAAATACACCATTATTCAAACACTTTCCCGTAATGTTTAATGCGTTTTTGACAAAAGCCCCTCTTCTGCAGTTTTCCTCTTCCAAATAAAAAACTACCACTCATAGTTTTTAACAAATGTTACTGACCTCTTTGCTTGCGTATGTAGTCCATAATTTTATGTTCACCCTCTCCAGGGACATTAGCATCCGACAAAATAACTTTGATTTCTTTCCATCCAGGATCGTTATTCAAACGCTCATGTATGTAGTAGTGTAAACACTCAGACAACTTGGCCATAAACGGTGTTCCCGGTGTAATACAGTTCGAATCAAAATGCTCCTCCTTCGGTTTTTCAGATGGTAACTCAATACCCTTCAACAATAACTCGGCACGAATGCGTTTGATTTCATTAATTTTTTCCACGGTTTCCTTAGATGCCCTGAAACGTCGTGAGCGTTGTTGGTTCATTTTAGCCCTGGGTGCCACACCATCAATAGCCATATACAGCACTTTTCTCGGTCTAACAATGTTGAATAAGCGATCAATACATTCAAAAATTGCAATCATCATTTCGTCTTCATTTCGTGGAGCTGGCCGATCTTCCGGGTGAGTGCATGGGTGAATGATGCCATTCATGTCCAGATATAGATTGTCGAATTCTACACCGTTAGGATTTGGTTCAGATGAGTCTATTGGAACTCGCACACCATTAATGTCCACAGCCTGAGTTTAAACAAACAAATAAAATTAAAACTTTGATTGATGATGATTTTAGTATAACCTTACTTTTTGTTCCACACAGTGTACTATTACAGATGGGTACTTTCTACTTAACCATCTGAAAAATGCTGGAACCCCCATATTGGCTGTTTAAAAACTAATGTCTGTAGTATGCTAATATGTGTTAAAATTTAATTTATTATATTATAACTGACACATGTTATGAGAGGCGAACGCTAAGCCAACCAAACAGTCCAAACACACATATAAAAACAATAAAAGGAAAACACCCTAGAAATGCGAGGACTACTCTTCTTCTACCTCGTCTCCATTATTTACATTTACCGCCATCTGCTGGCTTATATCGGACAAATTTGAAATTACTGGCATTTACTGGTTACCGAAATATCTCAAATATACAGGGTGGGTCGTAACTATTCGAACATAGAGTAGCCACAGATAGTTCGGACTACAGTGGCTGTATTAAAACAGTGGCGACAAGTATGGCTAAGCCCCGCCCATCCTCCATGAGGAGGCAAATTTTAAATTGAAAATAAAGTAGTGAGTTAGGAATCCAGAAAATAAATGAGTTTTGTTGGTAGTAAAAGAGCATAATTTATTGAATATTTCCAATAAACGTCCACTTTGGTTCAAAATATATTAATTTACTGGTTAATGTATAGCATAGAACAAACCACCTTTCTGCAGTAACAAGTTCAAAGTTAGAAATTTGTTTAAAATATAGCAATACGAGTATAATATTATAGAGTATAAAGTATTGGCAATAAAATTGGTTCTAAGGAAGCTGAACTAATAAAATGATTATAGATTATAATTATTACATTTATTAATACAAAGATAGGGACATACAAATAACATTTCACAATACGTGACCTCGTGACCATCAGCAATAGATTTACTGGCAAATTTTTTGTAGCTTTGTTATTTTTGTTGTAATTAATTTTTATATTAAACACAGCATAATAATCTGTTATCTGTTAATAATTTTACATTTTAAATATTCTATGGTGTCCTCCAATTTTATTAGAGCCTGGCACCCCTAAAAGCCGCCCTTAACGTGCACGTTCGCGGTTTTTGTATTTTACCGCAAAACGTTTACGATTTCGCAATTTTAGCCTCTGTACAAAATTAATCCTTGTAAAACTCTGCAGAAAAATTTTATTTACCACTTTTTCTTATATAGGTACAGTAGTTCTCAAACTGCAAGCGCCCTAATACAGGGTGTAACTGAAATGCTTGGCCAAACTTGGCGAGCGTGTTGAAGGGAACAAAAGTATGAAAAAAGTTCCTATAAACAAGGGTCCAAAAATGATTCCTAAGGGAGGTACAGCCCCCTAAAGAGGGCACATTGACGATGTTTTTTTCTAAATATTTTCTAAACGGATTGACATAGAGTCTTGAAATTTGGTATGATGAATAAGCATTAAATACTGAACAAATTTGTGTAAACAAAATTTTTAAAATTTCATAACTTTATCTGAATCCGTTTCGAAAATATTTACAAAAAACCATCGTCATAATGTGCCCCCTTTAGGGGGCTGTACTTCCCTTAGGAATCATTTCTGGACCCTTGTTTATAGGAACTTTTTTCTTAGTTTTGTTCCATGTATAGGGGTAGTTAGTATATTATTTATTATTATTAGTATACTCCCTACAACAAACCTTCTGCAGCGAAATACTTTCAGGTCTTGGAAATGTACATACTTCCTATCTCCTCGGCGCTTGCTCGATGTCATTAAAAATTAATTTAATACCCCTGTATTGGCTTGAAAATTGGGAACCACTGTATATAAGAAAAAGTGGTAAATACACTTTTTGTGGAGAATTTTATAAGGATTATTTTTGTACAGAAGCTAAAATTGCGAAATCGTGACCGTTTTGCGGTAAAATGCGAAAAACCACGAATATGCACGTTGGGGGTGGCTTTTAGGGGTGCCAGGCTCCAATAATACTCTAATACAGTTTATAATATTGTAGCACTTACAAGGGTCACCTTAATAGACCTGATTAACATGAAAACTAATCCACAAATTTTACATGAAATGGTAAAATTGAAGATAAATCATATCAAACACATGTAAACAAACGCACGATTCGCCTCCTAATGGCGGACGAAACCACGTGACTACAGGAACCAATTAAAAATGGGATGTCTACTTGTCGCCACTGTTTTAATACAGTCACTGTAGTTCGGACCAAAATATGAGGATTTGACCAAATATGCCTTAGTAAAATGTTGCTGTGGATAAAAATACCTACAGGCTGTTAAAGTTGAAATATTATTTTCTTTTTTTATTGATAATATCACAACATCGTTGTTAAAAAAATTTGGCAGAGGGGTATTACTTTAGGTAAGGAATTTTTTTTCCCATATTTACACGAAAATGGCCACTTTATTTGCGTGAAATGCGGATAGAAAGTCGCCTTTTTAGGGTAGTCGCGAAAAATAAGGAGTGGGGGTAACATTTCTCACATAGGTAGCCATTCCCTCCCTGATATGCTGGAGTTATTTTATTTGTGTTTGTTTATGGTTGTCAGGGTGATTTTCTCACCGCAAAGTGTCAAGCAAAAATGTCAGTGTTATGCTGTTGTAATTTGTTCGCGCGTTTCACGCAAAAGAAGTGGCAATTTTCGTACAGGTATGAGAAAAAATAGAATATGCTGGACGGTAGGAATTGATTCTGCCTCGTGTTCTTTTTCACACTCTCGTCAGAATCTCATAATTCCTACCTTGTTGCATAAACTACTATTCTCCCGCGACCTTCCCTGTGTGGGGCGCACCTGATTAAAATTTATAAACAAAAATGATACATAATCAAATTTCAAATTCAATAGATATCTATACCTATCCTACAAACCATGTCGACGTCGTCAAATTGGTCGACATTCGTAACGACACCTAAATTCTTGTAATTTTCTTTTCAAATGGAGAAAGTTTCACAAACGTATTTATTTACATAAACATCAAATTTAATTTTTTTTTATAGTATTACAGCTCTACAGCAGTACTTAAACTTTGTCGACTCGCGGTGACGACGTGTCGACATGTCGCCATACATATCAACCGTCGACTCGACAACTATAAGCGACTATCTCAGTGTCGTCATTATAGTCGCCAGTTGTGACGACATTTATTTATAGTGAATATATTTCTATAGATAATAAATATAAAGTACCTATATTCCGAAAACGTTAAATGGTCCAATAAAGTGAATTTATTAATAATAAGTTTAATTAAGAACCATATCTTGACTACACGACATGACGATACAAATGTCGTCACGTCGACCATTCGACATTCATGTCGACGTGCATGTCGATCGTTCGGAAAACGGGTCAATTTGATAATTGTTTACAGCAGTCACTTCTCGATTTTTGTAGTTTTTTTTCGAGAGACGTTGTATAAGACACTTTGTATGTGACGCATTTGTGAGTAAAAGAATGTTGGGCAAATAAGTACTTACCCCACAAACTTATACGGAAGCGTGGAATGAATAAAAGGTTGCTGAGTGGGTAAAAACGAGCCAAAAAAGACTAAAAATACGATAAATTTAGTCGACATGCATATGCTTTTAGCTCTACAATTTTTTTTATTTGATTTTTGAAAAGGATCAGTTTTTACAGGCAAGGAAAATGAAGTGGACAAAATAAATTAGAAGATTTTTTTCTAAATTCGATTTTTTTTTGTTATTTCGAATATTTTTACATAAAATAAGAAAAAACTAAGCTAAAGTTTCCATAAAATGTCTTTTACTTTTCTAAGAAAGTTTGAAATAAATTTCGGAAGTCTTTCTCGAACTTATTGAAATAGCTATGTCTGTCCTTGTTCCACTCATTACAGCTAATTTAGTGTGGAAAGGGTCTTGCTTGGGTTTTGCGGTCGAGGGTTGCTGCAACTTGAGTATTGGCGCGTATTTTTTTTACATAATAGTTATGGCCCACTGCACTATTTAAAGATAGGAAACATCTGTGGATTTTGTTTTGACCATTTAAGTATATGAGTGTTTAAAGTGGTGGGAAGGAAATTACCCCAAACCAGATTTTTGGCTTCACCAAAAATCAATTATATTCTCTAGTTAGTTTAGATTTTAATACCTACTTATTAATAGTAGAATTCATTTATTTTATTTTAGTTTATTTGTTATTATTTAATTAATTTCAATAATAGGTATTTAATAAATTGTTATTTGTTTGGTGACACTCTGTGTTTGTTTTTGTGATTGGATTACCTAAATACCTCCCTTTTGTACTAAGGTAAGAATATAATATTTATAAGGCAAATTTTAGATTATTTCTGATACAAGATTTTTTTTTATTTATGTATGTATTATGTATTTATTGATTTATTTATTATTCTTAAAGGTATTAAAGTTAAGTGTATAAGTAATTAAGATTTAATAAATTTGCTATCTATAGGCGCATTAAAACAGTACAGGGACAGGGTGGACTAAATTGCATGTTTTGATAGGACAACTCTTTACCTATAACAGATATCGAAAAATAGACCACGGAGTCTCGATCTATTTTTTCGAGATAAACTCAATTCTGAAAACCAAAATTAGATGTCGTCTGTTGTTTTCGAGTTATCAAGGAAAGTTCGATTTTTCCACTTTTCGATACAAGTCTGTATCTTGATTGTTTTTCAATTTAGAGAAAAGTTAACAACACGTTCTTCAGGCACTTTTTTAAGTAGAATGCAATGACGTAATCATATTTGCAATAAATTTATTAATTTTCAAGTTATGACACAAACTTTTGCTTTTTTTAAATACAAATCATAGTTGACCATGATGGCTTAGTTAAAAAGACATTTTCTTTCTGTTTTCAAAAATGTATAACATGTGGGGTCTATTCCTTCCTATCTATTTTATTTTTTTTAATTCGCAAATTTTGGGGTAAGAGGTAATATTTCCTATATTTTTAGTAACACCCCCGGACCCGGATTTTCTCTTCGCGGCTCTGCATTAAGTAAAATATGTGAATATTTTTCTTTTGTTGCTAAGGCAGAAGAGACTGTTATAAAGAATGACCAAAATTCTTAATAAGAAACTGGAAAATAACTTTATATGGTGTGGTGGAAAAATCATTATTAGGTATTCTTTTATTGTTTATATTATGTGCAACAGCGTCGACCAATACGCTGGCGCCAAATTACGTATGCTGAAAGCCTCCACCAAACGAAGAAAAACAGACGTATTCAAGTAATCAAAATAAGAACTTGAAGAAGGCGAAGAAACTGAACTCCAGGAAGAGAAAAATCACGTTTCTTTCAAACCTCAGACGAAAGGTTCCAAAACCAAGGAGGAATTAAAATTGAAAAACAACGTGGAAACAGTCCAACCACCCGGAAAACTGAGAAGATGGAAAATGAAAGCGAAGAAATTAAGAGCAAGAATACTGAAAATAGTCCAATAGTCCAAAAATGAGAACGAAAAAGATAAGAATAAATAAAAAGTTTCTTGTTGTTGCGTTTTTATTATCTACTTTAATTCCTATGTTTTTACCTTTAATTTTTTTCCACAGGAAACTTCTGAGAATTAAATGTTGACACTCGATGTATTGGTTGCTACAAAAAGTCGACATCACTGTCGACATCGATAACCGTGTCGACATGTCGACATTCAGGTCGTCAAACAGCACGGCTTGCGATGTCGACAACCGTGTCTACGGTCGACCTCGACTGTCGTGTCGTCATCGACATGCCGACATCAACGTCGACCAAAATGTCGTGACGAAAAGTGACCGATGTCGAGTGTCGACATTTGTATCGTTTTTTATGTCGACATGGTTTGTAGGTTGTAGGGGATATGTACCTACCTACACTATAGTGTAGGTAGGTACCTAATTTTATAATTCTAGGGATCTTTTCTCGTTTGGGAAATATGTAGAGAAAACGATTGCAGTTCCTCTAGAAAGCATTTTTCGACCCATGTTTATAGTTTTTTCTAATAATTTCATAAAATTTACTGATAAATTATTACACGGTAATTTTGGAATATCCTATATAAAATTATAATAATACCTAATTACCAAAAAGTCTCTAATAAAGTAAATAGGCACACAAAGAAGAAAAACTACTATTGGCGTAAGCAACAATGTTTATTTACAGAAAATATAAGATAAATATCTTATGTAAGTGTACTTAAAGTTAGAATTATTTGATTATTTTGATCTGTACTGTTATCGCGTTTAGCCTTGGAACTTGGAATACATTTATTTCGGTGGAATATAACCCCTACTCTTCCAATAGACATAATTGTTGGGGTTCTTTTGATTTGCTCTATTATCGAGTTCATCTTGGGAATAATTTTTTTCCTTTTGAGTTGCTCTATTAACGAGCTCAGCATGGGAGTAAATTTGTCTCGATGGATTATCTCCTCTACTCGTCCAATAGGCACTATTGTTGGGGTTAATTTGATTTGTTCGATTAATGCGCCAAGCGTTATCATCATGTACCTTCCTTACTGGCATTTCTGAACTGCAAACAATATCATCGCAATCATCCGACGACTCATCATCATCATCACAAACAAATCGAGAAGTAAAACTTTGATTGTGTGATTGAGCAATTTCATTATTTCTTGTAGAGGATGAAAATGTAAGTGCTGCAATTGCCCCTCCAGCAAGCAATCCAACTCCTACTCCAGCTACTACGCCTGTAAGACAAAGTAATATACATATAGTTTGATAACAGACTTCGAAAAGAACAAAATAGTTATTTATATTATAAGTGGGATATGAACATCATTAACATAAGAGTCTGAAAATTGCAGAACGAGTCGTAGACGAGTTCTGTAATCAGACGAATATGTTAAAGTGTGTATATCCCACGTCTAATATACAAGATTTTATCTACTACCGTCCAAATAATTAAAAATGAATTTTGAATTTATTTCCAGCGACATTGCTCAGTAGTTGTTGTCAAGTTGTCGTACTGGATTAACCTAACCTAAGTTGTGTAAAAACTAGCCAGCGCTACACAACAATGAATTTGAATCATAAATTTTCAAATAATTAAACAATTTATACACCAAAAAATCTGGGACATGGACCGTGCTATATTTATTATTAAAATATAAAACTAATTTATTATAAAATAAAACTAAAAATTTTTCAGTTATCTAACGTGAAGTTAGGGTTTTTTCTAGGTAGATATGCTATTATAAAATTCTCCAGGTTTCAAAAAATCAAACTTACGAGTATGAAGTGTCATTACTCAATGTTAATCACAAATTTTAAAGAATTAAACAATATATATTATATTATAATTAGACATTTACAAATATAAAGTTTCTTATAAAGATACTAAATTGTAAAAATTGTGTTATAAATACTTGTAAGAAAGAATTTTCTTGTTGAAATTTCAGTGTGGTAATGATTTCTTTAAAACACATGTTGCGTAATAATCTGACTTACCTTACTCAAATTAATGTCAAATCAAGGCTATTATGAATTGGTAGTAGATAAATAATATTAAACCACGGAAATAAAATAAGATAATGAGTTTGCCTGAGAGAGAAATTAAGAAGCCTCTTGTGATTGGTCAATTTAAGTCGCTTATTATTATTAAGAATAATTGTATACGTACCCCACCAGCTGGACGAATCTTCTTTCTCATCTTTTTTGTTCATTTTGTTAATACTTAGTAGGTTCTTGCAATTCCTCTACTCTAAAACTTAATAATAATAATTAATACGACTATAATAATATTATAATAAATGTCATTACCTTAATTAAAGTTAATTTGTGTTTAATTCAAGCAATAGGTACCTAGAACAACAAAATTCCGACTCTAGAATCTGTTTAGATTTAATTCTGTGAGACTGTGACACACAAAATATATAAATGTATGTATACCTATATAGGATGACTTTCCCCATTTAAGCAGGGTTGCCAGATGTTTACTACAGGAAATCGCCGAAGCAAGAAAAATTAATAGCCATAAGTCGCCTAAGTAGAAAAAGCGCGCCGCAGGCGAAAATTTTTGAATTTGGCTACTTTTTTTCAATTTTGGCGACTTTTTGGACCTAAAATTTTAATGTTTATTTTTAATTTTTGCAATTTATCTAGAAAGCTGCGTGAAGATTATTTTCTTGCATTGTTGCCAACTTACGTTAGAAGAGAGAGAAAAGCCCGCTGTAAAGGCGCCAGGATCAAATTTCTGTCATTTTTTTAAATAAATAACGGACTGCCAACCCTATTTGATATTTCTACCTGTAATAGGTAGTTCGATTCTCAAATAAAAAGAATTTGAACTAAAATATTTTGCGGGAAATTTAAAGTACTTATGTCAATTTGAATGGTCTAGTCTAGTCTAGAGATGATCATCCAATCATATTAATGCATGTATTTTAGATTTCTTAAAATATTTTAGTTCCTATTCGCTTTATCTACTCATAAAAATAAAAAAGTTAGTAACAAAAAATATTTAGAAGAAGATTTAATTGTTGCACGCTGCACATACTGAAAAAACACAAAATAAAAGATTCTTAAACAATAATCACAGACATTAAATTAAAAGTATACAAGTAGCCAAAAAAAAAACTGTAATTAAAATAAAGATAGCCATATTTAGTCGCCACTCGCCAAAACAAAAAATTGGGCGCCATTAAAAAAAAAAGATAGCCAAAAAGGCGACAAGTAGCCACATCTGGCAACCCTGCATTTAAGTAGATTGTTTTGCGGGCATTCACCCATGTGGTGTGACATGCGCGCCTAGCATCACAAACACAATCAAATTCATAAGAGAATTCCGTTACGTATCTGAATTAAGTGGAAAACGATAGGTAATCGCTAATCGTTGAAGTGGGTGATTATGCTTGATGTATTATTTTAGATAAACCAAATAGCGGTGAATCCCCTAATCAGTTCGCTACCTGTAGAGGGTGACCCAGATTTTAGTCGGGAAGCAAGTATATTAGGTATTGGGAACTGAAATGACCGATGGGGGCGCTGCAGTCGTAAGCTTGAAAGAGAGTCGCTTTCAAGGTCGCACAAATATTTACACATGTTTATATGAACGGTGTCGAGATTTAACGCAAGTTTTTTAATTTTTGTGTGTGATTCTTTTATTTGTGTTTTTACAATAAATAAATTACCACAATGAAACTCAGTTTAATTGAATTATTTCGGTCCTAGATGCATCACAACTCGAGAAATTTAACAGAAGGTAAGTAATAAAAAATATTTGCAAGGTTAGGTTGTAATTAGTTTTTGGAAAAAGCAACTAATTTAGTTAAAGTTGGAAGAAGGGAAAATGTAACAACAAATCATTTAATAGGTACATACATGTATTTTTGGATGTCACCAAACATCTTCGTTGGCAAAAATATCATGGCGTTTGCAATTGTTAATGCATACTATCACTTTTATTTTTCTGGTCTTTTTGGTTTGCTTTTGTTCTTTTTTTTTCTGTTTCAGGCACGATATAAAACACTTGGATCACATATCTGGTACTGATATGAAATGCACATGGTCGAAAAGGAAAGTTGTTTTGGAAAAACATGAGTCAATTTCCCTCCGTGAAACTCCTTGTTATAAAAAGAAAATAAATAACAAATAAATGAAAACTAAGTTGTCAATTTCTTTTCCCTTTGCTGTTACAACTTACAACCATTAACATAACAAAAAACTTTGCAGTTCATCCAGAGAAAAGTCTCTGGTTCATACCGGTTTTAAACACAACAGGCGGCCCTATTTGCTCTCCTTTACACATAACACTGTAATAATAAACATATAACAAGTATTTAACACTAATTATGTGTGCCTTATCTGCAATATTTGAAACAAATCTTAACGTTTTATTAGTTATTATATTTAACAAGAAAATTAACTTTGTGCAGCCTGCTATACTTCACATGTTGAAATGTCAAAGTGACTCTCTTTCACGGGGGACAATTTGTACCGCCAGGTGGCGTATTCTATATTTCAGTTCCCAATTGGGACATTTCAACATGTGAAGTATAGCAGGCTGCACAAAGTTAATTTTCTTGTTAAATATGATAACTAATAAAACGTTAAGATTTGTTTCAAATATTGCAGATAAGGCACACATAATTAGTGTTAAATACTTGTTATATGTTTATTATTACAGTGTAATGTGTAACGGAGAGCAAGAAGGGCCGCCTGTTGTGTTTAAAACCGGTATGAACCAGAGACTTTTCTCTGGATGAACTGCAAAGTTTTTTGTTGTGTTAATGGTTGTAAGTTGTAACAGCAAAGGGAAAAGAAATTGACAACTTAGTTTTCATTTATTTGTTATTTATTTTCTTTTTATAACAAGGAGTTTCACGGAGGGAAATTGGCTCATATTTTTCCAAAACAACTTTCCTTTTCGACCATGTGCATTTCATATCAGTACCAGATATGTGATCCAAGTGTTTTATATCGTGCCTGAAACAGAAAGCAAACCAAAAAGACCAGAAAAATAAAATTGATAGTATGTATTAACAATTGCAAACGCCATGATATTTTTGCCAACGAAGATGTTTGATAACATCCAAATATACATGTATGTCTATTAAATGATTTGTTGTTACATTTTCCCTTCTTCCAACTTTAACTGAATTAATTACTTTTTCCATAAAATAAAATAATAAGAGGAAAAATAAACCTAACCTTGCAAATAGTTTTATTACTTACCTTCTGTTAAATTGCTCGAGTTCTGATGCATCTAGAACCAAAATAATTCGATTAAACTGAGTTTCATTGTGGTAATTTAGTTATTGTAAAAACACAAATAAAAGAATCACACACAAAAATTAAAAAACTTGCGTTAAATCTCGACACCGTTCATATAAACATGTGTTAATATTTGTGCGACCTTGAAAGCGACTCTCTTTCAAGCTTACGACTGCAGCGCCCCCATCGGTCGTTTCAGTTCCCAATACACTAGTAAATTTTTTTTTTTGTTAATGATAGTTTAGGTCATTGGCGTACGATTTTTCTTTTTAAGAGACCCCCTCATTATGACTCTGGTTAGAATGACGAGATGAAAACCATACTGGGAAGTGTATTAATGTAGCCAATATTCACCTTCCAAATTTCATAAAAATATCTAGGTATCTAATATTATTTTCGTAGATATACTTAACGAGCCGGGACCGAATCGTGCCCTCGGCGACTCAGTTAATCTAATAAATTATATATGGGAGAAACTGAAAATAAATTTCAATTTCGAAAACTAAGCGTTTATGGTCATACATTTATAAGACAAATTATTTCGGAATGTTCTGACAATTCTCTAAGTTTCCCGATTAAAATATAACACATCCTGTAATTCCTGTATAATACATTTTCAATACTAAATTAACTACACAAAAAGTATGTGTTTTTTACGGAAATGTTTTTAGTTATAGGTTCATTTTCCATTTGATTGGGGTATTTATTTCTTAATTTTCGACAATAGTGGATATGTCCATTCTCTTAAAATATGAAGAAATTACAGATCTTGAAATAATGTGTAGAAAATTTGGGACACCGAACCAAAACATCGGCATATAAGATCTTAGCTGCTAGTTGATGGGGCACCCTGTGTATAATACCTACTATAATACCTCAAACATGATATGTCGAGATTACATCATGAGATCGATTGGGATAAATTGGATATGTTTTCAATCATGATGATGTAGCAAATCTTATTTATTTTAAAATAAGTTTTAGAGCTGATAAGTTTCTTATTTCTATTCCTATCAAGGGATTACTAAATGTCCATTGTATAAGTACATATAGGTACGCCAGATACTGAACGCATAAGTACTTAAATCACATTAAAATCAAAAATCCACATGCCATCAATTACTTATATCCAATTATAATAACGAAAACACTCAAAAAGAAGTATGTTTTGACAAAAAGCGATAACAAATTTTTCTATTCATAATCTACTATTGGGTACCTATATAATACATAAATCAAAAATGATACCTAGATATGAATTTCTGCAGCAAAAAATCACCATGAAGGTTTTCTTGCTGTTTTTCTATTTGGGGTAACTTAGCATCTAATTACCCCTGTTATCAAAACTTTGACTTATTGAAATCCTTTCAGATTCGCTGTATGTGACGACCCCGATTACCATTTCCCTGATGCCTTTCAATTTGGAGCAGCCACCGCCGCGTACCAAGTAGAAGGCGCTTGGAACGAAGGAGGTACAATTTACAAAATGTGGGTCGATCTGTGCTATTTTTATATTTTATGTGTTTAGGTAAAGGTGAGAGCATTTGGGATAGAGCTACTCATGAGCACGCTGATTGGGTAGCCGACAAATCTAATGGCGATGTAGCCTGCGACTCCTATCATAAATATAAAGAGGACATTCAACTGCTAAAAAATTTGGGTGTTAATTTCTATCGGTTTTCTATATCTTGGCCAAGGATTTTTCCCACTGGCAAAACCGATATTAACCAGGAAGGTATTGACTACTACAACAATCTAATCAATGAAGCAATTGCTAATGGAATTGAACCATATGTAACTTTATATCACTGGGATTTACCTCAACCCTTACAAGATGAAGGAGGTTGGCCTGAAAGGAAACTGGCAGACTATTTTGTGGAATATGCTAGAGTGGCTTTTCAAAATTTTGGGGATAGGGTAAAAAAATGGATGACTTTCAATGAAATTAATCAGATTTGTGAGGCAGGTTATTCGGGTGGGAGCATGGCGCCACTTATTAAGAATGAAGGTATTGGAGGTTACGAATGTACACATACTGTATTACTAGCTCACGGCAAAACTTACAGAATGTACGAGAAAGAGTTCCAAAGCACACAAAATGGTAAAAAGCATTAGTGGAGATTTATGTATCCATATTATTGTGTTTAATTTCAGGAGAAGTTGGTATAGCTATTGATTCGTTTTGGCATGAACCAAATATGGATGTAGACACTGACAAAGAAGCCTCAGAAGTTTCTTTACAAATGAACGTAAGTGTCGGTCAAAATGTAAATTGTAATTTTTGAAAATAGGACTAAACCGCAAGTGTAGGTACTGAAGAAAGTCCCTGTATTGTTTTTTTCGCTTTCTAGTCTGCTCTGGCTTGATCTATGCAGAAAAGTGTTAAATTGAATTTTAAATAAAATAATAATAATTACTTGAGAATTGCTCGTAATTATTATTGTGTCTCATTTTAAAAGTTCTGACGCTCTTATTGATAAACCATTAGAGTGTGGTCCGCTCGAACCGGAAAGGTTTGTCAATTGACATTTGTTGGTTGTGAGTGGTTGGCTGAAAGACTAATGTTTACGGACGGCTTTACGGTTGGTTTTGATTTGTATAAGCTAACCTTCCATAACATTACACAGCCGCCAACTTGAACCAGCAAAAACCAAGCAATCCGTAAACCAACCTCAAGCGATCGGTAGCTTTTGGTTGAGCCTGCTTCCCCATGCATCCGTAAATACGGATCCGTATCAACCACGTGATCAACATAAGCCAATAGACAAGAACTACTATGCTTGTCTATTGGCTTATGTTGATCACGTGGTTGATACGGATCCGTATTTACGGATGCATGAGGAAGCAGGCTGAGTTACCGCTTTTTTCAGGATTAATATTGTTCCGTATACCTGGGTTTTTCAGTTCAGCTGATATAACCAAGATTTACGGGACGGGATACCAGCGACCGGTTGGTATACGGACCACACTCTTTTGGTTTGAATTATTGACATAACTGAAGGGAACAAAATTTTCCTGATCCTCATATTAAATTATTTTCTCTCTAATTTTACTTTAAATCTTTTAGTACGGCTGGTTTGTTAATCCCCTAATTTTGGGTAACTACCCACCAATTATGATAGAAAAAGTGAAATCCATGAGCTTGTCTGAAGGTTATCCCAAATCTAGACTTCCGGAATTCACTGATGAAGAAGTTAAAATGCTGAAAGGAACTATTGACTTCCTAGGCCTGAACCATTACTCGTCCGATCGTGTATATTTTGCGAGTGACAGTGATGGCACTCATCCATCCCATTGGAGGGATGTTGGTGTAATTGGATATCAAGACTCATCTTGGGAAGGTTCAGCTTCCAGTTGGCTCAAAGTTGTGCCATGGGGTTTACGTAAACTACTTGTTTGGATTAAGAACAACTACAATAATCCACCAGTTGTTATCACTGAAAATGGATATTCAGATACGGATGGTTTGGCTGATTATGGACGCGCTAATTATTATAAGAAATATTTGTACGAAGTTTTGAAGGCTATTCATGAGGAGGAGTGTAATGTTGTGGCGTATACTGCTTGGAGTTTGATGGACAATTTTGAATGGATGGCTGGATATACGTACGAAATATAGTGTATATCTAATGATCTTTTGGAATTATAATTATTCTTTTAGGCAACGTTTTGGAATGCATTATGTAGACTTTACTAATCCAGAAAGACCAAGAACTCCGAAGCTCTCTTCATATGTTTTTAAAAATATATTAGAAACTAGGCATGTTGACTGGGACTATTATCCGCCTTGGAATTCTTCATACATACACAAAAATCAACTACCTTAATGAGACACCGTAATTTGTCAGATATATTAGAATCATTTTCAGCAAGCATGTGCGTCACACTATCTCTCGTATGTAATACCTCTCATTAACCTCTCTTGAAAGTGAGAGAACTGTACAGAAAAAAACGTTGTGACGCACATGTCTGCTGAAAATAATCCTAATCTAAAGATATCATTGCAATATAATAGGTATTCTTTATTAATAGAATTATTATTATTACATGATATAATGTTTTTCCACACCTGTTTAATTATATGTCAATTATTCGTATTTTTTTCGTGGAAAATCGTACCTAAGAAGGTATATACAGGGTGTTTTTGAAATACACTACCAAAAGTGAAACGGAGTCTCTGGGACTTTTAAGGAGGCGAATGGACCCTTTTATTTTTTTGTACGATAAGCAAAAATAACCTCTGATCCCTTACTTATAAAACCAGAATGCCACTGATGAAAATACACGTAAAACTGATTGCGTTCGATTTCAATAAAAAGCCGTAATTAAAATTAAATCATACTTGAATAAATAGCCATAGTAACTATTAAAGTCAGAACTGACAAGTCGAAAGTCAATTCTGAGAGGTAGATTTTAAATTACGGTTCAAGCATCCAACAAATACCTATGTAGTGAAATACATAATAATTTATTTATAAAATTTGTTCAAATTGCCGACCATCGTTCGCAATGCAAGCTCGAGCTCGACGAATTAGCGATTCTTGGGCTCCCCTTATCATACCTTGGTTTGCCCTAATAGCTGCTGCAACATCGTGAATTCTGTTGTCAATTTTTCAACGAAATTAACCGGCGTCGCATACACTAATTGCTTCATATGCCCCCAAAAAAAAATCGCAAGAATTTAGATCAGGAGAACGAGGAGACCACAGTACTGAACCATTTCTCCCTATCCATTTTCTTGAAAAGGCTTGATCTAACCATTCTCGTACGTCCTGGGTATAGTGGGCAGGGGCTCCGTCATGTAAATACCACATATTTCTTAGGGTAGCTAGAGCAGGGTGGGCAAAATTCGATGTTTTTATAGGGTAACTTTTAAACCATATAAGAGATATTGAAAATCTGACCGCACATCGTTGAGCTCTTTTTTTGACAAACCCTCGATGGTGAAGTCAAAATCTAGCGATCGTCGTTTTTATATGGAAGTCATGGTGGGCTGTCACATTGTTGAGAAGAGCATTTTTTCTCTTTTCAAATATGTAAAGAGCAAGCAGTAGTAGTTTATGCAACAAGGTAGGAATTGGGAGATTCTGACGAGTGTGAAAATTGTGCCAGAGCGAAGCGAGGGCGCAAGAACACGAGGCAGAATCAATTCCTACCGTGTAGCATACTCTATTTTTTCTCATACCTGTACGAAAATGCCACTTCTTTTGCGTGAACCGCGCGAACAAATTAAAACAGCATAACACTGACATTTTGCTTGACACTGTGCGGTGAGCAAATCACCTTGACAACCATAAAAAAACACAAATAACTCATGCATATCAGTGAGGGAATGGCTACCCAAGTGAGAAATGTTACTTCCACTCCTTATTTTCCACGACTACCATAAAAAGGCGACTTTGTACCCGCATTTCACGCAAATAAAGTGGCCACTTTCGTGTAGGTATGGGAAAAATAAATTTGTAATCGAGTCATCCATGAACGCGAAATCCTATGTAGTTACTTGAACTGCATTACAATAAAATGTCAGTTGAAAGCTAAAATGGTTCAAGTTGAAGACATACGGATTCAAATCCATGGATGACTCGATTACAAATTTATTTGCTCGCACGATATAATATGTACAGGGTGTCTCAATTTCGATGGGAATGGGGGGTTTCACCCATTTCTAGGCGAGATAGAAAAAAATGGTTTTCGCAACACTGTGCTCGATTTTTAAGAAAAATCGATTGGTAAAAACCACATCTTGATATCTCTAACCGTTATCAAGATATCTTAAAAAAGTGACATTTGGCCGATTTTTAAAAAGTGTCATAACTTTTTTGTTTATTAAAATATTTTAAATCTGTAAAGTGTTTGTTGTAGTAGCTTTTCACGTAGAATAATGTGCACTAGAAATTTTTGTTCTCGGTTCAATACATTTCGAGTTATTACACCTAACTTTCTTATTTTAAATGCAAACCATAGTTGGCTATGCCATTAAAAAATTGCTTATTTTTTTAATATTTTCAAAAATATATATCTTGGTATACTTATTTTTATATCTCACTGAATTATACGTTTTTATATTTTTAAATTCGTAAATTAAATGTTTTGAATATTATTAGTAGGCGTTGTTAAAGAAAATGTTATATCAATGAACCAACGTCAAATAGTAAAAGCCATTTATTAACAATAATCAAAATATATCAAATTTAACAGGTAAAAAATCAACAATAAATAAACAGAAACACAAAATATATAACTGAAAGAGAACTAATAAATAAACAATTGAAACACATTATAGTACGAATTTGTTGAATTAAATGTTCAAGTTCTTGTCCGTTCTGTTGAACACAAGGACAATACATTTTTTTTTAAATAAATCGAACATAAAGGAAGAAATTGAGCATAGGATGAGGCAGATTGCAAATAATTAGAAATATAAAACCAAATCAGATTTTTAACGTGATTCATGCTGCAATACAACATTATCGGCAGCAATTTGAATAATATTTTATAATTTACTAAAATGATTTCTATAGAAAAATGTAAAATCTTAAGTTTATGTTGATTAATATTAACTTGGCTGTGTTGTTACCATTCGACGTTGGTTCATTGATATATTTTTCTTTAACAACGCCTACTAATAATATTCAAAACATTTAATTTACGAATTTAAAAATATAAAAACGTATAATTCAGTGAGATATAAAAATAAGTATAGCTATATATTTTTAAAAATATAAAAAAATAGCAATTTTTTAATGGCATAGCCAACTATGGTTTGCATTTAAAATAAGAAAGTTAGGTGCAATAACTCGAAATGTATTGAACCTAGAACAAAAATGTCTAGTGCACATTATTCTACGTGAAAAACTACTACAACAAACACTTTACAGATTTAAAATATTTTAATAAACAAAAAAGTTATGACCCTTTTTAAAAATCGGCCAAATGTCACTTTTTAAAGATATCTTAATAACGGGTAGAGATATCAAGATGAGGTTTTTACCAATCGATTTTTCTTAAAAATCAAGCACAGTATTGCGAAAACCATTTTTTTCTATCTCGCCTAGAAATGGATGAAACCCCCCATTCCCATCGAAATTGAGACACCCTGTATACATATAGGAATAGACCCTATAGGGTCTATTCTATTCCTTCAATTTCCGCTTGAAAAATAAAAAAATCAAAATCAAAATGAAAATAGGCCAGATTTTTTTTAAAATGTTCCGATCTCAAAGTCGTCTGCTTGTTGTGTGGAATGCAGGGTCGCCTATTTTCACCGAAAACTTTTGAATTGCTTAACCAATCAAAGATCCGATTACATGTATATGTTTGTCATCCTAATACCTTTCATTTGGTACCAAGAACGACCAATTCGAACATTTCTAGCTCGACATATGACTTTTAAAGTAAAATATCTGATGTGTCCAACACATGACTTTCTTATACGGATAGTATCAGAATAATTACTTTTCCTAAAGAAATTAAGTTAAATTTTTTGTAAAAATTTTAAGGGTGTCCTGCAATTTTCAAATAGTCTCTGTCGCACTTATTGCAATACGTATAAATCTGTCCTTGTCCCACTCATTATAACCGAATTTTACGACAAAAATATGTTTTATTTTAGATTTTTGACCTATTACTCACTTAAAAAAATCTCCAAGTATGAAATAAAAAATATCTGATGTGTCCAACACATGACTTTCTTATTACATTACCATGATACAGTTATAATCTTTGGAAAATACTGAAGGGGTAGCCAATAATCACATGCAGTCGACATTCAATACGTTATTAATATAAAATCACATTTATTTATTATTATTGTTTTCGGTACCATAGAAAGCAGTAAAATAAAAAAAAATAATGGTCCTTCTGGGATTCGAACCCGCGACCTTCCGTTAGGCAGTCAGGTCCCTTTAGTCACTAGTCTATCTCGGCTGTCGGATTTCGGATTCAACGCGCACTTTGAGAAATACAGGGTGGTCGAGGTTAAACGTCATTAATTTTTGGATTGTCTGTTCAATTTAGAGAAAATAGTTATTCTTGAAAATTTTTTATTTAAGGTTTCGCTTTTGAGATATATCCAGTGGCGTCGAAAATTGGAGGGAAAAGTGGAATGGTCCCCAGTATCTACGCCACTGGAGACTTTTTTTATAAATGAGCCCATCATTATCTTGTTACTTGTTACTTGTTACTCTGTGTGCGAAATTTAATGGAAATGGTTCAAGTGGTTTAGAAGTTATGTTAAGAAAACGAGTTTTTATTTTAAACTTTGACACCCTGTATCTTTGTTATAAAACATTTTTGAGCAAAGTTTTTTAATAAAAGTCTACTTTTTTCATGATGCTCTATGACCTCCCAAAATGAATGACGTTCAAGTTGGACCACCCTGTATAAGAGTTTTTAGAATACCTATCTCGATTTTTTGAAATTTTTTTGAGGGAATTTCAAAAAAAGTTCAAACAAAATTTGTTCAAAATTTAATTCTAAATCAATGTTAATAAAAAAATCTCATAAATTATTTATTTTTCAAGATATTCCTTAAAAAACCTAAAAATGTCTTCAGGTAAGTGTCACTTGTTTTGGTGCTAGATGAAAAACATTGAATGTGGCATCCACAAATTTGTTCAAACTCTTAAGCTCTTAACTATGAAATTTTAATCAATTCTGATAACTCGTATTTGAGTTATGGTGGATACATAGCGAAAATGGTCAAATCTCAAAATGGATTCAGGGGACCTCAAAACGTGTAAATCCAGCAAAATCTCGAAGTCGAAAAAAATCACGATTACTGTACTTTCTCATTACTTCGTATAAGAAAGTAAAAAGTCACGATTAAAATACTTCGAATTACTTCGTATAAGAAAGTGAAAATGGAGCAGCTCCAATAATGTAGATTTGTAGTTCAAATATCACAAATGCAGTAGTTGCAATGTTCCAATTTATGTTCAATGTTGAGTGTTGACAGTTGACATTAAATTTTAATTCATTATCAAAAATGGACGTTGATTCTGAGAGTACAGCAACTTCAATTGATGAAAATACAGAAAATTTTTGCGAAAATCCAACTCGCGACACTCTAGCTGAGGGTTTAATGGGATTAATCAAACCCACAGTAGACCAGTTAGACGAACGTGTACGTGCCACTAGGTAAAATATTAATTTTTAATTATATCCTTAATTTATTCCTGATAAAGATAATTATAAATAATTAATGTGATTTATAGAATCTCTCAACTCGAATTAAAACAGTGCATTGAAAGTCTAAGTGACGAACTGAAAAAAATTTCGGAAACTCAACAAACTGCAATCGATTTGGATGCCTATGTGAAGAAACTAATCAATGCTAAACAACGTGTGACCGTGCTATCAAACATTCTCCAAAACGCACAGGAACGTCTTAATAAAGTGCACATGTCTATAGATAAAGAAGTGGTTAAGAGAAAAGTCCTGCTGAATAATATCATTCAAGACCCAGAGCCATCCAGTTAAAAATGTCGCTACCAACCCCAATTTACGATTTAAGTAACCATCCTGACGTGTACGATCCCAGCGAGGACACATTCTTATTTATCGATGCTTTGGAAGCTGAAGCTGATTATTTACAAACAGTTAACCCTACTGTCGCCGTGGAAATAGGTTCGGGAAGTGGAGTAGTGATTTCGGCTTTGGCTAGTATTTTATGTAAAAATTGCATGTATCTTACGACTGATGTAAATAATCAGGCCTGTGAAGCCACTGCTAAAACTGCTCAACTGAATCATGTTAACATCGAGTGTGTTAACATGGATATGTTGTTCTGTTTTAAACCAAAATGCTTTGATTTAATTTTGTTTAATCCACCTTATGTCATTACTGAAGACGCTGAAGTTGTAGGAAATGGTTTAAATAGAGCATGGGCCGGTGGAGGACAAGGTCGAGTAATAATCGATAAATTAGTGAATAATTTGGACAAATTTTTGTCAGAGAGTGGGGTGTGTTACATGGTTTTGTTGAGGGAAAATGAACCAAATGAAATTGGTAATAGACTACAAGCCAGTGGATTTAAGAGTGTTATGGTGCTACAAAGAAAAATTCCAGGAGAACATTTATTTGTTTATAAGTATGTTCGAATTAGTAAAGTAAATAGTGTAGAGCATTATAAATAACTTTGTGCTATTATTTTCGGTTCCATTCGTTTGAAGGATAGAGAGTGTAAAATTCCAACATTGGAAAAAAATGTTTTTGGTTAAAATAAAATACTAAAACTTCGTTATTTTATTTTATTAATAATTTAAATATAAAAGTATAATTAATAAAATCTGTCATTCCCTTAATTTCTATAGCTTACACAAAAATTAAAAGAGGGTTTAAAATTAATCCTTAAGCGCATAATACACATCATCGACACTAACATTCAAAATAATTCGTTGGTACATATCGTTGCACTTTGGATCAGTTAAAATAAGTCTGCTGGCACTTAAACGTGAAACAGCCGCAAATGAAATGGAGCTCGATGGTATTTTAAAACCGTCTATAGCCGAAATAGTGCCTAGCATTTTGTAGATATCCATAAAAGTGGTTTCTTCCACACCCGTTCGTTCCACCTGTCAAAAATACATTTCACTGATATGTTAATAGTATATTGTAATACAAGTGCGGAAAACGCATCATGACAATACGAGTGTGAAATTTGCAACGCGAGCGATAGCGAGTGCTGCAATCACACGAGTATTGTCATGGGCCATTTCCGCAAGCGTGTTACATATGATTTTTTCTACGAAAACGCGGAATTCGTAAAAAATTAAATTATTTGTAAATTTTTATGTAATTAAAAAAAGCATCAAGTGAGTTTGTTGTCATAGAACTGAAAGCTCATAGCTGTTGACAGTTTATAAATTGTGTCCTGTCATCGAAATAATTTTGATTTTGAGATCAAATTACGTGAATATAAACATGGAGTTTCAAAACTAAAGCGAAAGCGATGAACTAATGTGCACTCCTCCGGTTGTTAGATATTAAATAAATGTTACAATTATAACTAGATGTAAGTACTTCTTTATGTTTTTGTTTGCGTGCGGAAAGTTTAAAAAATGTGTGCGGAAAAAAATGTCCACACTAATTTTCCGTACTAGTTTTTCAAAAGCCTACTTTCAAATTCGATTATCTTGTCAGAAAAAACGTCATTCCGCATTTTCGTAGAAAAAGAAATTAAACAGTTTTATAATATGTTTATAGTACAGTAAAATTATCTTTTGAGATCGGAATCGTCCGGAACAGGATCAAATTTTAGGGGTTGTTAGGGGACCTGAAGTTAAGTAATTTTCCAAGTTTGCGACCTCCAACTCCTTGCGGATTTTTCGCCATCTTGATTTTAAGGGTTGATTTGGTTTTTTGTATTTTTCGGGCTTATATTTGATGTTAACAAAAAAAGTGTCAATACCTTTTTTGTAGAGAATAAAAATCCCCACAAAATGATGTAATATAATCGTATACAAATTCTCATCAGTAATCAAATTATGGTAGTTTAAAAATCCAACAAGTGGGATTTAAAAGTTTTTATTTTTTTATTTCGGTAATCGTCCATATTAATTAAAAAAAGTTCAATTAAAAGTTGTAAAGCGTAAAACTCCCTATAGTTTTTGTTAAAACAATTTTCTTCCTGTGTCAATACTTTTTGCGCTACAGTGAGTGAAAGGTTCACGGGAACTGAAACGAGGCGTTCGCGCTTGCCGTATCGCGCTAAAATCTAACGCTTTTTAGACGTTTATTTTCATATATTTGTTCCTAAATAAATTTTTAATTTGTTATTTTTGTTTTTTTGCAAAATTCGATGATAAATTAAATTCTGTACAAAAAATGTCCATATCTTTTTTTAATAATTATTTAAAATAAGCGAGTTATTTTGAAAAAAAGTTTACAAAGTTTTAATATCAAGTAGGTAGTCATAAAATATAATTTTGAAAATTTTCAATATTTCCGTAAAACTTGCTTAAATTTAAAATTATGCTTGTTTGATTTTAATAAATTACAATTATTCCGTTTCGTGGCTACTTGATGATTTTAAAGAATTGAAATTTTTTTTCAAAATAACTAGCTTATTTTAAATAATTATCAAAAAAAGATAAAGACATTTTTTGTACAGAATGTGATTTATCATCGATTTTTGCAAAAATATGCAGGGTGTTCCATTTAAAAAATGTTATTTTTGTGAATATGTATTTCGAAAAACGAAAACCCAGATGGTCAATTGTTTTCCTGTTTTCACCATTGTAATCAGTGGAAAAAATGCTACTAGTTTGCTAATTTAAGCGACTTTGTAGCTCCAATAATAACAAAGTTAGCAATAGTGAGCCACTTTGCGCGAACACCCTGTATACAATATATTCGATAAATATTGTACATAATAAATTACAAATTTATTTAGGAACAAATATTTGAAAATAAACGCATAAAAAGGCGTTAGATTTTAGCGATATGCGACAAGCGTGAACGCCTCCTTTCAGTTCCCGTGAACCTTTCACTCATTGTAGTGCAAAAAATATTAACACGGGAAGAAAATTGTTTAAACAAAAACTATAGGGAGCTTTACGCTATACAACTTTTGTTTGAACTATTTTTATTTAATATGGACGATTACTGAAACAAAAAAATAAAAAACTTTTACATCCCACTTGTATGTTTAAACTACCATAATTTGTTTAGTGATGATAATTTGTATACGATTATATTACATCATTTTGTGGGGATTTTTATTCTCTACAAAAAAGGTATCGACACTTTTTTTGCTAATATCAAATATAAGCCCGAAAAATACAAAAAACCAAATCAAACCTAAAAATCAAGATGGCGGAAAATCCGCAAGGAGTTGGAGGTCGCAAACTTGGGAAATTACTTAACTTCAGGTCCCCTAACAACCCCTAAAACTTGATCCTGTTCCGGACGATTCTGACCTTTCACGTATGATTTTCGAATAATTTTACTGTACTATATATACTTCATAAACTTCACACCAGTCAGAACCAATCAAATTGCCAGAAAATAGTCAGCAAACTTTTTTCTCACAATTTGACTGCTTCTAACTGGTTTAACATTTATGTGGAAACAAAGCTAGTATTTAGTTTATACAGGTATGGATTTAGCATTTTTTTACGTGAATAAAGGTTTATAATTACTAACGATTTTGCTGCCAAGCCTGGTGTTACTAAATGTTCTTGTAAATGTTAATATAAACACTCTAGCCTGAACACACTCAATATAAATAACAGTTTTGTTTTGCGTTACCTCTGCCACAATTGACTGTAAAAGAAGCTGTTCTAATCGAGAGCACCTCTTAATAGCTCGAACTTTTGGCTGGGTTATCATTGCATTTAGGGCTTCGTTTACATGACTCATAGTCACCAGTGTCATATCTCCTTCAAGTTCGGCTATTTCCGCTGCTCGTCTACAAATATCTAGTGCTCTTCTTGCATCTCCAGAAACCGAAGCTACTTTTCTGGAATAAATTTAATAATTAATTTCGATATAAGATTTACTCACCATGAGGTAGAACAAACCTTGCCACAAATTGAATAGCATCTGGATTAAAACTGTCCGTGCCAGATAGACGTTTCGTGACGATTTCTTGTAGTTGTTTGTGCGTATAAGCCTGGAAAGTCAGTCTTGTTAATCCTAATCGACTGGTAACTCTACTCATAAGTAATCTAGAGGAAATCAATATTGAAATTAGATGTTTTAAGACATGTGTTTTGTTATACCTTTCTGGTAAATCCATTGTGTTAGCAATGGTAATCACTATCAATTGATTTTTTGCTTTAGTAGGCCAATCTAGTAAATTGTAGACAACATCTTGTCGTTTTGTACACAAGATATCCAACTGAAAAAGTAATCGTATTTAGACATTTTTTACATCCCAGTTGTGTTCGTGTCACTTTCAATCTACAGGGTGTGTCACGACGAGTTACAATTGACATAACTCTATTACTGAATATAATTAATCTGAAAATTGGCATTATACAAAGTGATGAAAATATTGAACATTTTCTTTATAAGATCTTGCGGTTCCCGAAAAAACGTTAATATCTTTCCAGTAACTTGTCAGTTTCGAAAAACTAAATTACTAATCAAAGAAGGAAGGTCCATGGATTATTTTAAAATATTTACAGTAAAATTATCTGATATAAAGATGTTTCAAATTGAGCGTTAACTTTTAGAAAATTAAAACTTCGATAACTTAATTTTTTCAAAAGGCACCCTCTGTACAGGGTGTCCCATTTTCGACACTAAAAGTGTCGAAAATGTACGTTTTAAAGCTATCTTGAGAGAATGAAATTAAAATCTTTTTTATTAAGTATTCCCTATAGTCCCTATACCTAAACCTAATATTTTATTGCTTATATCTAAACTAAATACTTTTACAGATATTTTGTCTATTTTGCAATATTCTACAATGTTATCTTGTTTATATTGTAAAGAAAATAAATTATTTTCTACATTTTTTCTCCATAACAGATAAAAATATTTAAATATCCTCAAAAATATTCAGTTTAGAAATAAGGAATATGTAATGAAAAATGTAGGGAATTTAAGTATCTACAATGTAGGATAGAAATGTACTCAGTGTTCTACTTCAAAATATAAACTTTTCACTATTTGAAGATCGTAATATTTAACAGAGATATGAAAATATAAAAATATCTATAAAAATATTAAATGTATGTATGTATCGGGAATACTTCATAAAAAGATAGGGAATTTAATTCTTAACAACGTACATACAATATAAATATACAAATTTAATGGTTCAATTAAAAACACCCTGTATAAGTTAATTTTACTAGTAAATACCTAATACATCAAATTATTTTTTGGACTTTCTAGTTTATAATTTTAATATGTTTTTGTCAAAAATACTGTTTCTTTTAATATATGTATTATTATTTTTGTAGAACACTGTTTTGTAGAATACACAGGGTGTTCGATTTAAAATAACAAAGTAAGTGTCTACTTCCGATACAACCGGAAGTACTAGAAAGTCGCCAATATTTTCATTAAAAATTTAATTCATTAATAGAGTTCTTCTAGTGTCATCTCGTGTCACACCCTGTATAAGCCCTTAATGTATTATTTAGTTTTCAGCCAATTTATTTAAAAATGTTATTAATTATTATACTTCTCATACTATTGTTATAAAAGTACGCCTACTGTAATTAAAAATGGAAGTAGAAAATTTTGAAATAATTTTTAATTTCCAATTCTTGAGTTTGAGTGAATTTTTGGTCACATAATGGAAATATAGCTTTTGGGGAGAAGTACCTATGGTTGGTAAAATGTTGGTTGATATTGATGTGATATATTGGATGATAAAAAATAAAGATACAAAAGATATTAGGGTCTGCAGATTACTGAAAAGTGAAACACTAAATTAATATACTAATATTAGTTGCATAAGTTATTTATGGGGAAAAGTGAATAGCTAAATTGACACTCTACCTCGTCCACAAGCATCACACAAGGAGGTAGTTTCTTAGACTTTGTAAAGCGTTCTTCTAGTAAACTTTGTGCTTGCTCCCACGGCACAGATTTCCCTGTCAGCTGTTTTAAGATCTACAGAGAAAAGTAATAAAAAATTAGTTTAAGAGCCATTTGACACGACACTAATTTTAGTACTAAATTTAATACTAATTATGCGCGCGCAGATTTAGTAAACTTTTTACAATAAATTAGAGCATGTTCTATTTTTTTGTATACAATCTGACTAAATGTGCGTAAATTCGGTGCAGTAGTGTACAACTAAGAATGGTCGCCGGCTGTATCTCAGAAACTATTTATCGTACAGCCTTCGGAAAAAAATATTTATAGTAAAAGTGGCGAAAAGAAATCGCTGGAAATTATTTTCAAGTTTCTAGCTTCGCCGCTAGGGGGCGTACCTGCCATGGCAAATGATAAAATCATGATTTTCTCCAAATTATAGGCAATTAAGGTAACTCAAAAATAACTTTATTGGAAAGCTGAAACAATTATACATAATTTTGGTCTAACACTTTTTGCTCTAGCTCATCAAATAGGGGTGGGAGGAGAGGGTGAATTCTTCTGTACGAAAATGTTTATAACTTCTGTTTAACTTTATAGAATTTCGCAAACTTAGTATCGTTTGAAAGAACTTTTCTTGCTTCAAACGATGTTCGATAAGAAAAGTTGTTTTGATTCATATATTTGTTGCTAGGTGGCGCTTTTTGAAAACTTATTAATTTTATGGATTTTTCTTGAAAAATTTAAATGGACTCATATATATTTTTTAACATTATTAAAATTAGTATAAAATATCGAAAATATTAGTGAAAACCGCAGATCAATATCTTTTTTCGTTCAGGAAATATGGACAAAATAGTTTTTACATGATTCACAACACGTATTATTGTTATCACAAGTCGTTTTGCGAATTTAAGTGGTAGACTTTGTAACAAAAAAAATGCAATTAGTCCTATATTCCCAAAACGACTTGTGATAACAATAATACGGGTTGTGAATCGTGTAAAAACTATTTTGTCCATATTTCTTGAACGAAAAAAGATATGGATCTGCGGTTTTCACTAATATTTTCAATATTTTATACTTATTTTAATAATGTTAAAAAATATTTATGAGTTCATTTAAATTATTCAAGAAAAATCGATAAAATTAATAAATTTTCAAAAAACGCCACCTAGCAACAAGTACATGAATCAAAACAACTTCTCTTATCGAAAATCGTTTGAAGCAAGAAAAGTTCTTTCAAACGATACTAAATTCTATAAAGTTAAACAGAACTTATAAGCATTTTCGTACAGAAGAATTCACCCTCTCCTCCCTCCCTTATTTGATGAGCTAGAGCAAAAAGTGTTAAACCAAAATTGTGTATAATTGTTGCAGCTTTCCAATAAAGTTATTTTTGAGTTACCTTAATTGCCTATAATTTGGAGAAGATCATGATTTTATCATTTGCCATGACAAGTACGCCCCCTAGCGGCGAAGCTAGAAACTTGAAAATAATTTCCAGCGATTTCTTTTGGCCACTTTTACCATAAATATTTTTTTCCGAAGGCTGTACGATAAATAGTTTCTGAGATACAGCCGGCGACCATTCTTAGTTGTACACCCTGTACAATGTTGTACAGAAGAAATTGAATTTAGACCTGTTGTTTATTATTAATTTTTCAACTAAATCTGCGCGCGCACCACTTGTATGAAGTTTAGTACTAAAATTAGTCTCGCGTCAAACGGCTCTTAGATTGTAGTATTTTATACAAATTATCACACAAAACCTAAAGTACTAAATTAAAATTGTTTTTCACAAAAAAATTATTAGATAAATGATTTTGTTTTACGTTTTACTGAAGATAACCGATTCCAGATATAGGCAAAAAAACTATTAAAATGTAGATGTAAATCGAGCTTCTTCAGGGCAACAATATGTACTAAACTATCATAGTTGGAAAAAAAGAAATATGAGCATTGAGCACCATTTCTTTTATTTTTTGTAACTTTTGTAAGGTTTATAAGTTTTTATGATAACTACATAAGATATGCTTAATAGCACAAAATATGAACTGAATTCTTTTAACAACAGTTAAATAGCAAAAAAATGGTATGTAAAAGTCTAGTTAGAAAGTTAAAATTTGATATTTGAAAACATAATTAAGAAAAAAAACGAGAACGACAAAAAAAATAATTAAACAAAATACAGGACTAATGATTGTTATTTGCCTGGAGATCGCATTTTTCCCAGATTTTCCTGTAACTAGCTGAATGATTGCAATGCATTATTATGAAAAAATTACTTCAAACAGTGGACTATGTATTATTATGCGTGAAATAATAGTAAAAATAATTTCATATAACAATCAATTCGGATTCATACCTCCACATAGGCCTGCCTTGGTTCAGTAAGCTTCATTCCATTCACACTGACGTAATCGAACTTTGGCACGTCTTCATTGTGTTTTTGTAAATTGTTGATCAGCGATGTAATTGTGGCAGTTTTGCCTGTACCAGGTACTCCTGAAATATACATACAACCTCCACAACCATCCAGCAGTTTACTTTCCACAAAATTGTACACATCAGAATATTCTTGCTCCCGGCATGGTAATGCCAAAGGTACATAAGAAACATGCAGGTGGGTTCGAGCCTTCATTAATGGGGTACTAGCACCATCCACTGCTTTGTCTCGACTTTGCATCGATGGAGTTATCACACCATTCCGAATTAATTTGGCACGATTATTTGGAGTATTTTGAGTTCTTTTTTGTGATTTGGGACGAGGTGGCGAATCATCTGAGTCTCTATCTGATTCCAAATCAGATGATTGACATTTTTTAAGGGTTTTCTGAACTGAAACTCTTCGAATCCTAGGGACCTTTTGTTTGTTAGTCTTGGTAGGAGTGCTGTCGGATTCGGTAAACGTATATTTAGGTGTGTTGGACAACTGTATGCTTTTTCTTCTAGTATTGTAGCAGTTATTTTGAAAAGTTGATTCGGTGCGCGAACGTAAAATTGATTTTCTAATGGACCTATTTAGATTAGTTTTGGGAGTTTGTAGGGGTGCTGATTCATATCTCTTTGGTTGTATAATTGTTCTTTTCTTAGGTGTCTCTTCTATTTTACCACTTTGATCAGAATCACTCTCCGACACGTAATAATAAAATTTAGATTTTATTTTTTTTCTCGTTGTTGAGCATTCATTGTCCGACTTGTTGATTTCAACACAATCTTTTTTGGTCGGGGTGGAACTACGTACAGTAGCTTTTCTTTTTATGGGAGAACTAACTCCTGTTTTAGATTGGCACAACTTTTTAGGTGAATCGAATTCGGCGTAGGAAATTCTACTTACTTTTCTGGTAGATTTTCTAGGTGTAATATTTTCGGCATTTTTAGTAATTCCAGAACTATAATCTTCGTTAATTTTTTTCACAACATTCTCATTTGCTTCAGTTTTATAAACATTACCACAATGCTCTGGTGCTAGCCTGACTAACAGCACTTTAGGGTTTTGTTTATCAGATTTTTTTAATTTGATCACCAAAGGATTATCCATTTCTTCATCGCTCACAATTGAATAATTCAATATGTTCGTTTCTTTATTTGGCGAATTTCCAAAAGAGTTATTTAAATTCTTTTTAACTAAATTACGAAGTTCCGGCGTGTCGAATTGATACCCATTTTTCATCTTCCCCACATTCTTCTCTATGTTCAAATCTTGCGTATCATACTTAACAGGCGTGTTTTCACTACTAATTGTTTTCTTTTGTTGTTTTTTACTAAGACTAGCAGAACTTATTGTGCATGGTTCTAAAATTGAAGTCAAACCGTATGGAGTTAGAGAATACCGACAAGAAAAATATAATTTAGAATCTAGATGATTCTTTGATATCAGGTAAGGGCTGTCGTTAGCTTGGGCCAGGACTAGGAAACATTTGTGTTTTAACTGTTCTAAATCTACGGTGTATTCTTTGGTACAATCCTCAACAACCTAAAATAAATACCTTATTAGTTACATCTAAAACTTGATATATCCTGTAAGTTACCTCGTTCTCTTCATCAAAATTCAGATTCAGGAATTCTGATCTAACGTCTCTTGCAAACGAGTATTTTCGAACTACACCCAAAAACTTATTATCCTTCTTATAGATGCATAAAACTTTTACTACATCCAAATTATTAGTTCTAAGAGCAAAGTCACCAACTGAGTAAACATCCCCGTTCAAATGAGTATAGTGGCTAGAAAATCAATTATTGATTTATACATGCAATAATAACAGACCAGTTAAAATTTACCTGTAGAATTTCAATGATGTATTTTTTAACGGCGAATAATAACAATTCACTGGTGAGTCAGTTAATTTTGCAACATCTTTTTTTGCTGACAACATTTTTTGAAAAAATATACACACTATATTGTCTGAATTAGGAAATTAGGTCAATAAAATTAAGAGTTTAAGAAAATTCAGTAAATAAAACCGACAAACTACCCTTCTTGACTTAACTGAAAAGTACACCACCTGTTGTGGTGCTTGTCGACTTTGGCGCGAATATTCTTGTTATTTTTCATTTTTCTGTTGGTTGTTCTGATTTGAAGAAGAAGACGAAATGTTAAAATTTACTAACTGTTTTAATGCTACGTTTACACAGTTTGTTATATTATTATCTCTATTTTTTTTTAATGAAATGTAATCTATAATTAGCAGATATTGATAAATTATTAAATATGGTTGTGATTTAAATTGAATACATTCATAATACATTACTAAAAATTAGGTTTAGATTTGTTCCCATTCCAATTAGGAAATTTTGGTGTAAAACTACCATTTTATCGGTAGCAATTACCCTATTACAGATGTCTGTTTTATCTGGATAATATTTGACGGATTGTTACCTATTCAGACATTTGTTTTAATATTAAATTGTACTAGATATTATTGCTTGCAAAAGCTTTGTACTAAAACATGGTGTAATCAGATTATTTTAAATTTATAAGTTGGATCCTGTGAGCTAGCTATCTTTTTCTTGGAACATTTTTAAATAATGTGAACTAACCTAAAAACTAACATCTGTTTAAAAATATTTCATGAGACTATTAAGCCTTCAAGATGAAAACCGAAAATAATCCTGGTGATTCAGTTTGGGCAAATAATGTGGAGTTATTACCGAATGAGGTTAGTCACATACCTTGCCTCATCTAAATAAATCTCAATATAATTTTTTTCTTTAGGAGAGCCTTCCAGTAATAGGTAGTTGTCAAGTGTCCTCAATACTATCAACTTTGGACACATCTGTAGCTGATAACACCCAAAACATGGATTTGATTATTTTACCAAACAACGACTTTAAAATACCAATAGTGGAAAATTTCCAAACAAACTATCTAGTATTAAAAGAAAATGGTTCAAATAAAAGCGACAAAAGTAAGGCAGCATTTTCAGCGAAAGGCAAACAAAACGATTTTAAGGATATGTTATATTTCGTTTGTAATATGTGCCCGTTTTTATGTACGAAAGATTCGAAAATCAACGAACATATTGAAAATGCCCACAAAAATAAACCCGTACGGAAATTACCACAGTTTAAGTGCCCTGCTTGTAGTAATATTTTTTTTCATAAACTCTCCCTGAGGTCCCATTTAATTCACGACCACGGGGTAGGTAGATTAGATCTAAGTTTAATCATGCAGGCAGTAGTGTACTATTCAAATAAAAATAGTAAAATTAGTGAACAGAGTGTAAAAAAGCACCAGAGTAAAAGCGAGTTAACTTCAGTTAAAATACTAGAAGAACATGAGGATGACGATGATGATGGTTCTATTGATGGAGAAGACTTTGCTGATAATACAGAAATAGCACCAAAGATTAAAAATTTGTTGTTGGATGCGGATAAACCTAACACTAAAAATGGAGAAATTGATGGAAAATCTTCACTTTCAGAACCAATAGTAAAATTCGGTGATTCCAAGAAAATCCACAAATGCATTTTACCGACATGCAAAGTTCGTTTGCAGAACATCGACAAGTTGAACTACCACATAGACACCCATACGGAGAACGGTTTTAAATGCTTAGAATGCGACGAGACTTTTTCGTTTTGGAAACCGCTCACTGGTCACTTGTGGCGGTTGCACAAAATTGACATGGAACTTTACGCCTGTGATAAATGTGATTACAAAACATTCAGCTTGTCCAAATTGAACAACATTCACAAACTAATTCATGGTGATATAAAAGCCTACGTTTGTGAAGTATGTGAGAAAGGTTTTAAAAATAGTAAACAGTTAAGGAATCATAAAATCACCCATAAACGCAAATTAGAGAAAGTGTTTTATATTTGTGAGGTTTGTTTGAAAAGTTTCGCCGACCGGCGACAGTTGAAGGTTCACATGGATGTTGTGCACAATAAAATTAAGCCGTATTTGTGCAACTACTGTGGGTATAAAGGTTCCTCCAAGAGCTCACTAAAAATGCATATTCGTCAACATACTGGGGAAAAACCGTTTGCTTGTGACTTCTGTTCGTATACTACATCGGATCATAATTCCCTTCGTAGACATAAGTTGAGGCATACTGGTCAGAAACCGTACAAATGTGCACATTGTTCCTATGCGTGCATCCAAAGCAGCACATATAAGGTCCACCTTAAAACAAAGCACCCCGGGTTGGAGAAGGATCTTATGTTTACGTGCCATGAGTGTCAATTTAGATCAGTCAATAAGGATATGTACACGTCTCATATGGTTACAGTACATAAGCAAAAACCTCAGGCATCACAAACCATAGAATAACTGTCGCTCCCAAAAACGATATATCTAGACGATTCTTATACATGAACTTCCCCAGATTTTTAATATTTGTTGAAGATGTTAAACTACGTTTAAAATAAAAAAAATAGAGTCCTATGCAAGTTTTTGCATTAATTAATTCGAATAACCAGTGCTAGTCAATTCTGTTATTAGTTTTTTTTATTAATATTTTACATTTGTGATACTGTAATATCTCGTATACTCATAATAATACTATAGATGCATTTATTGAAAGCAAACATATTTACTTATATTTAAAAATGTGTAGGCAATATAAAAATAAAGAGGCAATTTTTTTAACAAAGAATTATATTTTCAGTGATTGTTACATTTTTCCTTTACATTAAAATTGTTACTCTTACACGAGGAATTACAGTATATTTGAAACATTGTACATAATACTAATATATAATATAAATAATAATTACATTACTAACAAGTTTCCTTTTTGTTAACTTCTATACACTAAACACTTACTGTTGAGTATCAAAATAAAACAGTTTAAAAATCATAATGTTCAATTAATGACCAGTTATATTCTGTTAGGCATAAAAGTAAATTTAACTAAACATGTTTAAACTGGGTGTGTTGTGACGAGTTGACATAGATATAACTACATATTATTAAATAAAATTTAAATCGGAAAAGTCTCACACTTCCATTCCATTACACATTGTGACCTCTTTAATGGATATAGGTAGGCGACTTGCTAGTATTTCCGGTTATATTTAAATGGAACACCCTGTATAAGCATTATTATATTTTTGGATTTTACATTTAATTTTAGGTATAAAATTACTAAGGTACCACGTTCTTAAAATTAACAGTAGGTACTTAAGATTTTGTACTTTTTCAAAAAAAATCATGGGTATAGAAATCTACAAAAATATTAATATCTTAAAAGAAAACGAATATTTTTGACATAAAAATTATAAAGTAGAAAGTCCAAAGAAGGATTTCATGTATTAAAAGCGAAAAGTTATTTTTTTTTTCAAATGGAACCCTTTGTATATTGTAGAAAATTAAATTCCCTATTTTTTATGACGAAAGTCAAGAAAATTAAATTAAATTAAACATTCTTGCGTGAATAAAATACTTCCTAAAGACACTTATACAATAAATAACTATAGGGTCTATTCTGTAAGCAAAATGTTAAATTTTAACACCTTTGTTTATTTTTTTGTCTCTTTTAAATAACCTCTTTTTGTTTTCATGTTTAGCCGACGTTAAAATTTAACATTTTACTTACAGAATAGACCCTTAATAATCTGCTATTATATGGGGAATCCAGTAAATAATTTATTTCCATGGCGATCTGAAGTAAAATAATGACAATTATAGAATATCACACAACAGACAAAAAATTCAAAATATCTACTTATTAATACTTATTAAAAAATACACAGAATACAGGGTGTCCGGAAATTAAGAGCAAAAAACTCGGGGGGTGATTCTACTTGAAAAATTAATGTGACAAGTTCCTATAACATTGTTCGCGCGAAGTGGCTCACTATTGCTAACTTCGTTATTATTGGAGCTACAAAGTCGGTTAAATTAGCATTTTTAGTAGCATTTTTTCCGCTGATTACAATAGTGAAAACAGAAAAACAATTGGCCATCTGGTTTTTGAGATATTCACAAAAATAACATTTTTTTAAATGGAACACTATATATTTTTGCAGACCTCGATGACAAATTAAATTCTGTCCAAAAAATGTCCTCAATTTTTTTTTATTATAATTTAAAATAAGCGAGTTATTTTGAAAAAAAGTTTGCAATTCTTTAAAATCAAGTAGCCATAAAACGGAATAGTAATTTATTAAAACAAAACAATCATAATATTGAATTTAAGCAAGTTGAAAAATACTTGAAAGAATTGCGGAAATATTACTATTTTATTTAATTTTTTTAATATACAGGTGTTTGCGCAAAGTGGTTCACTATTGCTAACTTTGTTATTATTGGAGCTACAAAGTCGGTTAAATTAGCAAACTAGTAGCTGATTATAATGGTGGAAACAGAAAAACAATTGGCCATCTCGTTTTCGAGATATTCACAAAAATAACATTTTTTAAATAGAACACCCTATATATTTTTACAAAAATCGATGATAAATTAAATTCTGAACAAAGAATGTTCTTATGCTTTTTTGACAATTATTTAAAATAAGCGAGTTATTTTGAGAAACAGTTTTCAAAGTTTTAATATCAAGTAGCCATGAAAATTATAATTTTGTAAATTTTCAATATTTTAAAGAATTGAAAACTTTTTTTCAAAGTAACTCGTTTATTTTAAATTATTATCAAAAACAGATAAGGACATTTTTTGTATAGAATTTAATTTACCATCAATTTTTGCAAAAATATATAGGGTGTTCCATTTAAAAAATGTTATTTTTTTGAATATCTTGAAAACCAGATGGTCAATTGTTTTTTTGTTTTCACCATTGTAACAGCGGAAAAAATGCTACTAGTTTGGTAATTTAACCGACTTTGTAGCTCCAATAATAACGAAGTTAGCAATAGTGAGCCACTTCGCGTGAACACCCTGTATATTATTAGAAGGCTGATGGAGAATACTTAATTATTAAAGCAGATAGATAATTTAATTCTCTCCAAGTTAGCATAGAAATATACAGGAGGTGTCATTTAAAATACCTAATAAAGTTATCGAAATATTCATTTTCTAAAAATTTACCCTCAATTTCAAACATCCTATATCACCTAATTTTACTGTAAATATGTATTTTAAAATATTCCAAAAGACTTCCCTCTTTTATTAGTAATTTATTTGTTCGAAACTGATAATAGTTACTGATAATTTTTTCGAGAACTACATATGTATCTACATTTTTTTTTAAATGCGAAAAACTCGAATACCGTTAATTTTAAAAAGACAAGACCTTAGTAACTTTGTGTCTAAAATTAAATGTAGAATCCAAAAATGTAATAGTAGGTATATAGGGTGTTCCATTTAAAATAATAAAGTTGGTGTCTGCTTCCCGTATAACCGAAATTACTAGAAATTCTCCAATATTTCATGGAAGAGATCGTTTTGTAGAATGAAATTATATTCAGTAGGTAATACAGTTATGTCTACCGTCAACCCGTCGTGACACACCATGTAGAAATTATTACAATTACATACTTTCCTGATGGTTATAAAAACAGAAATTCGTTCACTTATTATTCTTCAGTATTTAGCATGTTTTGCTTTAATTTTTATTATCAGTAATTCACCTTCTATAGACTGCTATAAAATCTTTACTATTTCTGATTTCCTGAAATTCCGTCAATTTCCACACCGAATTATTAAAAAAATTTGGTGTGAATGGTTCTGGATTTGTATGATGTCCACTTCCATCACCTGGTCCAATTATAATCACAGTATCACCTTTATATTTTTTTGTGTAATCGATAAATGCTTCACCATTATTAAAATAGCAAAACAATAGTGCATAATTAGGGTTTAGTAAATTATCTTCTATGGGCATTTCCACAAATTTCATGCTTATAAACTGTGGATTTGAATATTTGCTGGTCCACCATTCTTTATTTACCTCAAAGCCAGCAATAGGAATATCTACAAAAATAGGTACCTATATAAGTTTAAAACTGTCCCTTGCAAACCCAGTGACAGTGTTTAATTGTTTTAAAACTCAAGCCAAATTTAATTATATTTATGTATAGTGCATCTGTATACGTGACGATTTGTAATTACTGTAATTTTACGTGGAGGTATAACAAGAAATATGTATTCACTTTTTGTACTCACTTGTGGATTTTTTTATAATCCATTCTAATAACCCACAACCACATCCAATGGAACAAATTCCCTCTTTTTCGTATTTCTTAATGATATTTTCGAAAAAAATTATATTTTTTTCACTTGGCCAAGCCCACAATAATTTTTGTGTAATTTTGGTATCGAATTGATCACTAATGTGCAACAATTCTTCCCAATTATCTGCTCTGGTAAGTTCTAAAACAGTGTTTAAAAAGTTGCTCTCCATAATTGTAACTGATGAATCTTATGATTTAACAGTTCTTGCGTCAATAAATTTCAAATTTGTACTATTTTTAAATCAACCGAAGTACGGCTTTTTTTAACCACTACTGACCATGACTTTACATCATATTAATTGTTATTTATTGCCAAATTCTCTTAGGTAATCATTCGCTTGATTTATGTACCAATCGGTTTATAAATAGAGAACAATTTTAAACACTTTTATAAAGTGTGCTACCTTTAAAAAAGTTTAGTTGATTTATTTTCCTTTCCTATTTCACTTAAAATCATTTTTCAGCCTGATATTATGAATAATTCTGTTCATATTAAAAGCAACTGCAAAAATTTTGAATTTAATAACTTTTTAAATTTCCCGGCAGCAGCATAGGTGTACTGTGTTCAATGTCGACTCAGAACAACTCCACACACTTGTGTTCTTTTTTATCGGTATGCATCTGCATTGGAAGAACAAAGACGGAAATCCTCCTTTTTAGATTGATACAAAAAACTGTAGTTGTGAATTGTCAATAAGCTAACCTGCAAATTTGGAAGGAATTTATTTTCGCAATTCACATAGAAATAAACTACATAAAAATAGCCGTTTTAACTACTTCAAAATGACTGCATTTGAAGGTACGTGAGGATTGCGTAAATATATACCTAAGAATCTATCGTACTTTGTCTTTTCTAGAATTTGGTGTTCTTTCGGAAATTGGGAAAGCAATAGACGAATTAGAATGGACGTAAGTACGTTTAACTAATTACAAACATTTAAATTAATGCATTCCATGTAGATTACCAACAGATATCCAAGCCGAGGCTATTCCACTTATTCTCGGGGGCGGTGACGTGCTTATGGCAGCTGAAACCGGCAGTGGAAAAACCGCCGCTTTTTGCCTGCCTATCATTCAGATTGTGTGGGAAACCATAAAAGACATACAATCTGGAAAAACAGCAAAAGTCTCAAGTAATACTGGTATGTTAAATAAACATTTTTAGCGTTCAAGTACTAAGGTTATTTGTAGGGCCTTCATGGACCATGTCTACCATGGACCGAGGAAATGCTTTGGCTGTAGCTCCGTGTGGTTTGCGAGTTCAGTCTCGCGAACAACGGGAATGGCATGGGGTGAGGTGCACTAGAGGTATACAAGGTGGTAAGTGGGGCTTTGAAGCCACTGTCACCGACGAGGGGCTGTGCAGGCTTGGTTGGTCCACTTTACAAGCGAGTTTAGATCTGGGAACTGATAGGTATGGAATTAGAATAAATAGTGTGAGATACCCAGGTACCCATAGAAGAAATGTTTTTTTTTGTAGGTTTGGTTTTGGATTTGGAGGCACAGGGAAAAAATCTAATAATCGACAGTTCGATGATTATGGGGAACCTTTTGGTAAAACCGACGTGATTACCTGTTTGTTGGATGCTGACAGTGGTGAAGTGAAATTTTTAAAAAATGGAGTAGATCTGGGGAAAGCTTTCACTGTTAATAAACAGCTGTTGAGTGCGGCATTTTTCCCTGCCGTTGTTCTAAAGGTATGTTCTGTCACAGTTTTGCAAGTGTTTTAAATATCGGGTGTTCATTTAAATTTCACCTCTAGTTGGCGTTGAAGTGTCGTTTAAGAATGAAATTTCATTCATAAATGACACTTCAACGCCAACTAGAGCTCAAATTTAAATGAACACCCGATATAATACCATATGATCAAAAATTATTTAGATAAAGGGTGGCCATGGTGAATAGATAATAATTAAAAAAAAAATAGAAAATAAACCCGTAGTTTAATAACTAAGTTTTATTTGACAAACTGAATAGCTTACAAAGCTATATAATTTCAACTACTGACGATGAATCAAACATGCAAGGTAAATTCAGAATTCCAAAGCCACCCTTTATCTAAATAATTTTTGATCATATGGTATAATAAACTAATATTTATAACAAATTATCATTGTATTTCGTGTTCTTCGGTTGATAAATACATAGATAATTTGTTGAGAAAACAATACAATTTTCAATTGAATAGTTTTTATTCATTTAACTTTAATCACAAAATAGTAATAATCTTGAATATTAAATATTGAAAGGGTTGTATCAAATAGTTACATTTTCAACAATAGGGTCATTAGATTGTAATAATTGTGCAATGTATATGTATAAAGTACTATGTCATTAGTACAATTAATTTAAATGTCCCTGTATTTTCTAAGCTAAATCCAATGAATTCATTATACAGGGTGATCAGTAATTGGCGCACTCCGAATACAAGGCGTTATAGAGCACATTAAAACTAAGGATAATCTGCAAAGCAAAATTAAATTTGATGGTTAGTTTCCGAGTTGTAGAGTTTCCCTCATCCAAGTTACAAGCTAATTATTTTCATAACCAAGACAAAAATGAGTGTATAATTCATGCTACTATAATCTCTGGATAAAATGCAATATGATTTGTTCAATTTTTTTCACAAAACCTCTAATACAAAGAAATTGAAAATGTTTAAATTTAATAAAATACCTAAATTTGACAGAAATTTGAAGTTTGGCAACCTCTTAAGCTCCCCTTGAGATAAACTAAAATACCTTCTATTGCCATGAAAATATTAATAATGAATTTCAATTGTTTCTGTTTTTTAATATAATTGACAGTACTAAAATAGTTTGACAAGTTCTCGCATCATAAAATATTGAAGGTTTCCTTTTTACTTTCTTATATGTAGTATAAGGAAGTATTGTAATCGTGATTTTTTTCGACTTCGAGATTTTGATGGATTTACACGTTTTGAGGGCCCCTGAATCCATTTTGACCATTTTCGCCATAATGTCTGTCTGTCTGTCTGTCTGTGTGTCTGTCTGTCTGTATCCACCATAACTCAAAAACGAGTTATCGGATTTGATTCAAATTTCATATTTAAGAGTTTGAACAAAATTGTGGGTGCCACATTCAATGTTTTTCATCTAGCACTAAAACAAGTGACAGTTACCTGATGACATTTTTAGGTTTTTTAAGAATATCTTGAAAAATAAACAATTTATGAGATTTTTTTATTCTTTAACATTGATTTAGAATTGAATTTTGAACAAATTTTGTTTGAACTTTTTTTTGAAATTCCGTCAAAAAAATTTCAAAAAAACTAGATATTCTTAAAACACTTTATATCTCTCATAGCGCGCGTTGATAGTTGAATCCGATGGTCGAGGTAGACCATGTGTTTCATTATATGGCTGCCAAACAGGGTCCCGGGTTCGAATCCCAGAAGGACCGGTCCATTAGTTTTTTTTTTATTTTACTGGTTTCTATGGTATCGAAAACAATAATAATGAATAAATAAATGTAATTTCATAACGGGAGATTTTTTTAAGTGAGTAATAGGTCAAAAATCCAAAATAAAACACATTTTTGTCGTAAAATTCGGTTATAATGAGTGGGACAAGGACAGATTTATGCGTATTGCAATAAGTGCGACAGAGACTATTTGAAAATTGCTGGAAACCCTCAAATTTTTACAAGAAATTTAAGTTAATTTCTTTAGGAAAAGTAATTATTGTGATACTATCCGTATAAGAAAGTCATGTGTTGGGCACATCAGATATTTTTTTCTCGTCGCACCTATTCACATGTTCAATGCAGTGTTGCCACTTTTATTTTCACAAAAGTGGTCATACCTTTGTAAAGAAAGGACTTACAGCACTGCGGTAAAAAAAATCGTCATTCTTAAAACGTAAAGTTAATCACAGTATGCTCCGAGTGCGGCAATTACTGATCACCCTGTATATATTCTTTGCTAAATATTTATTGAAATAATTGTTGATAGATTTAAAGCTCTCTGACACGATAATTTTATTGCGCCATTATGTTGTCGTTGCTGTATATGAAGTTGTTGGTTTTACTTAGATTCCTACTGTTAAACTGAACTTGTTTGAATCAAGTTATGAGGTTCCTTCGCACGAACATTTGTACCGCATTTTTACTTTCTTGTACGAAATAATAAGAAAGTAGGTATAGTAATCGTGATTCTTTTCGACTTAGAGATTTTGATGGATTTACACGTTTTGAATCCATTCTGACTATTTTCGTCATGATGTCTGTCTCTGTGTGTGTGTCTCTGTGGATCTGTCGCCATGATGTCTGTCTGTATCCAGGATAACTCAAAAACGAGTTATCGGATTTGATTCAAATTTCATATTTAAGAGTTTGAACAAAATTATGGGTGCCACATTAAATCTTTTTCATCTAGCACCAACACAAGTGAAGACATTTTTAGGTTTTTTAGGAATATGTGAATATGTTCATATGAACTTTTATTCTTAAAATAATCTCAGGAATCACCCCCTGAAACATTTCGCAGTATTTTTGGAACACCCTGTATACATACAAAATTAGCCTGCCAAAATGAACCAGCTGATTCTACGTTCAAAAATAATGCAAAAAGTTTTAATAAATATAGATTGAAATATGCTTCCTAAGGGAGCTACAACCCCCCGGAAGGGAGGCCTCTAAGAGGAGTTTTCTGTAATATCTCTGCAATTGTTTGAGGTAGATTCATGAAATTTGGTGAGTTTGAAGCTTGTATAATTTGCCACATATTTCTTTTTCCAATTTTCAGAAATTTTGCCAGGGGCGTCACATACAGGGTGGGTGCTGGGTAAATTATGCCCCATATTTTTTGTGTGGATAATTTTTAAATTTTGTATATCAAATTATGTAACTTGGTTTATTTTTACACAAAAAAGGTCGTCTCAGTCGACCTTTGAATCTTGAACCGTTTTCGAGTAAAATCGTTTTGAAGAACTCACGTCCATAAAAACTACACTAATAAAAATAATAACAAAATTGAAAAAAAAATTGATTTTGATATTTTGTTTTTATTATTAATATTTGACGAAGAAATGCTAAACGAAGTAATAAATACCTATACATTTTAATCTATTGTCTACTTTTGATAAATATTAGTTTTGTGATTATTTTTATTAGTGTATTTTTTATGGACGTGATTTTTTCAAAACGATTTTACTAGAAAACGGTTCAAGATTCAAAGGTCGACTGAGACGACCTTTTTTGTGTAAAAATAAACCAAGTTTCATAATTTGATATAAAAAATTTAAAAATTATCCACACAAAAAATATGGGGCATAATTTACCCAGCACCCACCCTGTATGTGACGCCCCTGGCAAAATTTCTGAAAATTGGAAAAAGAAATATGTGGCAAATTATACAAGCTTGAAACTCACCAAATTTCATGAATCGACCTCAAACAATTGCAGAGATATTACAGAAAACTCCTCTTTGGGGCCCCCCTTCGGGGGGGTTGTAGCTCCCTTAGGAAGCATATTTCAACCTATATTTATTAAAACTTTTTGTATTATTTTTGATCGTAGAATCGGCTGGTTCTTTTTGGCAGGCTAATTTTGGGACACCCTGTATACTCGTATACTGTTCGCGAATAATATAATAATAATCTGAAATACGAGTATATTTCTCTATGCAAAATTTGAATCACAAATATGAAAAAATCTACTATTGAATTTACCAGAGATAAGAGCCACGTCAATATTTTATATTTAGAAAACGTTAATTTGGTTCACTGTTGACTGAGGAAATCAGTAAAAATCTAATCAGGTGAATTCAAGAGTATTTACATTATTCTGGTTTTAGAATGCCGAAATGTCCTTTAATTTTGGGGCCACACCATTTAAACATTCCTTACCCTCTGGATATCAACCAATAAACTCAGCAAGTAACAATAGTGTTATAAATACAAATGGGCAAGCTGGAGGCACAGTCACAACTAAACTGGCGAATAACGCTCCACAGGCAATTATCATAGAACCATCCAGAGAATTAGCGGAACAAACCAGCAACCAAATAAAGAAGTTTAAAAAATATTTGGATTCACCCATAATAAGAGAGTTACTATTAATTGGAGGTGTTAATGTGAAGGAACAGATTTCGTATATGCAGAATACCGGTGTGGATATTATTGTGGGTACACCTGGAAGGCTAGAGGATTTGATCCAGGGGGGTTAGTCTTTCATTTCTCCAAGAGTGTAACTTGATAAATTTGTGAAATTTTTTAGGGTATCTTTCTCTAACCAACTGCAGATTTTTCGTATTGGACGAAGCTGATGCTTTATTGAAACAAGGATACACCGACTTAATCGAAAGACTGCACAGGCAAATGCCTAAGATAACAGCCGATGGTCAGCGATTACAAATGATTGTTTGTAGTGCTACATTACATGCTTTTGAAGTAAAGAAAATGGCTGTATGTTTTTCCACTATTAGTTAAATAACTTTTAGCTATATAATAAAGTTTTTTTCATAGGAAAAGCTCATGCATTTTCCCGTGTGGGTCGATTTGAAGGGAGAGGACGCCGTTCCAGAAACAGTGCATCATGTTGTAGTAGATGTGAATCCACAAAATGATAAAAACTGGGAAAATTTGCACAGGCACATTCTGACTGATGGAGTTCATGCACAGGACAATGTTCGGCCAGGGAACAATACTCCGGAAACATTGAGCGAGGCCGTAAAAATGTTGAAAGGTTGGACACTTCAAAAATCATAATTACTATAGTTTTTCATTACTTCGAAGAAAGTAAAAAAATTTAGGTTTAACCCTTAGATAGTTTTTCATAAAAGACAAAAGTTTCACCCGATGTTTTACTAAAAAAACCTAAATTTCGTCAAGAAATTGAAGTTTTAATGCCTTCTGCTTCTTGTATGTTATAATTTTTTCCAAATTTTTGTCATTATTTCGTGCTTAAATTTGGAAGAGATAGGTATCGTTTTGTTCTGGCGTTTGGCATTGAAGACACAGAAATCTTCAATGGGCATGCGGTTGTCAAATACCCACCATATTTATTACTAGATGACCTAAAAACATGTTGCTTACGTTCAAGTTGGCGTGCTGCGTGCCATGATCACTCTTGTCAAAACATTTGGAGTGTTTGTTAGTTTTCATGGATTTCTCAATTAACCGTGTGTTTCCATTGCTTTAATTATGCGTTAAAATACATCCAACAATTCGATCGTCCTTTGGGTCCCGAAAAATATAAACAGAGTGAATGTTTTTAAGTTTCATTTTCCCAGTTAATAGAGCCCCTCCTACGCGCAGATTTCTTCAAGGCCAAATGCCAGGACAAAACGAAAGACTTCTACCAATTTGTCTTACTCCTGCAAAATAAATTTATAGGTGAATACTGCATCCGAGCAATAGATGAACATAAAATGGACCGAGCAATTATTTTCTGCCGCACTAAATTAGACTGTGATAATTTGGAAAAATATATGAAGCAATTAGATAAACAGAAGTATTCATGTGTGTGTTTACACGGGGATCGTAAACCACATGAAAGGAAAAACAATTTGGAAGCATTTAAACGGTCTGCTGTAAACTTTTTGATATGCACAGATGTAGCTGCTAGAGGTTTAGATATCACCGGACTGCCATTCAGTAAGTTACCACAAAATATTTTAACATAATATACGGATTTGAATTTGTTTCAGTGATCAATGTAACTTTACCAGACGAAAAATCCAACTATGTTCATAGGGTTGGTAGAGTTGGTAGGGCAGAACGCATGGGATTGGCCATAAGTTTAGTCAGTTCAGTACCGGAAAAGGTGAAAGATATTCTACAGAATCTTTTTAAAATCTTATTGTTTTTGGGTTGTGTAGGTATGGTATCATGGCGAATGGTGCAAATCTCGTGGAAGAAACTGCTGGAATACCAATTTGGTAGAACAAAAGGGTTGTTGTATGTGGTATAATGAACCTCAAGTGAGTTGACACATAAAGACTAGAAAATGTTTCGATGAATATTGGTTGTTCAGCTTTTAGGTGATGTTGAGGATCATTTGAATATTACCATTCAACACATAGGACCTGACATGCAAGTACCATGTGATGAATTCGATGGAAAGGTGGTTTATGGTCAAAAGAGAAAATCGCAAGGGACTAATTATGAAAATCATACAGCACAAATGGTTCCTATAGTGCGGGATTTAACTAAGCTGGAAAGTCAGGCGCAATTGCTTTATCTCAAAAGGCATTTAACGAAATTGGCTCGAGCATAAATTATAATTTTTCTCATTATTATTAAATATTTAATTAATTACTTAAATTATGAATTAATAATAAACCGATAGATATTTTATAAGCATTTTTAACATTCTGTTTCATATAGACCAGGAGTTGGGCGTAAAAATGCAGATGATAAAATAACGGCTGTAATATGTAATAGTTTATTACTTTCTTAATCCGAATGTCAAGGGCTGGCTGCTGTGAGTTGGGGATTTTGCGCTCGCGCAGAGTTAAAGTTAATAAAAATTCGCCTTCGTCCTAAAAATTTGATTTTAGGTACTTGTTACAAAAATAAATAGTACCTATGTTACTCTTGTAAAAACTCCATTGCATTACTCACTCACATACAGCGTTCGTAATGCAATGGATCGATTTCAACATTTGTAACATAAATAACTACTAAAATTGTATGGAATAACATTTTACAAAAAATACTGCTTCTTTGAGATATTCATTTAGTGACATTTATTCTTCCACAATACGTGCACATTAGTTTTTTTTTATGTGTGTGACAAGATATTTTCTCACTTATCTCAATAATTCGTTGGACGTACAACATTTTCCGTTATAAGTTTACGTACGATTTAAATTTTATTTGACGTACTACATTTACAAAAATGATAGATTATAAAATTGTACACCAGATATAGCCAAAATCGTACTACTTTTGAGCAAAAGAGGACTTACGATCTTTTCGTCATAAAATTTCTAGAATAACACACTTTCTTAGGAAAGTTAAAAGACATTGGTATCTCAGTAAAAAATAGGGAAATAATGTCAAAATAATTATATCCCAAGTTCAATTAATAGCCCAGGAAATAAGACTTTAACATGAAAAAAATTTCTAACAGGCTGAATTTTTGCATGCACCTTAGCATTATAGCCCTCAATAATGTGTGAAGGTTCCCCATCGATTTGATGGCTGCTAACCAGTGATGTTAGTCGTAATTTACGCCGTAAATTACGAAATTAATTACCGTAATTTACCATTTTAAATTACCATTAATTACCACAAACCAGATAACTCGGGGAATACCCGACATACAAAGCGCAGCCCTCACTCTAGATATTGCACTATTATCTAGAATTCTAGAATATCTAGTGCAAGTTCGCAGTCTCGCACATAATCTGAATCTGGCGTGTGCATTGTCTATACAACATATTCATATAAGTATATTATTAATAAACTAATAAATTGTAGTGATCTAGTAAAGACGAAAGTTAGTCATATTTTGTGTTTTGCTGTTGGTGTTTGACAATGGAACGAAAAGATATTATTAAATCTATCGTGTTGCAATGCTTCTTCGAAAAAGCAAATTCAAAGTTGTACCAGTGTCAATATTGTTCTCAACATTATGCCCTAAATATTACACGGATGTCAAATCATTTATTAAAAAAGTGCATATTCAGTACCTAATTTACAATAAAAGTTTTTCATTTTTAATTATACATAGTTTAATTACCTACATATTAGAGCCGTTTGACACGAGGCTAATTTTAGTACTAAATTTCATACAAGTGATGCGCGCGCAGATTTAGTTGAAAAATTAATAATAAACAATAGGTCTAAATTCAATTTCTTCTGTACAGCATTGTACACTAATGCACCGCATTTACGCACATTTAGTCAGATTGTATACAAAAAAATAGAACATGCTCTAATTTATTGTAACAAGTTTACTAAATCTGCGCGCGCATAATTAGTATCAAATTTAGTACTAAAATTAGTGTCGTGTCAAACGGCTCTTAGATACAAAAGTCAAAAATCGTAAATTACCACAACAATAAAATACCAGAGAATTAAAAATGGTAATAAAAAATGGTAAATTACTCCCGTAATTTACCAAAATTATAAATTACGGTAATTTAACATCACTGCTGCTAACTGAATTACGCGAGGTCAAAGGTCGCGATAAAGTTTTTTGCAAATATCTCGAGAACGGCGACTTTTAATCGAAAAAATACAGAGAGCTAATGTGTAGCTGAGGCGATTTGCTATAAAAACTTATGCAATCGTTCACGAGATATTTTTTTCCTGGACTATAAATGTTCTTGTGGTTGAAAGAATCGGGTCACTTCCTTAAGGTCTTAAGATAATGAGGCATATTGTACTGCATATGCAGAATTGCAGACACAACTAGATAATTGAAAATAGAAACAAATTGACGTTACCTATTATCTAATACGTCAATGTCTTTTAACCTTACAGAAATATACAATAATATATCTATGAATAATATGTAATTGATAAATGAGTGCAGGCGCTTCGAACCCCCCTAAGGTACGAATTTTGTTCAAACTAAAAAGAACTTCATATAAATTTTAATAAATTCAATTATCGAATGATGTACCATAAAACCTTTTTTAAAAATTTCTGTACCTGCATATGCAGTAGGATCGATTCCGTATAGGTGAAACGGCGCAGGTTTTTTGGGGTTAAAACCTGCTTACTTTTGCAATTTTAAGTGGGATTTTGATTTTTCTAATATCTTGGAAACTATCAATAATAGGCATATTAAGCCTTATATATTTTTTATCGTAAATTGAATGAGAAATCATAATTTGGGGTAAAACACAGGGTGTTCCATTTAAAAAAATGCAACTTTATATCGCCACATGAAAATGACCCACCCTGTATAAGTAATATATTTTTTTAAATATAGAATGCTATAGACTGTACAACTTCTGTATAAAACTTTTTTTCTTGGGCCCAATAGTTTCTGAGATAATAACGAGGAGACCGTAACTGGACCACCCTGTACATAAATATACAAAAACACAATTTCTTAAAGTAGGTCGATGTTCTTGAAATTTTGTATAGTCAGATAACTTTTAATTCTGAAAGTTTTTTTAATAGGAGTAGGTATCATATTTTCGCTTATCTGTCCAAGCCCACATGATACGAAAATTTATATAGTAAAGAGGTGAACCCAATCGGGGGATAAACTTTATATAAATTATTATTAAGCAGAAACTTTGATACGAAACCAAAATTTTCTATCTATCTATTTAAAAAATACAAGGTGGTCCAGATTATAGAGCATCAAGAGAAAAGTAGACTAGTTTTCTTAACATAACTTCTAAACCATTCGATCGATTTCCATTAAATTTCACATACAGAGTAATTTAGTACATTTATAAATAATGATGGGGTTCATTTATAAAAAGCTTCTCCAGTAGCGTAGATACTCGGGGACCGTTCCACATTTCCCCTCCAATCTTTGACGCCACTGGATATATTGCAAAGAAAATTCAATTCTTGGTTTGTCTGTTCAATTTAGAGAAAATACTTACCCTTGAAAATATTTAATTTAAGGTTTCTTTTTTGAGATATTTGAGTTTGACGGTTTGGAAAAAACACCAAATGCTGCTCTGAACTAAAAAAAAATTCGAGTAAGTTCTCAAAATAGGCTTCGATACATTTTCGAGCTCTTTTAGCCACGGAATTAATCGCTGCCAAGACTTGATGGCGATTTTCCAGGCCTAACCGAAATTTTATTTAATTCAGCACAGCATTTGATGTTGTGCTTCCAAACCTTCAAACTCAAATATCTCAAAAACGAAACCTTAAATTAAATATTTTCAAGAGTAACTATTTTCTCTAAATTAAACAGACAATCCAAAAATTCGCAATATATCTAGTGGCGTTGAAAATTGGAGGGAAAACATGGAATGGTCCCCCAGTATCTACGCCACTGGAGATTTTTTATAAATGAACTCCATCATTACCTAGAAATGTACTACATTACTCTGTGTGCGAAATTTAATGAAAATCGATCAAGTGGTTTAGAAGTTATGTTAAGAAAACGGGTTTTTATTTTAAACTTTGACACCCTGTATCTTTGTTATAAAACATTTTTGAGCAAAGTTTTTTAATAAAAGTCTACTTTTTTTTTGATGCTCCATCATTTCCCAAAATTAATGACGTTTAACCTGGACCACCCTGTATATTTACATATAATAATATAAATAAAATAACTCTACCAATATAAAATTTAAAAAATTATGTAGACGATTAATTTTTTTCTAAGTACCTACCTACTTTTTTATTTACTTCATTCTTTATAGGAAAAGTATCATAGTATAAACATTTTATCTACTTTTGCCTTGCAGAAATCGTTCAAATGGGTATTAGATACTTTGTATGGTTTTCTTTCAGAACAGAATGAAGTGGTGGAAGAAATTGACATTATCGTTCAATGTGTGGGAATGCTTGGCAGATGGCAAATAGCTACATGCATATGGCTCTGTTTCATTAAATTCACAGTTGCCTGGCACCAGCTAAGCATATTAGTTATAGCCCCACCGATGGACTTTCACTGCATTGATAATACTACCGATAAATGTTCACCAGATTGTCCAAGTGTTGAATTTGATACGTATGTATATTTTAACTTGAAAATGAAAAGAAAAAAGGATGTATTGATAAACTTTTCATGAATTTATCGTCCGCTCCCTGCAGGCTGTTTATAATTCAATCAAAATTATGACAACTTATTTAAAGTCGATAATCGAACACCTAGTACAGTAAATATTTTTTTCCCTACAGGGAATTTTTGCAGATTCTTGTAGAGGGTCACCCTGTAAGTTTAAAACTGATTTTTTGTATTCGTAGACCCCGCCGTTTCTTCACCAGCCCTTAATTAAGTGTTGCATTTTTTATTTATTGAATAAAAGTCCATTCACAACCACTTTGCATACGTGACAATCGTGACATAACAAAAAAACATAACGTTCGACCAATAGAAAAATCTAAATATTCGTCACTGTCAATTTATTATTGGCCACTATTGGTCGAACATTATGTTTTATTGTTATGTCACGTATGCAAAGTGGTTGTGAAGGGGCTTTCACTTCTTTCTTATTAGATTTTCGAAAAAAAAAAGAGTTAGGTTGTAGAGAAAAATATTTTCTACAACTTTTCTTTTAATTTTTTTTTTATTGTCGATATTTGAAAAGCTATTCAACAAATAAGTTGAAATTTAGGGAAAGAGTAGTAAGTACCTAATTAGAGAAAAATTTCCCTAAAATGTTCAACTTATTTGTTGAATAATTTTTTAAATATTGACAATATCAAAAAAATGTTAAAAGAAAAGTTGTAGGAAATATTTTTCTCTACAACTTTGTACTGAAGCTTTTTTTTCGGAAATGTAATAGGAAAGAAGTTATTTAATAAATAAAAAAAAACAACCCTTAATTAAGGGCTGGTGAATGAACGGCGGGGTCTACGAATACAAATATCTGATGTGTCCAGCACATGACTGTCTTATACATTGCCATGATACAGTTTTAATCTTTGGAAAATACTGAAGGAGTAGCCAATAATCACATGCAGTCGACATTCAATATGTTATCAATATAATAGTTATTTATAATTTAAGAATGAAATTTCATTCATAAAAGACACTTCAACGCCAAGTAGAGGTGAAATTTAAATGAACCCCGATACATCCACGCAAGAATGTTTAAACGCGAGAACGAAGTTTGAGCGTTTAATGTTCTTAAAGATAAAGCTAATCCGATAAGTCGTTTTTGAATTATTGTGGATACAGACTGACACACACACACAGACAGACATCATGGCGAAAATGGTCAAAATGGATTTAGGGGCCCGCAAAACGTGTAAATCCATCAAAATCTCGAAGTCGAAAAAAATCACGATTACTATATTTTCTTATTACTTCGTATAAGAAAGTAAAAAGGCAGTTTTATACATACAGGGTGACCCTCTACAAGATTCTGCAAGAATTGGCTGCATGGGCTTACTGTACTAACCTTGATATTCGATATTCGTTCTAGATAATTAAATTCTCTTGATGGAAAAAATAGGCAATTTAATTTTCTATAACTTATTAGGACAGAAATAATGTACATTTGAAAAAATTAAGATATCAATTTTAATTTTATGTACAGGCTGTTTCATTAAGGGTGGCCACCGGCTATATCTCGGAAACTACTGCGCATAGAAATTCAGGAAAAAAAATTTCATTACTAAAGTGGCCATGAGAAAATCCTGGAAATTATTTTTAAGTTCCGCATTCTACACAAGGGGGCGCAACTGAAAAGTAAATATAAAAATTCTAGATTTCTCCGAAAATTCCCACATTAAGGTATACCTTTGGTAACATCATTAGAAAGCTTGAACAATTCTGCATCATTTTGGTTTAAGGCTCATTGGCGTACCGACCTTAATAAGAGTGGGAGAAGCTATTGAAAGTGTAATCATTTAAATCGCTGTAACTTCTAAACCACTTATTCGATTTTAGTAAACTTAAGCTTGTTTGGAAGAGAAATATAGGTACTTTTAATTATCGCATCCAATGGTACACGATAGTTTCTAATAAAATTGCTAGATAAATAATAACAGTTTTTTTGATTTTATCTCAAAATTTTAAATTAGACGGTATAATTATGATACCATAATCGGAAAGTAGATTAAATTTGCAAGAAAAATCGTGAAAACCGCAGTTTGATAAATTCATTCGTTTCAGAGTTATTGTCAAAAGAATAATTTTTAACACTTTATTGAAGAAATGATTGTTTTCATAGTTCCGTGGTCAAGTATTCCATGACAAAAAACATTTTTAAAATTTATGGTTGTGTAGGTTTGTCACTCATTATTCCAATGGTCCAAAAACTACTCTAGAATTAATAACATAATCATGGAAAACTTCGAATTTAGGCACAATAATTAATCTAATATGGTTTTAAAAAAATAAATCTTGATAGCCGTGAAACAAGATCGGCAGGTTTCCAAGGAGATAAATAAATTGGAAAAGTTGTCAGCTGATTTAATTTTGATATAGGTGTTGTGCTGACTAAAGTTTCTCCTTGATTCTTTTTAAATTTCTTGTTGTCTATATCAAAATTTGTTCTACATCCCTCAAAAATTTTCAATTCCTCTCCCTGGTATTATGGACTGATGAAGCCAGTTTTACTAGCTGTGGTATCGTTAATTTACACAATATGTACTATTGGTCACAAACAAATCCTCATTGAATGCGAAAAGTGGATCACCAAAACAGGTGGTGCAGAGTTTTAGAACAGAATTATAGGACCGTTTATTTTTAATGGCCATCTGAATGGAGAATCTTACTTAAGCATATCGTAAACATCGGCATTGGTATAAGCCATTTTTGAGGGATGTATCACAAATTTTAAAATAAGTAGGTAACAAGAAATTCAAAAAGAATCAAGAAGAAACTTTTGTCAGCACAACACCTATCAAAATTAAATCAGTTGACAACATAGATGATAGATATTATAGATGAGAAAGACCAATGATATCTAATATTACTACGTAATAGTTCCTCGCCGGCTCACCAAAACGCTGTTTTCTTTTGGCGGGTTTTTTAAATGTTGGTATTATACCGAGAGATCAAAAATTATCTTGGTCAAAGGTGGTCATGGATTTTAAAATAATTGTCGGAGCTAGTATCGTGTCAATACTTATTATGGCACATAACTTGTTAAACTTCAAAATGATGATACAAGCTAAGACCGTCGTTTTTCATTTCATGACCACCTTTGACCAAGATAATTTTTGATCTCTCGGTATTTGGATTTGAATTTCAGTATTATTACTACTATTACTAGACTGTAATCAGAAATAGCATTGTGATTGAATTGTAAAATGCCATATTTCTGTAATTACAGTAAAGTAATTTTAAAATAAACACATTTAAAAAAAATATTAACATATATTTAAAGAAACGAATAATATACATAGGAAAAAATTCAAATTATATTTTTGAACACAAACCTTTTCAACAATGGAAATTTATTGGTTACCAGAATACAAATTTGTTTCCAAAAGAGATAAATGAGCACCAACCGATGAGCAGAAACATAAAGTTTGATCGACGACTTTCAACTACAAATTTAAACGATCTTCTCTCCCAATTAATAAGCAGCAAGTTTAAAACATCTAAAAGAAATTTGAAAGTTTATTTTAAAATGTGCATAATGGATATTTTAAAAAAATTTATATTTACCTCGTTATCGTTTGATAATTTATATTGTTTCGTCCCGACTTTTCACAAATCGGTACCTTACAACACTTACAAACACCCATAATAAAAAATATCGTTAACGGAACGAATAACAAAAAGCAAAATAACAAGAATCAATAATAAAACACAATAACAATAATAAATTAGAAATACATAAATAACAAAATCGCGAATAAATAATTAAAATCTGGAAAAATATTTAGAAACGCGTTGTCTAGTTGACGTTTCCAAATTTCAGATCGAAAATGACAGATAAAATAATAAAGTCCCTGTTACAGGGAGTTTATAAAATAACAGGGAGTACAGGGACTTTATAAAATAATAGCTTACAGCGCCACAGGTGAGCCGACGAGGTACCATTACTTTGTTATATTTTGTCCGTAAAAGATAACAGGCCATGGTTGACAACTATTCCAATTTATTGATCTCCATGGAAACCTGCCGATCTTGTTCCAGGGAAATTGAGTCATCGTCATCAGAAATAAACGTTAGAACTTGGGGATTTGAACAATTCCGAAAAACACAATTCTATTGATACTCCTTCATGTGCAACATCAATTTCATCGGTTTCTGAAATTCTGGAAGTAAGTCCTGCCTCGTCAGCAGCCTCCATGATTCCTCCTGCATCAACATCAACAATAAGAGCATAAGACGTATACCGAATTTCATATAGGTCGGACGTATAAATAGCCACTTTGTTTTAAATATTTGTATTGTATACGTACGTTTACATACTTGGTGCCCTCAATTTTTTAATATTTGAACAACAATTTGTCATTGAGAGAATTTTAAAATTCTGAAAAAATTATTATTATTTAATATATAGTTGATAATTATTGATTCGATTTTATTTTGCAATGACAATTGGACAAAATATACTCCTTCACACCAGCGACTAAATGCAACAATAAATTTCTAAGCCTTTTTTTATCTTCCGATATTTACTAAAAAATTAATTTATGACGTTTTTTCGTTTGGCTTTTGAATCATCTTAATAATAATTACTAAACATTCTTGCAATACCAATGAGCGACAATGTGCTTATTGTTACAAAAAATCAACTGATTTCCTTGTATCTCAAGCAAGAAAGTCGGCTCTCTGTCGCGGACTAAATTTCGGCCTGCCAAGTACTTTCGACCATTTCTATGCCGACAAACCAGGTTATTTGTTCAGTGGAAATCATGAGCTTTAATTTGATACCTCTTATGTGTTGCTTTTCCCAATAGTAATGATTTCTAATTAAAAACATCTTTTGAAGCGGGTCTGCCAAGGGTGTCCGGTCGCCCGAGTGGCGATAGACCTTAACCGTGTTGTAGCGAAAATCGCCAGCTACAACGTAACGATCTTAAAAACCTGCTATTTTCAAAGAAAAGTAATCGAAAAAATTGAGTCTCATAAAACCAACATAAAATTTAAATAGTAAATTAGGCAACCAGTTATAAATATGCGCCTAAATCTATGCAACTTTTTTTGAGTCTCTAAATAATTCAATTTTGTTAACTTCCGGCTAAATGCGGCGCGACAGACCGAGCTTTTTGTACACTTCTTTTACCAATCTTTAATAATATATACATGTCATACTGCTATTTTAATGGTTAAGGTTTGCGTCGCGGGCTCTTAGACTATTAATAGGTAGCACCTACTGTTAAAATAAAAATTTTCAAGGTTGAGGATGCTACCGTTTCGGCATCATATTGAAAAAAAGTAAAAACTAAGTTTATTGATCCTATGACATAAATAACAGTTTTTCCTATAAAAAATAGTTAACAAATTACAGCGGCATAAATTTTTGAAATTTATTTTTGTAAGTTTTTTATTCAATATAACGCCTTTTCTATCGATCTAATGCTGAGACAAAGTATTACCAAAATAGGGACTTTGCATGATTTTCAAAAAATTTTTTTTTTAAGCTTATACCAAATTATCAGTATCAATATTTTTATAAAAATTTTTGGTCCATACTTTCCGAGTAAATAAATAAAAAGTATTGTATAATTTGAAATTTCCACGCATTGTCCGGAAACGTCCGAATCGGTCCAAAAGACCAAAAGGCTGCTGACATCACGAATCTAGTTCCACAGTGCAGTTTGACTTATTTCGAAAAATGTTAAACGCGTAATAGTAGTTTATGCAACAAGGTAGGAAGTAAGAGATTTTGACGAGTGTGAAAATTGCGCCAGAGCGAAGCGAGGGCACAAGAACACGTGGCAGAATCAATTCCTACCGTGTAGCATACTCTATTTTTTCTCATACCTGTACGAAAATGGCCACTTCTTTTGCGTGAAACGCGCGAACAAATTAAAACAGCATAACACTGACATTTTGCTTGACACTGTGCGGTGAGCAAATCACCTTGACAACCATAAACAAACACAAATAACTCCCGCATATCAGCGAGGGAATGGCTACCCAAGTGAGAAATGTTACCCCCACTCCTTATTTTCCGCTACTACCCTAAAAAGGCGACTTTGTACCCGCATTTCACGCAAATAAAGTGGCTATTTTCGTGACGTCACACGGGACTGGCCGATCTCAAAGTTTGGGCGGCAATAATATATTATTTGAATTACGCTCAATTTGGAATAGTTTTTTTATGTACCCCCCGGTTTGGATTTCGATCTATAATACAGAGAACAAACATGCACTTTTGTAAACGAGGGATAGATGGCGCCACATGTGTATTATTATAAATAATTTAAAAAAATGTTGTTTTGTACTTTTTTTATGCGGATCAGTCTATCCGAAATACACATTCTGGGAAAGTTTCCGCTCAACCGGCCGTTTAGTTTTTGAGTTTTAGTGTCGTATTACAGACAGACAGACAGACATTCATTTTTATACAGGGTGATCAGTAATTGCCGCACAATCTCTGGATAAAATGCAATATGATTTGTTCAATTTTTTTCACAAAACCTCTAATACAAAGAAATTGAAAATGTTAAAATTTAATAAAATACCTAAATTTGAGAGAATATTGAAGTTTGGCAACCTCTCAAGCTCCCCTTGGGATAAACTAAAATACCTTCTATTGCCATAAAAATATTAATAATGAATTTCAATTGTTGTTTCTGTTTTTTAATAAAATTGACAGTACTAAATTAGTTTGACAAGTTCTCGCATCATAAAATATTGAACGTTTTTCTTTTTTTTTCTCATCGAACCTATTTACCAAGAAGGTATAAAAATAGAGGAGAGAAAGCTCCCGGTTGGGTGTAGGCACAAATCCGTTGCCAGTTGCTATGACAGTGACAAACCAAAACAAACACTTGACCAATTACGCGCCTTATTGACTGCTGGCGCATGCGTAGAAATTATCAAGTACGCTTGAGTCCATTTGAACGTGCAACACTTTTTGACCCATGAATTCAACCCCCACCCCGGGGATCTTTCTGTCCTCTATTTATACGTCCTTGCTATTTACATGTTCAATGCAGTGTTGCCACTTTTATTTTCACAAAAGTGGTCATATCTTTGTAAATAAAGGACTTACAGCACTGCGGTAAAAAAATTCGTCATTCTTAAAACGTAAAGTTCTTCACAGTATGCTCCGAGTGCGGCAATTACTGATCACCCTGTATATCTCGTGAACGATTGCCCCTAAAAAAATTTCTGAATAAGTTTTATAGCAAATCTATATCTCTATATTTTTTTCAATAAAGGTTGCCGTTTTCGAGATATTTGCAAAAAACTGTTTATCGCGACCTTTGACCTCGCGTAACTCAGTTAGTAGCAATCAAATCGATTGGGAACTTTCACACATTATTGAGGGCTATAATATTAAGGTGCATGCAAAAATTCAGCCCGCTACATTTTTTTTTCCAACTCAGCCCTTTTTTTCGTCTATTTTTCCTGAACTATAACAAATTTATCAAAAAAACTGGGTCGTAGTGATAGTAAATTTTTTCTGAACGAATTTAAAAGTTTCATGATAATCTTAAAAAACCTGAAAATGTTGGTACTAGAAGAACCTAATTCCCTCAAGTTTGTTCAAACTGTTAAATATGAAATTTGAATCGATTCAGTTATCGCGGACACACACATACATAAATGGATTCACAAAATCTCCAAGTCAAAAAATCACGATTACTATACTTATTACCTTGTATAAGAAAGTAAAAATCCGTACTTTGATCTGCTTTAATATACACGTTCTTAGGTCTATATTTAAGGAGACAATAGCTACAGAATGGGGTTTAATATGTGGAAAAAATTATTTGGTAGATGTTGCCCAATCTATCACAATGTTAGGAATGTTAGCTGGTAACATGTTATTTGGATTCTTATCTGACAGGCAAGAAAAGTACTTCAAATTATAATTTCTACAAATTCTAAAACAATAATTTTCAGATATGGTAGAAAAAATTGCCTGCTAATGTCTGTAATTCTTCAAGCTATAAGTGGTATATCAGCTGCTTATTCACCATGGTTTTTACTCTTTCTCCTCATGAAATTTCTTTCTACTACAGCAACAGGAGGAGCATTAGTAGTAAGTTTCGTCTTGATTGTGGAATTGATAGGTAAAATTTGTAAAAACATACATGACAGTCATTAAACTAAAATATTTTAGGAGTTAAGTATCGTGCAGCTTTAGGAATCCTCTATCAATTTCCCTTTACTTTCGGACACGTATTATTACCTATATTCGCATATTATACAAGACACTGGAAACATATTCAACTTTGCATATCAGTTCCCTCAGCATTCTTAGTCATTTATTACTGGGTTATACCAAAATCACCCAGGTGGTTACTTGCTGTTGGTGAGAAGGAAGCAGCAATTAGAACTTTAGAGCGTGGAGCTGCTTGGAACAAACTTCCTACCGAGCATATTAGAGGTGACGTGGAAAAACATTTGCAGAAGAAAAAAATGTTGGGGGAGAAAGTAGAAGATAGAGGGAATATATTGCATTTATTTAAATCATCAGCCATCATTCGTGTGCGAACGTTATGTCTCGCTTATAACTGGGGTGTTGCTGGTTTCTGCTTTTTCGGAGTTGCTCAGTATATCAGCAAATTGGGTGGGGATATATTTATAAATATTGGTATATCAGCTCTTTGTACGATTCCAAGCATACTATTTTCGTGTTATGCAATAACACCGTTAGGTCGAAAATTGACCACAATTATTGGTGATGTGATAGCAGGAGTTGCTGTTTTGTTGATTATAGTTTCCCCTGTTAATCCAGCTTGGATTCGACCAACATTAGGGGCACTCGGATTATTTGGATCCCTTACAACCTTTATGGCAGTCTATATATATTCTGCTGAATTATATCCGACTGTATTGAGAAACATTAGTGTTGGTGTTTGTTCCATGGCTGCTCGAATTGGTTCTATGATAGCACCGTTTATTATAACGTTAGAACAATATCAATGGTGGATACCACCGTTCATATTCGGAGTAATTCCTCTAATTGGAGCGGGATTATGTTGGTGGTTGCCAGAAACGGCAAATTGTAAATTGCCGGAAACCATCGAGGAAGCAGAACAGTTAGGAAGCAAAGATTCGAAAAAAATAAAGGATCAGACTAAATTATCAGAAAATTTATAGTTTTTTTTTAAGAAATTGTAAGTTGTAAGCTCGAGTCAGATGCGATAAGGGATATGTATATACAGAGTGTGACACGATGAGTTGGCAGTTGACATAACTAATAATAAATAAAATTTAAATCTGAAAAGTGGCACATTTCCAATACACAAAGTAATCTATTTAATGAGAATATTGTCGACTTTCTAGTATTTCGATTATACCGTAAGTAGACACTAACTTTGTTATTTTAAATGGTTGTATATTATTATATTTTTGATTTTTGATTTTACATTTTAATTTAGGTATAATAAACTAACTAAGGTACTATATTTTTTTAAATTACCGGTACTCAAGTACACTATTTTTAACAAAAGCAAATTAAAACTATAAACTGGAAAGTCCATAAAATTATTTCATATATTACTAGTAATTATTTATTATGGGGAATTCTATGCTTTAGAAAATGATTTATATCTATTGCAATACAGTAAAATACCTAATACTCCAATGTAGGATATCGCACAAGAGACAAATATTTCAAAATATCTACAAAACTATTAAGTTTAGATATAGAATTAGTAAACGCAGAGAATATAATTCTCTGCAACGTAAAATAGAAATATACAGAGTGATCCCTCTGATAAAATGAAGTTTCAATGTTTAAAATTATAATATTTATGAGATATATAAAAATATCAAACATCTCCTAAACTATTAGGTTTCGGTGTAGGGATTTATTTATTTACTGTATGGCGCTACATATACAAATAAACCGAAGTGTATTTATACAGGGTGTTTCGTAACTGGACAACCAAAATTAAAAGTCGTATGTAAAATCGAATTGTAAACATGAAACAAAGAATTACTCTTTTTCAGACTTATTTATTTTTTTACTACTATTGAGCAATTAGCAGATAGAATTTTAAATTCAGTACATATTATTCAAAACACTGTAAACTTTGCAGAAGTTTACAATTCACTTGTTTTGCGTTACAAGTCGTGTAAGGTGGCATTTTTGAAAATCTACTATAGTTTTTTTATGTTATAATAACTTTTGTTTTAATCACTACAAAGTGTTGAATAAAATAATAAAGTATTTTTTCTTAACTGCGTATTTCTTAAACGCCACCATACACACCTGGCAACGCAAAACAAGTGAATTGTAAACTTCTCCAAAGTTTAAAGTGTTTTGAATAATATGTACTGAATTTAAAATTCTATCTGCTAATTGCTCAATAGTAGTAAAAAAATCAATAGATCTGAAAAAAGTTATTCTTTGTTTTATGTTTAGAATTCGACTTTACATACGACATTTAATTTTTGGCTGTCGTTACGAAACACCCTGTATAACCATATGTGAAATATGTGTATGTATGTATGATATCAGGTATTCTAGGGAATACTTAACGAAAAAGAGAATTTAATTTTCTCCAAAATAGCAGAGAAATGTTCAGGGAGTGTCATTTGAAAAAATAAAGTTTTTGAAGTTTTAATTTTCTAAAAACTAACACTCAATTTTAAACACCCTATATCAGATAATTTTACTGTAAGTATTTAAAAATATTTCGGAGACCTTCCCTCTTTCAGTAGTGATTTAGTTTTTTGAAACTACTACTGCTAAAATATTATTTTTTTGGAACATTATCTATAATAATTAAAAAAAATGCGAATAACTCGAATATCGGTAACTTTAAGTAGATAGGACATTCGTAACTTTGTATCTAAAATTAAATGTAGAGTCCGAAGATATAATAATATATAGGGTGTTCCATTTAAAAAAATAGTAAGTATATAAAGGTATGTATAATCGGAAGTAATAGAAAGTCCTCCTTATTTCCAATAAAGAGATCCCTCTGTATAATGGACCTGTGTCTACTGTCAACTCGTCGTGACATCCTGTATATAATACAGGGTTGGGCATATGTGTGGGAACACCTGATTTCTGGCTAAACTTTTGTTTTATCATTATTGGTCTTAAAAGAAATATTTGTAGCTTGTTTTACTCTATTCAGTAACGTATTTTGTTTTCCAACAGCTACTCGATTTCTCGATATATTAAGTGATCGCCACTTTTTTTTAATGGATCACCCTGTATATTTTTAAGTTTTCAAATAGACAATATTTCAACAATTACAATGATATAAGATTTGGTGGGTTTTTAAATATTAAACAAAATAATTCAATAATAAAATAAAGAGTATTAAATAATAATTAATTAAATAAAAAATAGGGTAGCTGTTTTAACAACAAAGTACGTCACTGAATAGAATAAGAAAACTACAAATATTTCTTTTAAGAGTAATAATAATAATAAAAACGTTTATTCAGACATTAGGGGTTGCCACACATATGCCCAACCCTGTATATATCGGGTGTTCATTTAAATTTCATCTCTTGTTTGCGTTGAAGTGTCGTTTAAGAATGAAATTTCATTCATAAATGACACTTCAATGCCAACTAGAGGTGAAATTGAAAAGAGCACCCGATATATTAACTGCACAACTCCAGTAATTCAGTTTTGTACATCATATTTTGTAATTCACAACTAAAATTAAATATTTACAAATATAATTAGTGTATCTACTTTCTGTAAATAAGTATGTATATCAAACTATAAAATAATATGAAAAACTGAGACTTTTCTCTTAACTTTTCAAAATTCAATAATGAGCGACATTTGTAGTAGAACTGTGAATAATTTAATAATCACCCCAAACTTTTGATTTTCTTCTAAAACCATTTTTTTTTAATTTGCAAAAGTCCTTTAGTACTTGCTTCTTATACTACCATATTTCAATCGTTAGATATGAAATAGAAAAGCATATACAAGACCAAGCCAAAAAATCTTTTACATGCGTAAGGTAAAACCGGGTAACATTGACACATCTTCATAAAATATTTTTTTCTCACTTATGATCATAACTAGAAATTTGCAAATCTGCTTTTAGTTAAAGCAGTATGTTGTGTATGTGTATTGGGTTTCAGTTTTGAGAGTGAATTGCAATTTTCCATATTACAATTTTTTTTTAAAAAGTCTCTAATGTGTCAATGTTACCTCAGGTCGGATAACATTGACACCCTCTATAAACTGCATTATAAGTCAATGTTTATTAAGCGTAGGGTATAATTAACATAAAATAAGACGTTTGCAGACAATTTTTAATAAAAAAGTTTTTTTTTTACTTTTTTTTTAACACAATAGGAACATAAAATTTAAATGAGCAAAATAATCCGTCACTAAAAAGCAATAGGTGACTTTCTGTATTTAATTAAACAGGTGAAGTCAATATTAAATATATGCATGCCCCGACGAATAGTGGGTTCTGGAAGAACCCTTGCAACATCTTTAAGCAAGGTTCTTGCCCCATCTCTCACGTTCGGATAAACAAAACACTTTTTCTTCCTTCTTAAAAATGTCACGATTACCTCGCGATCTTCAATTCATCATAAACAATTTCTATTACCTCATCAATATTGATGAAAAACAACCTACCTTGCATAAAAAATATAAACTATTAATAAATATCGTATACACACAAAGTTTCGTTTCCGCGCAAAAACCACTTTTTCGAAAGTACGTACTGAAGGACTTACAGAAACCTTATGCATCAACCCAATCCAATTTTTAGCTGTTCTGACTAGAGGGTGGTATCATAAATGAATTTTTACAAACGCTAAAATCGCGTTCTTCTTAAATACTCAGGCACTAGGCGAGATATTTGAAAATGTGTCAATGTTAACCCCCTGTCAATGTTACCCGCCGTTACCTTATACAACCATGTCTTCATAACTAGATCGGAATTGCTCAGTATATCAGTTCATTGGTAGGGGATAAATTGATTAACTATGGTTTCTCAGCCGGTTTTTGTAAAGTGCTTTTGTGAGGACACCATTTCTTATCAGTTTAAGTTGTTCAATTGTGGGAATTGCGGGAAACTACAGAAGCAGAGCAGTTATTAGGGAACAAAAATTCGAAAAGATAAAAATCTAACAATAATTTTCAGAATATTTATATTTCTTAAACAATTTATAAAATACACTTACACAATATATTAATCGTAATAAAAATAGACTAGGTACAAAATAAAACGAAATCTGTAAAATTTATAAAATCAAATATAAGTTAATAGGTATATTCTGTTGAATCTAAAATTAAAAATTAAGAAAGAGACTTCCAAATATAAAATCTCAATAAAAACGAAAAAAAGGATGATCTGTATATTTATTTTTATAGGTAAGTATTATAAAATATGCCAATATTTAATATTGAACAATACAGTAGAAGTATATTTAAAGCCATACTTTTTGCAAAGATTTTTTTTGGTAAAAAGTGGACGATTAAACACATTTCTTTTCGAACAAGAGACATTTTCCTAGGGTAATAGTAACATGTTAAATATAAATACGGCCTACAGTCAATCAATCATATCTAACTAAAAAACAAAATAGTATTATTTCTCAATATCGCTAATTTTTTCCCAATCGCCATCCGTGCTACTATTACTACTTGGTGTGTCAAGACAACTGGACGAATCGACTGTTTTTAATTTGTCGTTATTTTCAGTCTTTTCGTCCAATTTCTTCGGTTCTCGTTTTGGTGAACTTTGCCGAAATATCACATCCTCACCAATTGGTTCTTTAGATTTTCCAGTTTGTTTCTTCTTTTTAGTTTCATTTTCATATTGTTCTAATAGTTTTATTTGCTCTTCCTCAGTTAGCTCTATATCACCAGCAAAATCCTCTGTTAGAAGAGAAAAAAAATTAGCACATCGGTTTAGTCCTGGACCCTGTTCATAATAATTGTGTAGGAATGTTGCAATAGGGATTTCCCAAGGATGTCGTTAATGAGGTTTAAATTCAGTGTTTAAGAGTGTACTTTTCAATATTTCTTTTATTGTTTCTTTCATACCCGCGCGGAATATACGATTTAGGGGGCCTGGCGACAAACAGCAAAAATGATCAATTCCGTCACTAGTGTGGAAATATCGTGCGAGCAAATAAATTTGTAATCGAGTCATCCATGGATTTGAATCCGTATGTCTGTAACTTGAACTATTTTAGCTTTCAACTGACATTTTATTGTAATGCAGTTCAAGTAACTACATACGATTTCGCGTTCATGGATGACTCGATTACAAATTTATTTGCTCGCTCTTTAGTACATTACACTATATGTTATGAAAGTGCTGCATCGTTCAAAGAGATAGACATTTTAAACACGAGCGATAGCGAGTGTTGAAAATGTCTTCGAGTGAGTTGTAATGTACTCTTTAATTACCCACATTAGAGAGTGTTGTTACTGTTGTATTTTTAAGTTCTGGCCTGGCTAGCGGCTTTAAGTACCATTTCCTTCGGCGTCGCTCCACCTTTTGCAAGCGCCCAATTTCTTTCTCTCTATATTTGTTTCAAAGGCTATAATTAGTTAACAATTTATATCATTTGATTAGAAGTTTATGTTCTAAAAATAATTTTCGCCTTATCTCTTATAACTGAACAGACTTAATGGCACATTTTTGTAATAATCGAAGATTTTGGACAAAAAATTTGGAAAAAAAATACCACATATTAAAAAGATATTCTTTCATAACACTTACATAAAACTAATACGTGATTTCCGAAATAAGACGATGTAATGTTCAATGTCATGAAAATATCGATAAGAACGGCTACTTATTTTGTTACAAGTTAAATTATCTTCGTAACATGTTAATCCCAGTTATTTCAATTTCGCTTGGGGATTTAAAATAACACATCACGAATACAACTTTTTACATTTTTTTGCCCCTCCATTTTGAGATATTCGCGGCTCAATACATTTGAATCGTATAGTAATTCCTCAGTCAATCCAGCGTCTCGGATCACTCAGATAATGTATTAGAAAGGTCACATTTTTTGCGATAATTTACAAACCGAATGACACCAAGAATGAAGTTTCAGTATGGATATCATGTTGTGGTATATTACTAACATGTAAGCATGTAATAGTAGATTACATACCGAGGCTTAAAGTATTCCGTTTCTGCCGAGAGAACTATATTTTACCGAGAGGCGTAGCCTCGAGGTGAAATAGTTCTGGAGACACAGGAATGGTACTTTTGCCGAGGTTTGTATACAATTTTATTCAGTCAATCATTTAATAAAACAAACAACATTATAATAATAAAAAATTAATTTGACATTGACATTACATCAAATTAGTTAACAAAGTCACATCAAATTTGTAGTTGCTCAGATAGTAGCGCCCCCCCAGGTTAGGAATGGGTTCATATAAAGCGTAGTTTACACAACTTGCAAATAATTTGCGCAGTGTAAACAGTGTCTGAGAGTAGATACTTTTTTGCTCTCAGGCATTAACTTGCGATAGTTTTACTTGCTCGTGTAAACTACGCTTTATTGATTGCTTTTTTACTATTACTGACCGGTTGAAGTGTAACCAAGGAATCGCTCACTTTCCAACCTTTAAGGGGTACGAAAAGCTGTATGTTACTAACTGATTGTGAATAAAAATAAATAATATTGACTAGTTCTTAATTAAGTATAATCAATCATTTTAATGATACTGGTCAAACGTATTCCAAAATCATAAAAATTTGCATACTTGAAAAAAATGAATATATTATAACAAAGATTGGCTCCAATGAGATATATGCAAAACCACTAGAGAGAATAGAAAACACCCACGTGTAAAAATGATTTGACAACTCGAGTATGGAAATGGTTCCTACTCAAACTTCCCTGACGTGTGACTAATGCTTTATTGTATATATTTAGGTTTACCGAGATGTGTTAAAAATAGTAAATAATTATTTTAAACTATGTAATGTAGTAAATTTATTTTTGTGCGAATTTAATACGTTATAATCATTCTCTTTCTTACCCTGCTCCCATTTGAGGTTATCCTCAGACATCAACTTTTCCTTTTGTTCTCTCTTTTCCAAAGCTTCTTGCCGAGCAATATCGTCCTCTAATAAGGCTTTTTTGAATAAATACCTAGAATATACACGTTTAATTTCGATACACAATAAAGGAAAATCTAACCTCTTCCAAAACAGTTGATTAGATACAATGTCAGGGACAAGTTTACTATATTGCTCCCTCAATATCACCGAACTATTTAAATGTTTCTCTAATCTTTCTTGAGATAGCTGATCGTCTATTATTTCCAACCAACATTGAAATTGTTTATTCAATTCTTCGTCTGGATCTCGAATGTAAGTATCTGCGTTCTTTTGCAAATCATAAATAGCTTGCTAAAATATGAATGAATCTGTATAAATAACCATCCGGTATTATGTATTAATATAAAATTACTTGTAATTTAGTTAAAGTAACTGTTTCAGAATTCTCAACTATTAGGATGGCTTCTGTGTCAGAATCATCAGGACTTGGATTTAGAACGGTGTTCATTTGACCAAGAAATGAGCTGAAACTGCGCTTCATGGTGCTAGCAGTGGAAGTAGGAGAATCGAGCTGAAATTTTTAAACATACTTTATACAATGCAAAAATTTCACATAAAACTTAATATTAAACGTCATAATCATATCATAATTTATGGATATTTTTATGATCTATACAAATGAATTAAAAATACCTACATATTTATTATTTTGATAAAGTCAGTTTACATACCTTTAATGTTTTTTCTATAACAGAGCCTGTTGACGAAACCACATTACTGGCTTCGCTTTTTACTGCAGATCCAAATTCCTCCAAGTCCTTTTTGACAAACTCCAAAACTTCAGTGCTCTGTAAATTATTAAGAGTAAATATTGCTCCATAATAACAAGTTCACAACTTATGTCTCGAACATTTACCTTATTCTTGGCTGCATTTAACCATGATCCAAACCAGTTACTGTTGCTGTAAAAAATAATTAGGTGTCTTGAAGTCGTAATAGATAATTCATTTACATATGGAATTATTTTACACAAGCACAGCAAAGTTTATTTATTACGTATATAAATTGTCAACTGTAGATAAATTGAAATTAAATAATTCAGATGTTAATACCTTTCAGCCATGGTTGTGTTTAGTTTTATGTTTAATGAAATTCACTTCAAATTTTGTGTTGACAATTAAATAACAGGTTAAAATGTTCTTTGTTTTTTATTTACACTACATTTGGAACGGCCATGTTAAATAATAATAAGGTTGTGATACGAAGTTAGCTGCAAAATCTTAAACCTGCTAATTTTTTTATATACCTATTGTATTATTATCTAAAACTAATTTAGGTATATTGTTTTATACATTTGTCATTTATAGTTTATGTAGAACCAAATTTAATTAATTTCTAAGTTTTAAAAATAAGGTAAATGAATTATATTTTGCAGCGACATCTGACATTTAAATTAAAAATGATAGTAGAAAATATACAAAACAGTTAACTTTTAATTGGCTACGAGTTTCTTTTAATAGATGGTGAAACACACATTAAATTTTTATAAAACTTACAAGAAAATAAACGAAGTCGTTTGAAAATATTATACAGGGTTACAGATTATAGGGTGATTGAAAATACACCGACACCGTTCCACTCTGATATACAGGGTGATGAAAATAATGTTTGCAAATAATTTTCATTCATTTCATTTGAGAACATAACATTTTTTTGGTGAGTTAAGTAATCTTTAAATAAACTACATATAGCCTAAAGTATTTGTGTTGATGAACATTTGGGAGAGTGACTCACTTTTTACTTTCTTATACGAAGTAATAAGAAAGTACAGTGGGCCCAGTGGTAAGTCGCCGATACCATTGTGTGCACATCCTTTTTCCCCACCTTCGCCACTATGTAGAAGATGCGTATTTTGCCTCAAAAAGATTGATACAATCTGGAGAGAAATTTTTTTTGGGCATTTTTTCATAAAATTTTTGCATATAGATATTTTTACGTACAGGGTGTACAACTAAGAATGGTCGCCGGCTGTATCTCAGAAACTATTTATCGTACAGCCTTCTGAAAAAATATTTATAGTAAAAGTGGCCAAGAGAAAACGCTGGAAATTATTTTCAAGATTCTAGCTTCGCGAATTTAAGTGGTAGGCTTTGTAACAAAAAAAATGCATTTAGCCCTAAATTCGCAAAACGCCTTGTGATAACAATAATACGTGTTGTAAATCATGTAAAAACTATTTTGTCCATATTTCCTGAACCAAAAAAGATATGGATCTGCGGTTTTCATCAATACTTTCGATATTTTATATTAATTCTAATAATGTTAAAAAATATATATGAGTCCATTTAAATTTTTCAAGAAAAATCGATAAAATTAATAAGTTTTCAAAAAGCGCCACCTAACAACAAATATATGAATCAAAACAACTTCTCTTATCGAACATCGTTTGAAACAAGAAAAGTTCTTTCAAACGATACTAGGTTTGCCAAATTCTATAAAGTTAAACAGAAGCTATAAGCATTTTCGTACAGAAGAATTCACCCTCTCCTCCCACCCTTATTTGATGAGCTAGAACAAAAAGTGTTAGACCAAAATTGTGTATAATTGTTTCAGCTTTCCAATAAAGTTATTTTTGAGTTACCTTAATTGTCTATAAATTGGAGAAAATCATGATTTTATCATTTGCCATGGCAGGTACGCCCCCTAGCGGCGAAGTTAGAAACTTGAAAATAATTTCCAGCGATTTCTCCTGGCCAATTTTACCATAAATATTTTTTTCCGAAGGCTGTACGATAAATAGTTTCTGAGATACAGCCGGCGACCATTCTTAGTTGTACACCCTGTACATATTTACCTACATTCCTGGTTTTAATCATAAACAAAATGAGGATTTATGGGGATTTATGAGGATTTATAAGGATTTATAAGGAATTATTGGAAAAAAAAATGTTTTTTTTTTCCAATATGCTAAAATATGACATCAAAATCAAATATGGCGCCCATAAGAAAAAATGGGCCTGATGATGGTTTCACAAAAATGAAACGTCGAAAACATTTTTTTTGTATCTAATCGTGTAGACCATAAAAAGTTGCCCTAATATTGTTTTTACTAAATTAAAATCGGTTATGAAATAACTGAACTAGACAGAAAAATAAAAAATCGACTTTTTCAATTTTTTCAGGATAATTCAGGAACGAAAAGAGATATCGCAGTTTTGATGACAGATTCATTTTACAATTCGAATCTCTCAAATTTTCCCCCATTTAACCGACCCAGTATTTCTTACAGTTTACGAGATCGTAATGCTGAGGATCGAATTTGAATCACACTGTATAAATAAAAATTTTTGACGGAATTTCAAAAAAAGTTTCAAACAAAATTTGTTCAAAATTTAATTATAAAAAACCTAAAAATGTCTTCAGGTAAGTACCACTTGTGTTGGTGCTAGATGAAAAAGATTTAATGTGCCACCCACAATTTTGTTCAAACTCTTAAATATAAAATTTGAATCAAATCCGATAAGTCGTTTTTGAGTTATCGTGGATACAGACAGACAGACACACAGACAGACATCATGTCGAAAATAGTCAAAATGGATTCAGGGGCTCTCAAAACGTGTAAATCCATCAAAATCTCGAAGTCGAAAAAAATCACGATTACTATACTTCCTTATTACTTCGTATAACAAAGTAAAAATATCTGATGTGTCCAGCACATGACTTTCTTATACATTGCCATGATACAGTTTTAATCTTTGGAAAATACTGATGGAGGGGTAGCCAATAATCACATGCAGTCGACATTCAATACGTTATTAATATAAAATCACATTTATTTATTTAGGTATTATTATTGTCTTCGTTACCATAGAAACCAGTAAAATACAGAAAAAGTAATGGTCCTTCTCGGATTCGAACCCGCGACCTTCAGTTTGGCAACCAAGTCCCAACGTCACTAGGCTGTCGGATTCAACTATGAAACTACGAGAAATATAAGTGTTTTAAGAATATGTTATTTTTTTGAAGTTTTTTTGAAGTTTTTTTGACGGAATTTAAAAGAAAAACAAAATTTGTTCAAAATTTAATTCTAAATCAATGTTAAAGAATAAAAAAATTTCGTAAATTGTTTATTTTTCAAGATATTCCCAAAAAACCTAAAAATGTCTTCAGGTAAGTACCTACCACTTGTGTTGGTGCTAGATGAAAAAGATTTACTGTGGCACCCATAATTTTGTTCAAACTCGAAAAAAATCACGATTACTATACCTACTTTCTTATTACGTCGTATAAGAAAGTAAAAATGTATGAATGTTTCTGAGGTGGAAAAAAATGTAGAGTGATACCTAAATATGTTTTGTGCAAAATGTTCGATTCTGATGAATTTGGTAACCGCCTGCAGCAGTTTTAAATTATATCGTTGCCTTCGAAATAGGAAAATTTTAATTACTTTCATAGTATTAGTACCACTGGTATCAGAATGTAGTACCGTAGAATGTATTTTCTATTGATGCTTTCTTATCGTAATATTAATATTACTTTACGTTTTAACAAAACCTTACATTACCATATCATTTTATAATTTACCTAGTCATTAAAAAAAGACTGGGGGCCGGTTGTATAAAACTTTAATCGCGGACTTAAATTTGTATCCTTCAAAATATCTATAGTGACAATTGTAATCAACAATCGTTTCTATGGCAGTTTATCCTTTTTGGAGGATTATCTCGCGATTAAATTTTTATACAACCGGCCCTGGGTGTTTTATAAAACTCCTGAATTTGTAATAGGTAATAAAGTTGGTTCATATACCTACCTATATAAACGAAGCGGGAATGGTACCTCATATGTAATCTGTCTACATTATCACATTATCTAAAAAAGAATGTTGGAAAAGGAGTAACGAGAAAAGCTGCAAAGAAATCCTTGTATAGCATAATGTTGAAAGGTTTTAAAGGTTTCATAAGGATTTGTGGTTGGTACCTGTACCACTGATGCTGTATACTGTATATGTATATGTAGATAGTGCGTGGTCAGATGGCAGTTTGCAAGTTATGGTCGCGAGCGATCGCATACCGCTCTAGACTCCAAACCACGATGCCGACACCAGGGAAGTACTTTAAATATTTTCAGAATAGTACCTAAACAAAATAAGACAAAATATTGTATTAAATTCAATTACTGCTGAAAGGTCCAAAAATTTGAGCAGAAAATTGTCGGTTAATGAAAGACACTACTCCAAGATTAAAGTCTTAAAACTAGTTAACGTAGGAATTACCTTAGTACTTATAGGTCATAGTAGTGGCTCTTGTAAGTTTTAGACATCTTGAATTCGTGAAAATCCTTTTCAGCTCAGTAATACATATTCACGACTAGATCCAACCGCCAATGAAATGAAAGAATTTTAAACATCAAGTAGTGAAGTAGGTATAATTTTTGGAGGATTTAAGTACATTTTTTTTATAAATACCTAATGAATAAATGCTGATCTGATGTACATGTATTTGATTATTTTCAGAAGACATCTTACACATCCTTAATCTATGTCGTACACAGATGTGTAATATGTCCTCTCATTCACTGCTATTGAGAAAGAGAGAGAAAGGGAAAGTGTGGCATACATGTCTACTCAAAATAATTCTATCCAGATTCCATAGCTGCTTTACTTATAACCATAAATAATAGAACTTTCTTATAACCTAAATAGAAAGTTGGTCTATATCCATAGGATACCTATACGACAATTTCCTGTTGCCTTGGATCGGTATTCGACTTGATTCAGTATATTACTTCTGTGATTCAGCTATAGTTTGAGTACGGATTGTATAGAGAGGATAACCTATCACAAGCAGTAGCGACGAGACATATAACGGCGCCGACTTAGGCGTGGCTTCTGAATCTGATTCGCGCTACTGACCCGCGTCTGATGCGCGTTGTTACGCGTTGTTACGTTAGTAACGTACAACGCGCATCAGGGGCGAAGCCGGAGACACGCCTACTTCGGCGAGATCGTTATACGTCCCAAATCGCAGTATGCATGGAGATAGGGTGTCAAGTATCCTCTCTATACAATTCGTAAGCTTGAGAATGTCAGTCAGTATCAAGATCAAGACGAATGCCAACCGAAAGCAGCAGAAAGTTGTAGTATATGTTATACCTATAGATATAGTCCAACTAACTGTTCGGCCTCTTAGAATAAATGCTATAATATTTAAGTCCGGTTCTGTGCCGCTGTCTCGATTATCTTGGACATATATTAGCTCTCGCTGTCACCCGCTACCGTGCTGACATCTGGCGGCCAATAGTTGCTAACTAACTGCATCTTACCTGTCACTGCATCTTTCAGCTTCAGCTGAACAATCTCTCTGATTTCGATTCCTAAATCTGCTAACTATTCAACCAAGAAAACGTAATGCATGTTTTAATTGTATCTTTGCAAATATAGATACAGAGGGCAGAATTGATTGCATAGAGAATTAACAATGAATATCTCTCTAGGATTATCTTAAAAGATACAAAGATCGAAAGAGTTGTGTTAAATATTCGGTGCACCAAATATTTTAACAAATCTAAGATATGTAGTGAAAATAATTGCAATTGTTATAGTTTTTTTGTGAAATTCGTTGTATTTTTATTGTTAGCATACCTAATTTAATAATAATAATGACATTTTCTTATAGATACTCTTTCATCAAAGTTGTTAAGTTGGCATCCTCCGGCTTTTCTACATGTTTCCTTAATTCTATGCAGCATTCTAATGAGAACAAATAAATAAATTTTACAGTCATAAGATAATAATGAATAATTTCATACTACAGCAAGTTGTCGGTAATGTCTTGTATATCATATAGTAATACAGTGACATTTGACGTGTACTGGTAAATATTAATACTAGGTACAAGAAACTTCATGATGTCGGCTCTTCTTAACACCATTTTACATTTACTTACCTGTTTAAAAAAATCTTTAAATGTTTAAATTCCTATACATATATCATATTTTGAATAGTGCCCTGATGATGCACTTTTTCGCAATTAAAAAACTACATCAGTGGTGGAAGTGATTCATTCAATTTAATCATGGGAAACGTAAAAAGTAAAAAATTGCTACAGGATGTAATCGTGTCTCTCTAGTTTCTTGTTGAGGCACACCGACTGTTGAAAAAGTAGGAGACTAAACTAAATCTTCTAAACAGAGGTCTTCCGGTCCCTTGTCCGATGTTAATATCAATTTAATAACCACCTATCAAATTAAAAAGAAAAAGACACCTTGGTAGGCGTTTAATATTTTGACGATAACTCACTAGATAGTTACAGGCTTAAGTAATAGGAAAGTGGTGTTAATTTTTGGGTTGACTAGTCTGTATAACCCTACCACTTATTAACCCAAATCCAGCGTAACTGTATAATTAAAATTGCAAAACCTTTACTTCCGGTCGCGTTAGATTATTTACAAAAACTAACACGAGAATTTTTTACGGTTAATTTATTTATGCTTGGGTAGGAAGAGGGCAATTGTGAGGCGTGGGATATAAGAAGAAGTTGGGTACATTATTAAAATAAAGCGGTATGAATTTTGTGTTTTCTCGTTAGTATCTACTTAAAAGTGTTAATAGTGTGTTGTTTGTATGTGAGTGTGCGGATTTAATTAATAAATTATTCATACCATTTTAATTGTCATTGTTAATTTATACGTTAAATAAAGTTATTATACTGCAGGCTGTGCAATTATCATTTTTCTTTTCCGTTTTTTTTTTCTTGAACTTCTACATGAAGTATTGTCTAATGATAGAAATAATTGTTGGTAGGTAATTGATAGCAAGAATAATATAAATTTAGTTGCCAAGATATGAAAAATGTAAAAGGATTAACGCAAAAATATATACAGAGGGTGTTTTTGAAACGCCTATAAAAATTTTAAAGCGTATTTCTGACGTTAAAAAGTTCACATGGATCCAGAAACGCATCGTTTAAATGCTGAGAAAAAATGAACATTTTTTACTGTCCCTATATAAAAGATAATATATAGGGTGTCCCATTTAAAAAAACATAAGTTTGGGCAATATCTCAAAAACTAAACCTTTTACACAAAAACTGCCTACGCCACTGAATTCTACGTAAAAAACTCTATCAAGATCAGTTTTCACCTTTTTGATAAGTAGACGCATAACGGAAATATGAGGGGTCTCTAAAACACAAAGATTTTCAAAATCACTCTGTAGATTAAAAACTAAGAGAGCCATGACAAATTTGACCCCGGAATCTTTCGTTTCGTAAAAAAGTAGGACAGGAAGGTGAAAACCGCAACACTCTATCTTTGATAATAACGCCAATACCCCCTAAAAGTGTCGAAAATGGGACACCCTGTACTTGTCGACTGTCCTACTTCGTATAAGAAAGTAAAAATTAGGCACGCCCAAAATATAACCATATTATCATTTTTAATATAAAAATAGAACGATTTTAAGAATGCTATTGATTTTGAAATAATGAAACTGACACGTATGTATACCTATACAATAAAATTTTAGCAAAATTCTGAAAAGTAAGAAAGATATGTATTTAAAATAAGGCAGAAATTTAATTACATACCTTGAAAATTAAAGATTACAACATTTTGAAATTTTTCAGTTTCACTCAAAATTGTTCACTAATTAATTATTACTTTCTTATACGTAGTATAAGGAAGTATTGTAATCGTGATTTTTTTCGACTTCGAGATTTTGATGGATTTACACGTTTTGAGGGCCCCTGAATCCATTTTGACCATTTTCGCCATGATGTCTGTCTGTCTGTCTGTATCCACCATAACTCAAAAACGAGTTATCGGATTTGATTCAAATTTCATATTTAAGAGTTTGAACAAATTTGTGTGTGCCACATTCAATGTTTTTCATCTAGCACCAAAACAAGTGACAGTTACCTGATGACATTTTTAGGTTTTTTAGGAATATCTTGAAAAATAAACAATTTACGAGATTTTTTTATTCTTTAACATTGATTTAGAATTAAATTTTGAACAAATTTTGTTTGAACCATTTTTTTAAATTCCGTCAAAAAATTTTCAAAAAAATGAGATATTCTTAAAACACTTATATTTCTCATAGTGCGCCTTGAATCCGACTAGTAGATAGACGAGTGAGTTTGGGACTTGCCTGCCAAACGGGAGGTCGCCGGTTCGAATCCCAGAAGGACCATTATTTTTTATTTTTTTGTATTTTACTGGTTTCTATGGTACCGAAAACAATAATAATAAATAAATAAATGTGATTTTATACAGGGTGATTCAAAATTCGATGTAGATATTTTAAGGACGTATTGTTGGGATCAAAATAAGACTTTTTTTTCAAATAAACATGTGTCCTAAAATGCACCCCCTCCGAGCTACAGCCACTGTAAGTTGCGTAAAAAAAACGATTATTTAAAATTGTGACCACAATAACGGATCAAATCTTCTGAAAATTGGCATGCCCCCCTTTTTTTAGCCACTCTATTTATTTTTTGCTTCAAAAATTATGTAAACCCAGTTTTGGGGAAGGTTGGAGGGGGTGCATTTTAGGACACATGTTTATTTAAAAAAAAATATCTGATGTGCCCAACACATGACTTTCTTATACTTACGGATAGTATCACAATAATTACTTTTCCTAAAGAAATTAAGTTAAATTTCTTGTAAAAATTTTGAGGGTTTCCAGCAATTTTCAAATAGTCTCTGTCGCACTTATTGCAATACGCATAAATCTGTCCTTGTCCCACTCATTACTGCCAGATTTTAGGACAAATAAATAACAGAATACTTATGAAAATTCCACAGTGCGAAAAATGCTTGATATCTTTGAATTTGCTGTAGCTAAACTTTAAAGATTTATAAAATACTTCTCAGTTTTGGTCAACGTTTCACTCAAACAAACTGTGCAGTGCACAATAATCCTTCTCATCAAAATATTTCGATCTTTTGCCTTTGACAGCTGTTTGACTAACAATCTCTTCTTCTTCGTACTTGGATTGCAAAGCAATGTCAAGTTTTTGGTGTTTGGCGATATAGCCACTCTCACCAGGATTGGATTAATTGGTTTTCACTTTTTAAATTTTTATAACTTTATTCGAGCTCTTCGTGTGTTTAATGCAAATAGAATCTTTAGTATAAAAACAAATAGATTTCTGTAATGTAAACAACAGCCACTCAGAGATAGATGGCAACACTATATAAATATGTAAATAATTTATAATTATTAAAAAACGGCGCAAAATAAAACACTTTTGTTACTTTGTCGACACGTCTAAAAATTGAAAAAGCATTCACAAAAAATTTGGCGTCGATATCTTTAATGTAGATTTGCATGCATAATACAATTTCACGACTTTATTGTATATATTAGAAAAAATTTTAATCGAGTTGCCATGATATCCAAAACATAAAACCGTAGCCGTTGTAGCCGTCGATCTTTTCAAATAGTAATGCTACAATCGATTTCCTCAACGGTATAGATTTCTGTATGTAAACAACATGTACTTTGTAAATCAGAGATAGATGGCGCCACTATATAAATAAAATTTTTTGACGGAATTTCAAAAAAAGTTTCAAACAAAATTTGTTCAAAATTTAATTCTAAATCAATGTTAAAGAATAAAAAAATGTCGTAAATTGTTTATTTTTCAAGATATTCCTAAAAAACCTAAAAATGTCTTCAGGTAAGTACCACTTGTGTTGGTGCTAGATGAAAAAGATTTAATGTGGCACCCACAATTTTGTTCAAACTCTTAAATATGAAATTTGAATCCAATCCGTTAAGTCGTTTTTGAGTTATCGTGGATACAGACAGACACACAGACACACAGACAGACATCATGGCGAAAATGGTCAAAATGGATTCAGGGGCCCTCAAAACGGGTAAATCCATCAAAATCTCGAAGTCGAAAAAAATCACGATTACAATACTTCCTTATACTACGTATAAGAAAGTAAAAAGTGTTATTTTGATCCCAACAATCGGGGTGATTCTATAACATTTTAATGACCGTGACTATGTAACCACTGTGGTTGTTGCTACGGTACGACGTTTTTGATTGGTAATTATCATAGCAACAACCACAGTAGTTAATAAACACGGTGGTTAGAAACTTACAGAATCGCACCGAATACGTCCTTAAAATATCTACATCGAATTTTTTTATTCTGTCAAAAAAATTTCAAAAAAATAAAACACTTGTTTTTGTCATAAAATTCGGTTATAATGAGTGGGATAAGGACAGATTTATGCGTATTGCAATAAGTGCGACAGAGACTATTTGAAAATTGCTGGAAACCCTCAAAATTAAACACGATTTTTACAAGAAATTTAACTTAATTTCTTTAGGAATCGTCGAGGGAAACGTAATTGTGGTACTATCTGTATAAGAAAGTCATGTGTTGGACACATCAGATATTTTTTATATAAAATATATCCTGACATTTTCTTTACTTAGTAAGAAAATCGTATATTGGCTTGCCGTGTAAAATAAAAGATAAGATTACTTCAAGGAAAACCTCGTGTATGCTTTCGCTACCTACCATAAAACTATAAGAGAGAAGATTTTATTCTCAGGCACAAAATAAATTCTTGTGTGGTAATTTCAACTTACATACAACGTGCATTTGCATCATTCAACTGATTTCTTATTTGATAATTTACTGTGACCCTTTTATTTTATAAAATAAATTTTCATGATATCTATTTGAATTATACATCATTACAATTTCAAACTACAGCTTTAAATTTTTGAATTTATGAATGGCTGTGAGAATGACTATTTATTTGGAAAATTTGGTGAATGTAGCTAACAGCGATTTTGGAAAAATTTTGAAATTACCTTATTAATTAAGATCTCCTGATTACGAAAATGCTAAAAATAAGTGGCGGTCTCCAATATTTCCAAAGTTATAGGAGTTTGAAAACTTGAAACATCCAAAGTTTGGATGGGTAAATTAAGCACTTTTATCAACTTTTATTCACTAAAAATGCACTCAATAGAATCTATTGCATTAACTAATGACTAATCAACCATAACATTTTAGTAAAAACGATTTATTACTCTATTTCGCACGTTTATTTTGAAACACTAAATCTAGCCTTAAAATTTAAAATCAAGGATTGCTTGATTTTTTAGTAAGGGGAAGGGAAATTCCTTTGACAGCAAAACAAGAAAAAGAAAGTGGTTTAAAAATTGGGTTTTCATCAATAATATTAAATGGTAATGATTAATTAATCAGTAGTTAGTGCAATATGTTCTATTGACTCGGAGCCGTAGTGAGGGTGAGGCGACCGAGGCGCTTGCCTCGGGCGCGATCTCAAATGGGGCGCCAAAACTTGGCGAAATTACAAAAAAATTTTGTAAATGAATTGAAAATTAGTGAAATATATTCCCGCCACGGCCTAAAGGCGCAAATTTATACGTTTGCCTCAGGCGCCAAAATGACTCCCTACGGCTCTGTAATTGATTTTTTGTGCCTCAGGTTGGCATTAGTCATTTTGCATTCGTATAAATCGGCTGGAAACTCATGTTTTGCCGGGCTAGACCGGCAAAAACTAGGAATTTTTAGTTTATCGATTGGCATCATTGAAATCATAAAGAAAATTTGTATTTTCCATAGAAACGGATTATTATTTCTGTCATTCGGCTACTACTGTCAGTGTCAATTTTAAGTATCGCGTGTTACCAATATAAAAAAAATCCCTAATACCAAATATTTAAACAAATATTTTGTAAATTTTATTTATTTAAATAAACTTCGGCACAAAAAATAGTGTGTATTACACGCCTTGAAACTGTTTTGCGAGTACTCGTAGTTGCGGGCCTCGGCCTACGGCCTCTGCTCGCAAACCCTACTCGCACTCGCAAAACTCTAGTTTCAAGGCTAGTTATACAAATTACTAATTGAGTGCCTTTTTAGTGAATAAAAGTTGATAAAAGTGCTTAATTTACACATCCAAACATTGGATGTTTCAAGTTTTCAAACTGCTACAACTTTGGAAATATTGGAGACCGCCGCTTATTTTTAACATTTTCGTAATCAGGAGATCTTAATTTATAAGGTAATTTCAAAATTTTTACAAAATCGCTGTTAGCCGCATTCGCCAAGTTTACCGACTATTTCTCAAATTGAATTCTTGGTGTAGGTACTTTTAATTTGTTAGATATGTAGGTATTTTTAATTTTTGTAGATTTTTTTAGTATTTCACATAAAAATTGATTAAAATACATAGGTAAAATATTCATTAAAAACTTCTTGGAATGTTTTCACGACAACATGAACTAAAAGTATTTTGAATGACAGTACCTATCTGAAAATCGATAAAAAATCCATATAAATTTTATAAAACTATAAAAATCACAACGAAACAAACATCAAAAGCCATGTATGCAACATACTCTTGCATGTGGGTTTTTATTGAACTATTGCAAAAAAACTAGGTGGGAACATAAATATTAAAGAAAGAAAAAACCGAAGTCATTTCATTACAAATTGTTTGGTGTCTTAAAACACAATTCCACAACCAAATCTAATCAAAAGCAATTAGAATTATATAAATATTTTGTAAGAACAGATGTTTTGGTTGTACAAAAACCTAACAAATGTATTGGAAAATTGTTATTTTACGATCGATTTAAGTTGTTTTCCATGAGCAGCACATAATAAAACTGTTTATGGTGTATAAATTATAACAAGAATATAGTATATAATTGTCTAAAAAAATCTAACTAAAACAGTGAAAGCAGTAAGACAAAACAAATTAATAATCTGTAATAAAAATTTATTAATATTGTTATTATGGATACATTTTACGCTGTTATAATTTGTTGTATGATTACTCGTCAAAGAATTAAGAAAAAAATGCCCCCAACGGATTTCATAAGAATTTTGATGCCACAAATTTTTGAGCTTCAAACCAGACAACGGTATAATTAATCATCATAGAGCTGAATCAGACCGATAATCAAAACTAATACCAAACTCAAATATGTCACCTGGTTAGAAAATTAACAGATGTATCATGATGATGATGTGGAAAAAATACAGATTAGACGTAAAAAAATCTTTGTGATGGAAATAAAGTTCACAAATAATAAATTATCAATAGTTGGCCGGCGGTACAGTTAAATATCTCAAACGACCGATCGCCGACGTTGTTATAATTTACAAAAGGTCTTGTCTACCTCAGATTCCACCAATATAAATAAATTACATCGCAGTTTTTGATTCGTCTCATTTTGCATGCACTAAATAGAAAAGTTATCACAACTACAACGTGAATAAATTTGGTTTATATATGACAATAATAAATACAGACAGACGCACCCAAATATTCAAATATCAAATCAAGGTTTTTCGGATGACTTAACCTTATAATTTGTAATACATCAAAAAGAATTTGCAATACATTCCTCATATATTTGCTTTTTCGCAACGTGTCGTTATTAAATAAAGCTACTCCACTAAATAATTGTATTTGAAAAGTGAATTTGTCATGCATTCTGTGTGTGCTGTATGGTATTTCAACACTTTATACGGACACTTCGCAAGTGTTTTTAACTTCACTTCGCATGGCTGCTCTACCTTAAATAAATATGTATATAATTAACAAAATTATACATTGCTTTGTACAATCAAAATAGTATTTGTTCAACAAATTTGTATTATTACTATTCAAAATGCTATTGAATATATTTGACGCTATGCAATTAATTAAATTAACACTATGAGAAGGGAGGTTAAGTTTTATTGTACAATAATTTTGTATTATAATAAAAATATTAGGTATATTTTTGTACCTTTTGTTACTTTGAGCAAGGGCACTTCAGTACTAGGGAATAGTTATTTAATTTACCATGCTTCTGGAAGGAAATAATGTAAAAATGACATACTACGTTCTATATCTTCCTATAGGTACCCAATCTCAATTTTTCTCTTTTATTCTATCTTATACAGTGTGTTCGTGTGTTCCAATTTTTTGTAGCAGGACTTTAACAGTTGATAGAGGATTATTTTTTAAACAGAAGAGTTTCTATAATCTATAAGTAATCGTAGAATGTTTCTTTTGTGGGATACAGGATGTTGATTGTTGAAAATGATTTTACCTGAAATCGTCAAGAAAGTCAAACTTTCAAGGCTATTTTGGTTCAAAAAAATTGATTATTATAAACTAGTCTTCTGGATTATAAAGCCTGTTTCATGCTAGAGCGAATTGCGAAATGCGAATTCGCAAAATTTATTCGCTGATTATTTTGGCAATTCATACATTTGCGAAATTCGGTGGTAAGTTTTAGTGTTTCTTAAACTTACGCGGTAACAGTTTGTCAACCTGATCAAATTTATACTTTTTGCTACGTTATGAAAATTTGTCACTTTCGTCCATCTCGAACAGTGTTGAAGCAACACAAAACAAAGTTAACCAGTCCAGTCATCCGGTTAAGTATAATAGTTCATAATGTTATGTTGCGATTGTCATAATAGATTAATAGTATCAAATGAGCATGCGCATAATTTGCGAATTCGCCTAAAATAGAATCAGTTTCTATTTTCCCGACCCCCAGATTTACATTATGCGAAATTCGCAAAAACTTGAAAATGTTCGGAAGTATCCGGTAACACTTCGCTCTAGCATGAAACTACCTTAAGACTAGTCATGTAAAATATTACAGTACTAGTCTTGCAATGATCAAGTTTCTTGAATCAAAATGGTCTTGAGAGTTTGACTTTCTTAAAGGTTTCAGGTAAAATAGTATACATAACACGTCATGAAAATCATTATTGCAGGACGCATGAAGCTTAAAAGTACTCGGCCTGGCGGCCTCGTACTCTCAATAATGCTTCTCTTCGTCCTGTAATAGATAATTTTCATGACTTGATATGTAAATAACTATTTTTTGCATAGTGTTAAAGAAGTAGGCTTTTTTTGTCAAAAAATCGTATTGAAAGTACCACTTTTTTTTAACTATTTTTACTTATGCGTTTCCCTGGTGTTTAGTATTACTGCCTGACAGTTTTTTCTAGAAATGATGAACAATTTTTAGTAACTGCAAAAATTGTGAAATGTCAATGACTGAGATACTTTTTTACCTTCGGCTTTTAGATCACTTTGCAAAAAAATTACGTGTACAACACGTTTTGAAGATCCCTTTTCACTCAATTGCTGCAAATTCTTGAAAAAAAGTATGACTTTTTCAATAAATTTTTTGTATACAGGGTGTCCAGGATAAAAATGTTAAGCATGGGGATCTCACTTATTTGAAGAGATACGACTTTGGTTAAATTACAAAAAATTTACCTCATCTTGGGTGTAATACAATACGACAAGTACATTTGACATACCTGCCATGGCTTACTAGATATTAACAAAAAACTGAAATTGTGCATTTCAGTTTTTACTTAATTACACAGCTGGTAGAAAAAATTTCGCGATAAAAGTTGCACTTTATTAAGGCACTTTTTCATGGACAATCCAAATATGCAATTGAAATTTTTATACACCTTCAATTTTTTTCGAAAATAGCATCAACTTTGTTTTTTCTTATGGACCGTGACATGTTTATTACTAAATTATGATAGTATTTTTCTTTCCCTTTCCGACAATGTATCACACATGGGGTCTTAAGTCGTTTCGTCAATTATAATTGAGTTTTTCTCAATCTCCGTAGTTGGCTGTGCAATAAAAATTGTTTATCTAGCAAACTTGGATAAAAAATTGGGTTTTGGTTCTAATAATTAAGAATTGACAAATTTTATGGAAAACAATGGTTTAATCAGGTTTAACCAGAGAAAGAAATCTAGGGGGTTACATCCGGGGATCCAGCTGGCCATGCTACTGGTCCGTGAGTACCTATCCACCTAGATCCCCGCATATAACCCCCCTAGATTTCTTTCTCTGGGGTTAACTAAAAAATAAAGTGAATGTTTACGCGTTCAATAATATTGAAGTACTAAGAGGAGCTGTTTTGCAGGCATGTTCATGTAACAACATTCCTCAACACACGATTCCTCAACAAATGTTGGGACATTCTTTGATTTCGACTGTGGAAAGATGCAATTTGTGTTTGGATCAAAATGGCAATTTATTTGAATATTTTAGTTAATAAACCTGATTAAACCATTATTTTCCATAAAATTTGTCAATTCTTAATTATTAGAACCAAAACCCAATTTTTTATCCAAGTTTGCTAGATAAACAATTTTTATTGGACGGTGATTGAGAAAAACTCGATTATAATTGACGAATCGACACAAGACCCCATGTGTGATACATTGTCGGAAAGGGAAAGAAAAATACTATCATAATTTAACAATAAACATGTCACGGTCCATAAGAAAAAACAAAGTTGATGCTATTTTCGAAAAAGATTGAAGATGTATAAAAATGTCAATTGCATATTTGGATTGTCCTTGAAAAAGTGCCTTAATAATGTGCAACTTTTATCACGATATTTTTTAAACCAACTGAGTAATTAAATAAAAACTGAAATGCACAATTTCAGTTGTGTTAATATCTAGTAAGCTATGGCAGGTATGTCAAATGTGTTTGTCGAATTGTATTAGGCCCAAGATGAGGTAAATTTTTTGTAATTTAACCGAAGTCATATCTCTTCAAATAAGTGAGATCCCCATGCTTAACATTTTTATCCTGGACACCCTGTATATACAGGATGATCAGTAATTAGCGCACTCCGAATATAAAGCACATTAAAACTAAGGATAATCTGCAAAGAAAAATTAAATCGGATGGTTAGTTTCCGAGTTATAGAGTTTCCCTCATCCAAGTTACAAGCTAATTATTTTTATAACCAAGACAAAAATGAGTGAATAATTCATGCTACTATAATCTCTGGATAAAATGCAATATGATTTGTTCAATTTTTTTCACAAAACATCTAATACAAAGAAATTGAAAATGTTAAATTTTAATAAAATATCTAAATTTGAGAGAATATTGAAGTTTGGCAACCTCTCAAGCTCCCCTTGGGATAAACTAAAATACCTTCTATTGCCATGACAAAAATATCAATAATCAGTACTAAAATAGTTTGACAAGTTCTCGCATCATAAAATGTTGAAAGTTTTTCTTTTTTTTTTCATCGAACCTATTCACATGTTCAATGCAGTGTTGCCACTTTTATTTTCACAAAAGTGGTCATATCTTTGTAAATAAAGGACTTACAGCCTGCGGTAAAAAAATTCGTCATTCTTAAAACGTAAAGTTCATCACAGTATGCTCAGAGTGCGGCAATTACTGATCACCCTGTATATCTCCAGAACGGTTTACGATAGAGATCTGAAATTTGGGAGGTAAGTCTCTTAGTAAACTATGAATGTATGGTATTACGACAAAGATAATAATATAGTTCATTGACTTACTTATGGGAGGGTGACTTACCTTTTCTTGTCATATTTTTTAGAAAAGTTTTTTTTTTAATAATCAAAATTATCAAAGATAAGGTCAAAACACTTGAAAAAGTTAAACATGTTTGATTTGCTTTAACCCAACTGTTTACTAGAAAATTAATTTTAATTTTTTTATTATTTAAACTACTTTTGAATCAGCTACTGCGTTATAAACAGGGTAAATAAAAATCATTTTCAACACCCTGTATCTCACTAGGGACGTATTTTTGTGTGACTGTTTATAGCAGACTTAGTTTTGATTTTAGAAACTGTTGTATTACACTAACTCAATATTTCTACATCATTTCAAAGATTAGTGCATGAGCACTTACTTAAGACTTTTACATCTACACAGAGGTTAAATCATGTAGGCTTGATGAGGGCTTTAGAGAGGTACAAATAAGTTCGAATGTAGCTACATCCTTCGATGGAATAAAGTAATTATTCTTATATACAGACAACTGGAGCCAGTGAATCCACTGGCCTTTGGGGCATTTAAACAGTATAGAAAGAGTAATCTGAAAGCAATTGGCCTCTATTACAAAAAAAATATTTTCTGTTTAAATTAGGTATTTGGTTTTGTTGATTATTTTCATTATAAGTACTCGTTGCACCGTAATAAAAATGCGTGATAATTACCTCATTTTTAAAAGCAGCTATCCTTTTGAATCTTTTGATACTGATGTTTGTCAAACAGCCGCTTCACTACTTAGGTATATAGATAGTCTATAGGTACGTTGAGTTTCGATATGATAAACAACTAGAATGTTCACAAAATTTAATGAAAGATTGTTGGAGAATTATTAAAAAGGAAAAGCCAAGAGAAAACATTAAGCTGCTAGTAGATGACGATCATATTGTTGAGCCATCTCTTCTATGTGAATATTTTAATAAATATTTTGTAGATCTGATGTCATCCTGTTCTAACTCTGAGTATAGGAGCATAAAAGTAACAAATAGACCTGTCACTATGTTTCTAGATCCGGTGTCACCGAGTGAAGTAATAGAAATAATAAATAAAACTGCTTCTAAACCAGCTGCAGGAATAGATGACTTGTCTGGAAAAATTCTAAAAGCTATAAAATATCCAATATCGGACATACTATCACACCTCATAAACAATTCCTTCCTCTCTAAAGGAATCAAAATGCATCCCGGTGTATAAAAATAAGGGTGATAAAAAAGACATAGTGAACTATAGAGGAATTAGTTTGCAATCACAAATTGCTAAAATATTTGAGTACGCTTTTTATGTAAGACTAAAGTCATTTTTGGATAAAATAGAATTTTTGCATGATTGCCAACATGGTTTCAGGAAACTAAAGTCAACAAATACGGCCATATCTGATGCTCTTCTATTCATATATGATGCACTTAATGAGAGAGAGCACGTTGCGGCTCTTTTTTACGATTTGAGTAGGGCGTTCGATACTCTAAATCATGAAGTGTTACTGTGGAAATTGAATGCAGCTGGGGTTCGGGGATTGTCTAGTGACTGGCTTGAATCCTATCTTAGTAATCGAACACAAAGAGTCGTCATTGGAAATAACAAATCGAGTGCATGTGCGGTTCGCCTGGGTGTACCACAGGGATCAATACTGGGTCCTTTGTTATTCATAATTTTTATGAATGACATGGTGGATTCTTGCGGGGCGGCTGGGAGGACTGTTGTGTACGCTGATGACACAAATTTCCTTCTTGGGGGTCATGATGTGAAGGAGCTCTCTGTTAAATGCAATAGGGTCTCAGATGAATTTTGTAGTTGGTGTAATACGAATGGGTTACTGATAAATGTGTCAAAAACTCATTACTCACAATTTACAACGAAGAACAGTGCAGAAACTTTGAGTCTGTTAATAAAAGCAAATGGAAAATCTATAACAAAGCAGAATACAATCAGATTTCTTGGGGTCAATCTAGATCACAAATTAACATGGGAGCACCATATTGACGTGGTGACAGGGAAACTTGGTGCTGTGTGCTTTCTGATTAAATCACTGAGAAACACAGTTTCAAGAATGGTTTTGCTTCAACTATATTATGGGCTTGTTGAGTCTGTGTTCGGCTATGGTATCATATTTTGGGGTTCGTCAGCACATGCAGATAAGGCTTTTGTTATGCAAAAAAGAGTTTTAAGAAGTATGGCTGGAGCACATCCTTTGACCTCGTGTAGGCCACTCTTCCTTGAATACAAAATACTAACCATACCAAGTCTTTACATTCTCAGGCTTGTATATTTTATAAAAGAAAATGAAAACAAATTTTTGAAAAATAATGAAATTCATGCCTACTCCACAAGAAATAATGTATTACTAAGACAACCATTTTCAAGGTTATCAGTAAGCCAAAATAGTCATGTTTATATGGGAATAAAATGTTTTAATAAAATAATTAAAGTTCTGGAATTGGAGAATTGTAGTTTGAGAGTTTTTAAATTGAGAGTGAAGACTTATTTACAGGAACAAAATTATTATTCTGTTGCGGAATTGTTGTTGTAGGTTCGTGTGTTGGGATTAAAATTGAATGTTTTTGACTAGTCCTTTGAGTTTGTTGAATTCTTTTTTTGTATTAGTAAATTCTGTAATTCTGTAAACTTTTGTGATGAATAAATGTGTCTATCTATCTATCTAATTTAATTGGTTTGGTTTAATTTTTATGAAAATTTTTTTTGGTTTTCGTTCATGTTGTACCTACTTTGAAATAGTTCCTTACGCGATACATGGATAAAGTAATGCTTTTTTGACGAAAGGAAAGTTTTACGCCATTCAATTGGTAAATTGTTGAAAACTAATTTCTGGACACCCTGTATTAAAACAATGTTTAATTGCCTGCTTTTATTATTTTATTGTTTCCAGAAGTATAAAATATTGTTAGATGATATTGATGTTTTTATTAACTTTCATTAGTTTTCTAATGAATCGTAAATTTCAAAACTAAAGTTAATATTGTATAGGTGCTTAAAATTGTAAATAGAATATAGATGATCTGAAAATGAACAGAAAATAATAGGTAGGTACCTAATTATATCACCTCATTGTATACATCATCATCAACATCAAAAAATGTAAAAACTTATTTATTTCTTACTTAACAAATACAGTTGAAGATTGTCTTAGAGCCGTTTGCCACGAGGTTAATTATTTTAGTAGTAAATCGTCAGCAAGCAATGTAAACATAGGGTGTTGTTTATATCAAAGTATTCGTTTTTTTTTGTCATACCTGACCACTTTTCCTTTTTTACAAAATGCTTCACAAAATTTAAAGACCTATGAATATACCTAATCAACAACTTTGTTTCTAGACCCTATAAAAATTTTAGATTTTCAAGCGAAGAATTTTAAATTGGATAGATATATTGGTCGATAAAAATAAGATGTTTATTCTGGAGCAGGGTAAAAAAGAATGAAGTTTAGGTTAGCTCACCTTTCAAGATAAGTGAATAGGATATTTCATTACCAGTCTGGAAATAAGGATTTTTTCGTGCGGCCGTGACAAATTCTCGTGGGAGGCGAAGCCGAACACGGGAAGTCATGCAAGCACGAAAAATCCATTTCTGGACGTGTAATGAACGATATTTTTTATTATACTTATCTAAAAACAACCCAAAAAAAGGATTAGAAGTAATTTTAGGACATTTTATTTTCAAAGTAATTATAATACATCGTAAAAATAGTAGGCAAACACGATTAACATTTCCATAGCAACAACTTGTTTATTATCGGCGTTGCTTTAGTTTCTGTCATATTTAGTGCACGGAAAAAAGAATAGGAGATCGGGAAAAGTTTTCCGTGCGCTGTTCTGAAAACGTCACCTTTACGTCATTGCAAAAACAGATGAAAACAAGGTGTTTCCAGATAAGTATAATAAAAAATAAACTTCATATTGATAATTTGATTCAAAATAAAGATTTATAATCAAAATATCTCAGCCATAATTCCGTACAGTTTTAATGGACTAAATAAACTCTATAAAACAATTCAGAGATATCAACGTTGGAACAAATCATGATAGTTCTTTTTATACGACCACTCATCATTATCATTTATCTCTGAAAAATTTATCACAAGATTTACCTTTTTCGTTGACTTATTCAGCTGGGTTTGCAAATGGTGGTTTGATATTTGCGTAATTTCTCATCTTTTTTTAGATAAACTATTTTCATTTTTATATTATCATTTCATCTGGATATTAATACTTACGAGTCAGTAATCAGTATAGTCAGTAACCATGTTAATTTTTAAATACGCTGATAGAGAATGAAACCAAATAATATTAATGAGAGACAAGCATTTACTGAATATGTTTTATTGAAAACTTTCAGTCACGCTCAAATTTATTTACTTGCTCCCATCTCTTCTAAAGAATGCAGACTTTTCTTAACATCATTTTATATATCTATATTCCCACTACATATTGTATACCCGTAGAATGAAAATAATTAGTATAATTTAACAATGAATTATAAATATGATCATGCATGTATGCCAAATAATTAAGCATTTTTCTTTAGATAGTTTACAGTTAACTATCAACATGTAGGTGCCTTGGAATGGTGCTCCCAAGTATACAAGATGATATCTAAAACTTCCGGTTTCTGTACTACCAAGATGGGTGAAACACAAGTTTATGGTTGGTTTCATTTTAGAGCGTATGCAAATTGAAGATATGAGAAACGCATGCACACTACTATGGAATTAAGAAACAGTGTTGATTGCTCTAAAATTAAACTATTTGTTAATATTTCATGCTGTATGAGTTAACAATTACAATGTTATAGTCTAGTACAGCCTATAAATGTATATTTTTATGATTGTAAGTTTTTTTTATCGTCAAAAGTGCGAGTTTGAGAAATTAAACAAATTTTAAATTATATGCCAAATCTAACTTACGAGATTATTAAACTTTCAAGTATTTTATCATAAAGATTACTTTCTAGAAAGTTATTCAATATTAGAAGAGTAAACAACTTTACCAAACTTTTTTATTAACCAAATGTTGCCATATTTTCACAAACAAAACCATACAAAAATTGCTTCATTTATTTTATTTTTTTGCACTTGCAGTTTCTCTTCTAAAAGAAATTTTATTAGATATATTGGTACTGATATATTAAAATGCAATTAAAGAAACTACTCATTTTTTCCCTGATATATCTAGGTAATTTAATTTTAACTTTACAAGTGTTTTTCCAACTATAAATCAAAAGTTTCATTTCTTATTTGAAAGTATTTACTATAAATAATTAAAAAGAACAAATATTAATTTCTTTATTTAATAACTCATTAAATGGTGTCCATCTTCGTAATTAAAACAAAAAATACGCTATTTTTCCTATCAATAACATTTTATAATCCATTTGTTTTTCATTTCTAGCAAGATAATATTCCTTTCTCTGCTGTGCTTGTTTGATTGGACATACTCAAAACCTGGTTGTATTGAAATAAAATTCCAACGAAAAATTAAATATTATATATTTTCCCATAAAATACAGACTAATTATTTACAGTTTTTCATATAACTTGATTAAGATAAAAATAGTATTATACAATAATATACAAACTTTGGTTTTCATATAAAAATCTCTTTTATACACAATTAAAAATAAAACAACTAATTGAATATCTAATGTACCTAAAATAATCATTTAAAATATTTGAACAAAGATTTGTTTACATAAAGATTGAGATAAAATTTGCGTTAGGTGTACAATATAAATTTTTCATGTTTATATTGTTTGTTTTATGTCTATAATAATTGTCTCATGACGTGTACATACAGAGAGGGCATCCGCAAATCTGAAAATAAATAAAACACAAACAACAAAGAAAAATGTAACAAAAACAAAAAAAAAACGTTAATTCTCCAGTTTTGCAAATACCCTTGTATATAATGCAGTCTTTACTTGTACTGTATTGGTACATCATAAAAATTACTAAAATTGAAGTTATCGTTCTAATAAATTAATTAAATATACAACAGTAATAATAATAATAGTTAATATATAGTAAAATAGCAATAATATATTTTTGATACTTTTATCAAACCTAATATCATTTTGGGTGATATTCCTGGAAATTTATTTAACAGGAATCGTTTTATTTTTATTCTTCTAAGATCTCTCACAGAGTATTTAAATAAAGTTTGTTGTTTTAGCTAAAGCAGCAATTAAATATTATTAGGTTGATCTGAGAGTGGAAACTCAAATAGAATTGTTTCATTTACATAGGAATAATCTTAAGATTTTTTTTGGGTTAAGTATAATAATTTCTTGTTTGTTTATCTTGTGCTGCTGACGTCAGTAGGTCACACTTTATTTTTATTTATTATACACAAATAAATTTAATTTAATACCATTACTGGCCGTTTTTAAATAAATATTGTCTTTTTTAATATGAGCAACTTTGTAAAATAGCTTTAGAGTTAAAAAAAGCTAAAAGCTTGATTGCGCAAATAAAATAAAGTGGTTGTGTAACTCGCTAAAAGTTTTTCTTAAATAATTATTTTAAACTGGATAAATAATATATAATAGGTTAAATTTAGAAGAATCTGTTGAGCTAATATCAACTGTGATATTATGTCAAAATATTTTATTTTGTTCCTTCATATTAATTTTAAATCATTATAATTATACAAATTATAATAAATCATAGCAGCTTAAGTTTTCTTACAAAATTTAGGTACTAGAGATTACGATTTTTATAAATAAAATAATGATCTAAAAATAAGTGTTTTTCAAATCTGGAATGTTATAATCAACACAATAAAATCACGTGTACAAAAATTGACTGCTTCATTGCTTGTAGTATAAATTATGACGAAAACAGCTGATTATCTCTATATTTATTGATTTGTCAGTCGCATTTGGATACTTTTCTGATGACTTATTATTTTCACGTTTATAGGTTTATATCATTCCCTTTCGCACTTAGCCAACAATACATAAAAAAATTATTGCACATGTAAAAATAAAATCAAAAACCTAATTGCTAAAGCAAGTTTTTCTAACACCAGCCAAAATTTCACTAAAATCATCGTCATTTTTTGGCACTTCACTAGCATCCAAATTGTATACTTCCGGATAATGTCCGATAAGCGGCGGCTCGGGTTTAACATTAGAATTGGGCAAAATCACAGATGTATGTTGAGCTTGGAAATTATATGTTACATTAGAATTAATATTAGTATCATTTCGCTGATGGTAATTGTGATTTGAATCAATATTGGTCTCAGCGTTTCCACCATACTTTAAATACTTTTCAAACTCTCTAGAGTCTACATCACTATCAACATCACTGCGCTCCTCAGTGTTGGCTGTTGGTGGTGGAATATACGTTGGCACCATATTATTGTCCTGATACTCCGGGTAAGACTCATGAATATACTCGGATTTTTCCAAAGGTTTCATCTGCGCGGCAGGTGCATATCCCATGTAGTCATTCTTCGCCACTACGTTTTGTTCGTGATGGTGCTGTTCATAAGATGTTGGGTAATCCTTTGCAGGATAATATGATTGCATGTTTGTACTGTAGTAGTGAATATTAGACCCTGGATTACTGGTCACGGTGCTCAAATTATTTTGTGTTGCACCAAGCAACTGTTGGTCTTGGGACGTTGCAACTGGAGGATAAAATGTTCCAGTCACTACGTGTCCTTGTTCCACTGAGCTTTTGTTAGCACACATCACATACATTCCATTAGCCATTGGTACAGATGTGATCGGTTGAGTATTGGTGTAGTTACTGTTGGTTTGTCTGTAATTTTGCACGCGGGTGTTGTAACTTTGTTGGGCTGGACTCATGTTGTTGCTTTGAGTCGATCCAGGCAAGTTATTAGTGTGTTGAATACTAGAAACCCTTTGCTTGTCTTCGTATTGGTTTTCGTGCTCTAGAGGTGAGAGCTCTGGTGTTGGCAGAGCTGTGTTCTTCTCTTGATTACTGTCTTTGCTGCATTCTTGTGCTGGACTGTTTGTCGCCCGCAAGTTGTTCTTGGGCTCTGGGCTCTGCGTTGGTGATGTTTCCGGTGTTTGCATTGAGTACGGACTCTTCTGATGTGCATAGTTCCAACTGAACTGACTATATTTGTAACTGTCTGGGCTGTATCTTTTGTCCTGATGGGTGTAATCTGTGCTACCACCTGGACTAGGAAAATCTAGGGATGAGTAGTTGTTTTGGGCTTGTACGTTCGGTGATAGGCTGGAGTTTGGTATGTATCCGGAATATCGAGGAGACATGTTTGGAAGACTGGGACTTGGCAATGAGGTTCCAACACGCGGACCACTAGCGGATGTTGCCCTTTGCTTGTTGTGTTTCCGCCGTCTGGGTCTGTATTTATAGTTGGGGTGTTCAGTCATGTGGATCACGCGGAGACGTTCTGCTTCTTCTACATAGGGTCGTCTGTCTTGCGGGGTTAAAGAGCGCCACTTTTTGCCTGTAACAATAACCAAAATTAAGTATATGTATCAAGTTATCATAAGTTATCATAAGTTATAGTAATACTAAAACGATATATAGATTTGTAGTAAAATATTTTTAATTAAATTAAAATCTGTATAGTTCTTATCCATAGAATATTTAATACGTCACAAAAGCTGAGTGATTAATTTTGTTTGAATTATTATGTCCTTCTCCAACTATAACAACTTCAGCTCCATGATTAAACAATATTATATAGTGTGTTCCAAAAATGGTCCAACATATATGTTTCTGAGGCGAAAATAGACCGATAGACCCTAACATGTTTTAATAAAAGTATAGATTCGTTATTAAGAAGATATGGAGCCTCAGGATGAAAATTCTATTTCTATTTTTAGCTATATCAGATCAAGTTGAGAAAATAAATAAAATCGTAACGTACTGAGAAACATAATACGATTATCATAAAAAGTATTAATACCTATTGTAAATTGTCAAAAATATTTTTTATGATTGATTATTACTAATGTAATATTGGCCTATGGCATACCTATTGAGACAATTTAAAATTTCCAACAGTACTTATATCATTGGTTTGTAAAAAATGCAGTATTATTGATTAACATAAAACCCAGGGTGCCTCTTAAAATTGACGATCAATTCGAACATTCTGTGTAAGATAATTGTGTTAATGTTGCTTCACAATATTTCTTAGACCCTACTTTTTATAAATCCAAAATTACTTTTTGAAAACTAGAACATAAAATGGAAATAATAGTATATTAAAAAACTAGTTTTGTAAAACTTATATTAAGATACGAGTCCAGGTTTACAGCACGACTGCCGTAGGCAATTTGTCAATTTTTTTGAAAATGTGCGAATACCTTGAATCCCGTTGATTTTAAAAATATGGAACCATCATTTTTTCTCACCTAACAGTTATTAAATGCAGGCCCGGGCGTCGGAATTACGGGCCCCTATAAAAACAGTTTTGGCGAGGGGGGGTAAGTGGTAGTTTTTGAAAATTGAAGCTGATGATGTAGAATGCTCTATGCTTCCAAAAATTTTTTAGCGATGGGGGGGTGGTAATGAAAATGCGGGCCCCCTCGAGCTTTCACGCCCCCCCCTCTCCACGGGCCTGATTAAATGTAAAATCCAAAAGTAATAATATACATATAGGGAGCTCTATTTAATATAACGGAGTAAGTTGCTGTACAGCCTCAATTAAACACCCTGTATAAATTATAATAATTTTGCAGTCAATGTCTGAAAACTTTAGTCTTAGTAAAATTTTCTAAAGCTATCGAAGTTATAGAAGATTGCCCTGTATAATTTTTTGAAATACTTATTTCATATATCCACATTTTTAGATCATATTAGAGAAAGAATTCAGTAATACACCCCCATGCTTATTTGAATATTTGCTATTTTGTTGTGTGCGCATATAAATGGTAAACATAATGATGGTGGCAACAATAGTTTCTATAAAAAAGTCATTGTTAGAGTTAACCCTATATTGAAATGACCAAGTATTAAGAAAAGAGGGACCCAAATATGACGGTCAGACTAAAGTCCCTAGAATAGAAAGACTTTTACCGGAAGTGGCCGACAAATGGCTGCCGCCATATGTTCTAATGTTAAACTCTTCTATTGTCAAATTCTTGCAAATAAATTACTTTTTCGTGTACAATATTTTCGAGTGGCCAAAAGTGGTGAAACGTGAGTAAACTTCGTATAATAAATATACTTTCAAGTTGAAATATTTATTTATTATTATTATTATTAATTTACGGATAAACCTCTAGAATAGTTTTACATTGATTTGATTACTATAAACTTATACCTAATAAATCACAAAGTTTTATGAAATATAACACATTTAACATTCTTCTTAAATTGTATCAAGGATGAACAAAACATAATATTTATTTACTGTATTGGCCATACGATTCAAACTTAGGTTGAATCCATAATTAGTACGATGGTAACTATTCTGCAGTAACTTAAAATTTCGAAAATTATGAATAGGAATAAATGCCAAGATATCAGGAGAATTTATGAGGTAATATGTCTTAATAGTGCGAATAAATTGGTTATGGTCGAGTCGATAATACAGAAGTGCATGACAAGATGAACGAGCAGGTTGCTAACTGACCGACTTATAAAATTCAGTTTTTATACTCAAGTGGTTAATTAGGTACTTGTAAGTGGTAAAGTAGTAACTGAAATAGTAACTCTCTTATAAAATCACACTGATTAATCACATTACTCCGTCAAATTTTTATCAAATAAAATCGAATTTTCAAATTTTAATGGCGTTCAATTGTTTTTCAGTTATGATATAAAGTTATATTTTTTAAAAGGAAACCATAGTTGGCTATGGATTCATTACAAAGGATTTTTTTCTCAGCTTTCCAAAAATATTTAACATCGTATGTTTATTTTTTTTAAATAACAAAATTTTTGCATATTTTCGATTAAAACGAAATAAATCAAGGATCATGATGTGCCATGATTGTAAACAATCAGAAACAAGTGCTTATATGTGACAAGTAGCTATATTTGCATAGAACACAGACCAACTCGAATGGATTGACTGGCTTGAGCGGCTCGAGTGAGTGGGCTTCAATTTTTGACTCGAGCCAAATGGACCCGCGCCGTGTGGATCGTTCGTGAATGTGGGCCTTTAGTTAACCTTAAATTAACAGTAAGTTAGACAATGGTAACCAAGAAAGTTAGGTATTACTTCACGTTTACTAGGTATCTATTAAAAATCGGCCCTAAATGATATAAGGTATAACTGGAAGGAAAACAAAATTCTTGGAATAATGTGATCGTTCCTCTATAAAGCTAATTTTATAGTTTTTAGATTGTCTTAAGAAACATGATTCAAAATCGTTTGCAGATGTTTTAAGAAAAAAGTTTTTGATTTCATTTCAATAAGAAATAAAATTTTCTGATTATTTTATTTTAAAGAGTGCATTTGCTTAAGGATTTTAAAGTCGTTTTACAAATAGGGTATTCGTAAAAACACTATTTTGTCGAAACCACCAACAGACTGCAAATAAACATGAACTGAAAGATAATGAAATATTCTAGATTCTTCTTCTAATATAAGTAGATATTCTAAATTTTTGATTATGCTGTAAGTTAGGTACAAGCACCGGAAATGGTTAAAAGAAGCATTTTTGTGCTGTAGTGTATGCCAAAAAAAAATAATAATAAAATTTCAACAAAAAGAAAACCTACTTCAAGATTTTTAAATAAAAATTTAAAAAAATTATAAAAATTTATGCTCAGAGAACAATGCATGTGGCGCTTGTGGTGGCCCCTTTTAGGAATGTGTAATATAAACCATTATCTAATTATCTTTCAAGCCGTTGACTGTATCTTTATTAACAGTTTTATTTTTACTAGGTAAACCATAGGGCAAATGGACTTCACGGACTATTTTTCTATTTTAAGTAATAATTTTTTTTTTTTATATTAAATTTTAAATATATTCTCTACGATTGTTAAACGTGTGTTTATGTAAGGGGGCCAGAGCCTCGTAAGTTGGAACATATTTAAATTAAATCGACCCCTGTGACATTAATTATGCGTAAAATGTTTATTATCATTTTGAACTCGATAAATTTAAATTAGTTCTGATTCTGACAGTATACCCTAAACAGGTCAAGAATTTTTCTTCAAATGTACGCACAAAAATATACTTTGTATACCTAAGTGACGCATCAAAAATTCGAACATTCGTTCTGAATTATTTTCTATATCAACCTACATAATAATACATGAACAACACGAACAAAAAAATGCAATAAAATCACTTTTTTAACATATTTATTTACGACAAAGCCACACCATAAATAAATAAATAATAATAATCATATACTTAAAAAATAATATTTCAAGTTCCACAAAATAAACCAATAAAATAAAATATTTTCGACTATTAATGTCAGTGGGCACAATCAACGGCACAATTTTCATTGAAAAAGTATATTATTTCACTTGTGGAGTCGTCTGTATGTATGGTGAATGAGAGAAAAAACTTCTCTTTGTAGTGTGACATTTGTTAATAAAATACCCAATAAAAATAAATTTATTATCATTCGATGTCATAATATATTCAAATTAAAGTGAGTTTGGAGCTTGCCGGTGTGTTGTGGGATGTTAGGACCAATCAGCACATATAGCAAAGGAGGGCGCGAAGACACCAAGAATGAAACGTAACACACAAACTGACAAAAGCAATAAATTACAGGTGAATCTTGTTAATGAGAAAATATTACATATATTCCGATGACGAATGCATTTTTAACAGACTTCTATTGTGACGCTAAAGACATCCCGCCCGATGGTACATTCGAAGGCTGATAATGTTCACGCCCCTATTTAGGGGTTTAGTTTATATTGTATACAACTATAATATATTAGTATTTTATGTATCTAATATCTAACATCAAATAGTCGATTTTATGTGTAATATAAAAATAAATTTAATCACAAGAATGTGACAGAAATGTAAGCTTGAAATATATAAAAAATATAATACGAACAGTTTAAATTTTAAATGTTAAGTTAATAATGTTAATAATAAACTATGTGTTCTGACTGCTCACACTCGCCATTTGACAGTGCAAGATATTTTCAATAATTTTCCACAACAATTACTTGAGAGATAATTTGTTTCAAACCTACCTATTTGGAAAATACTTAATTAAAAAGTATTTAGTTTGTTACATAAATATTAATTTAAAGAGGCTGCCGATAATTATAAACGTAAAACGACATATGGGTTGGGTGGAGGAAATAAGTTACACTTAAATTTAAATTTTAGTGTCATGTGATGACTGTAGAAATGAATGAAAAATCGGGGATATAACATTAAAATTTTGAACTAAAATTTCACATTTTCAGAATTATTTGATTACATGATTTTTTGTATTTCTATAGTATTTAAGTATATTTTAAAATTTAAAATATTTAAATTTTAAAATTACAATCTACCAGCTGCTTCATGCTCCAGCATCAAATAAATAAGAGATTATTCAATTCTGCTTTGCCTTCTCAGGAATTGGAAGAAATGTGGTTTAGTTCAAAAGTTGGCCACCCGCAGCGTAGCAATCGCACTGTCAATCACCAATCACGCCCCTCAATAATTAATCATGTCTAACCAAAGCTATAATATACTAGTTATCTATCAGCGGTACAGTGGACTCACGCTTATATACAAAACATTTTACCTTCGTTTCTTATCATACTTTTTATATCTAACATGTACACCAGTACACCGATGCGCTGTATCCAATACTTATTTATTCAATATTGAAAAAGTGGAAGAACTAAATTGCTAAACTGTTTGTATTAAAGGAATTCGATTTTTTCTAAGCTGGGTTTTATTCATCATATTTATCCAATATATCAATAACATCCGATTTTTGAAACTGCATTACACACAAAAACCAATGACTTTTTTATACGATTCGGATACTGAATCATATTTATATTAATTGTATTATTATTTTAGATCGGGTCATATCGCGTGTTTTCGTATCAATTCGGAAATATTCGGAATCGATTCGGCAACATAAGAAAAGGGACCCGAAAAAAAATCTGCGGCAATAATTTTATCAGATATACATATACATTATACAGGTCCTTTTGGTGATTTATCAAAATCATTTTCAGCGCCCCGAGGGCGAAATGGTTTAAAATGAGGTCTACTAAAGACTGTTAAGTTAAAGCTCATATAAATTTGGAATACCCTGTATAAATACATATTTCAAGTGTCTAGTCGTGCCCAAAATTTCATACGGGGTTGCAATATAAGTATGGAAAAGTTTTTTTTTAAATTTTTTTAACTATGTATTTACATCAAATTTCATCAAATGTTAGGTTGCTCATTTTGTCATGATATCAAAATATGTAGTAATTTTTCGCGAAAAAATTCCAATATACAATTCTGAAACTTCAGTATTTAACTTCTAAAACTAGTTGGATAGTTTATTTTTAACTTCACAAGTTATTTCAAACAAAGTGAAACTAAATTTTTCTAATTAAAAAAAATATATGTTTTTTGGTGCATTTTTCTCTGTTCTGATAAACTAAAAATCATTAGTACGATCTAGTTATCTCACATTAGGCTTTCTGGGCATAGCTGAAAGCCTATTGACTATTGACAAAAACTGCTTAAATATTTTTTTTCCAAATGATGATATTTTGGTGATCATGTACATACAAACTGACATTTATATTCTAGTATAGAATTGCATACAGTTAAATGGTACACAAATCTTTTTGGAATCTTCAAATAAATAGAAAATAGTTAATAAACTTGTAAGTCTACAAATATAATATCTTGGGAAAAATAAAGTTTATAGAATCATTGCTCTTAAACCATAGTCTTTTGAACATTGTAATTTACTAGCGACTGTTTAAGACTATTAAAATTACTATTTTGCCACATACGTTACAATAATAGCATTGTATTCACACCGGTTTCGTGTATTGCAGTTGCTGGTACTTACTAGTAGTATGTAGTTATTTACAACTATAAAAATTAAGAAAATTAAACCATTCAGTTAGGGTGAAATGCTAAGTAGTGATATTGTTAATGTTATTACTTGGATGTAATAACCACAGTAGACTACAAGCTTTTCCTGCCATAAATTCTCGAAAATGTCAAAACAAACGTGCTCTTTTGATAAAATTCCAACTACCTATCACAATTACAAACCACCGAGCGCACAGCACACCAGCTGCCTTTCGTTATGAATGAAAACGCGATCATAAAATCTATATGAACGCATTATTTTTAGGTGCATACGTATACCCACCGCAGCAATGAATCTCAATATTCTGACAAAGGAGGGTCATCTTGTACGGCTATTTTTTACGGAATCGGTATATAATTAAGATTCATGACGTCATCCCAAGCCGCCCGCGACTCTGATTGTGATGCAGAGTGGGTCTGTTAGCGCGTGTCGGCCCGCCCGACCTGGGTGCGGCACTCTTAAGTACTGCTAATGCCTCACATTGTCCATCGGTTCTTCGTGGTTTACCAACACAACAACCCAACAACATCCTTACTAATATTTTAATTCAATATCATTTTTTTTTGGTTGTGTATTATTCAGACACTCCACAAAAGATATATAATTATTTATTTGGGTTTTGGGTCAACTTACCATATAAAAGAAACGTGTGGTGTTTGTGTCAACCACAAGAGCCTTTCTACAATTTCAGTGTGCGTGATGTATGCGATCAATGGATCATCATCACCCGATTTAAACTTTAAAGGGAACAGGGAAGGTCCGTCAATGCGAATATTTTGTATCGTTCTTTTGTAGCTTGATTTTACCTTGAAGATGGGTGTGTTCTTGTATGCATCGGCATCGGCACGATGATATTTGCAATAAATCGTGCCACCCCCGTTTTATTAATTTAACAATCAAATATTGTTTTTATAATAATTAAAAAAAAATCACAAAACTAATGCATGTAAATCTCGAAACAGCCCCTCATCCTAATATAACTACAGAATTCCAGTGATTGATGTCGATGGTCGGTAGGACGTCTAGTTAATACTTGAGGCACGGCACGGGGCCACCTTAGTTAGGTAGCCTATCGACGGGTGTTCACACTGGCACACAACACACACAACTCAAAACATGATCATATAATGTCATTTGTTGTAAGCTTTTTGAAATATAATCCCGTTTTATGTCCATTCTGTTACCACAGAAAATATCATGTTAAACGAATTAATTGGTTGGATGCGGAAGAACTCACATGGCCTGTGCCTTGATGCATAAGGAAACAAATGTATATATCCACCATAAAACCCATAACATTTACATTTAAGTTTTAAAACAAGGGGAAAAATCGAATGTTTATATTTTAATTTAATCCCTGTAATGTTATGAGGCAATAGCCTTTGTGTGATTTAACATTTTTCTAAAGGTATTAGTTTTGGTGCTGGGCCCTTTTATGCTATCGACTCGTGCTCTTACAACAAAAAGTGTCACAAAAGAATCGCTGTGGTAAATATTGTCGCATAAATCATATTGAGAAAAACCATTAACAATAAAGGGCCCAGCATATTGCCTTGAGGAATACATTAATCGTTTGGATAAAAACAGTAAACTTAGGGATGTCAGCAGTAATTAAATTTGTAAAGCAGAGACAATGAAACATAGAACCAAACAACATAATTAAAGAAATTGGAGATTTTATATGACCAACTAATGTTTAATTATTGTAGTGAATTTGAGATTTTATTAGAATGAAAAACGAAAACAATGATAAAAGCTAACATACATGGAGTATAATAAATTTATATAAGGTGTGGTTGGTCAATTAGTTAATCAGACAACTACTAATACTAAATTAGACAAGATTTTTTGCGAAAAAACACAAATAATTCAAGAGTTTATCCGAAAAATTGTAACGACAAAGAACTTAAGTAGTCAAACAATTTTTTTGTTTAAAATACCAAATTTTTTTTTATTAGGCACCATTTTCAGTTAAATAATTTATGATCCTCTATAATAACCAGCAGAGGTAAACTGGGCAAGACCATAACATCAAACATTTGTTTTATTTTAATGATGCATTTTATGGACATACTGTCAATAAAAAAGACTAAATTTATGCAGCGCTATGCTGTAATGTTGAGATTTAATTGAAATGTGGTATATACAGTGTGGAGAAGTTTGGAGGTTAACGAAGAACCCTACATGTCCATTTTTTGGGTAGGTGACTCGCGACGACTAAAATTAGTAGGTACAATCTTTCAACCAGTTGTTGGTATCGTAAGTAATGTCAAATTATTTTACAAGTAAACGGATGTTATCGTCGGTTTACTGTTTATAACATGACAGTAGGGCAAATTTACTCCTTAATAGGTATACATTTTTTGCTCTAGGGCGATAAAACTGTTGTACGTAAAGGTTCGTACAGACCTGAACATTGCGCCGAACGACAAACAGATCAACGAACAGAACATCATACAAAGTTGAGAATAGACAATGGCTTATATAAATTTTTTGTGCTTTCTGCTGTTTCCCATCACATCTACTGGGAATGACACAAACCATTGTCCATTCTCAACTTTGTATGGTATTCTTTTCGTTGTTCTGAAAGCTTCGTACAGACCTGAATATTGCGCCGAACGATAAACAGAACAAGGAGCAGAACATCATAGAAAATTGAGAATGGACATTAATTTTACAACGAACGGAACGGGTTTGTGTTGTTCTCAGAGTTTTTTTTAAACAACGCAGTGGCGTATATTCATATTCAAACCTTACTGCGTTCGTGGCCCCGTCCAAACTGATGTTCCGTTTGCTGTATGTTTTGTATGTCGTTCGGCGCAATGTTCAGGTCTGTACGAAACTTAAGAGTGAAGACGAATTCTCATTATTTTGTTGTTTTAGAACTTAATTGTGTTTGGAAAAATAGTGTATGGAATATGTTACGTAAGTATTTTGGTGATCTCGAATACTAAAAAACTTCGCTTCGCTCGATTTGTCAAAATGCATTCTCGACTACTAATGGTGCGTATACACTAATAAATATTAAAGTTCAACAAAAATTACATAGGTAATAATATACTTATTTAAAAGATGTAAACTTTCAACAAATTGCGAATCTGGACGCATACATTGAGCTACTATATCAATTTTGAAAATCACTAGTTCGTGTAAGATCTAATCCGTCTAATCTTTATCAGTTTTTATTTATCATCTTTTTTATAAGAGTTCTTATATGTACAAAAATCTCGAGGAAGCTTCTGAATGCAATTAGATTCTACCTATAAAATTAGAATAGAATAATTAAAAATAAACGCTAATAGATCTATACAAAAGTAAGTGCCTCTTACTAACAATTACGCTCTGTATACTCAATGCTTCGTATTAAGTTACCTATTTTATTTCCCTCATTTACTGAAAGGCCTTACTTTAAAGTTGTGATGGTACCATAATACTAATCTAAATAAAAATGGCAATGCTAAAGTTAGCTACGTAATTACATAGACAATTATGGTTATTTAAAGCGAACCAACTATTGAGTACCTATGTCTATTAAGTTTGGATAAATAGTAACCCGATTAACCATTACATCGCAAATTTCAAAATAGAATGAATTTTCGTCAAATAATGTTCCATTTTGAGGCCGTTTTAAAGTTTTTCTATCTCAACTTTTGTAATTTCACTAAAATCTTCCTAGAATTATTTAAAATGATCCAATTCTACCGAGAATCAATTTTTTATAGACAGTTAACAAAGTTCTATGAGAAAGTAAATAAAAACATTAAAATGGGCACTCCAAAATTTTTTGAATTTATTGAGGTCTAAAAGCAGTATTTTCGTAAATTTTTCTGTTATAAAAACTGTCTAGAACCATAACAAGATACATCAATTTTTCATGGTGGATGTTTTTCTACAGACAGTTAACTCAAATTAAAAAAATTATAAATTTTTCCAAAAATTTTCAATTTCAAAGCCTTTTTAAACTAAATATATTAGCCTCGAATTTTATTGTTTTTTTTTTGGTTTGTGAAACTGAGACGTTGGTGTGTAAGCGGATTTTAATAAATTTAAGAATTACGAAATTTTGTTTTTGTTTATAATTTACTAGTCTATACGTATACAGGTCACATAAGCTGTACTTTTCTTTGTTCATGTTATTTTACATTGTTAAATGAAACATAACATAGACAACACTGATTATGGGGCCTAATTCCAGAATTTTAAAGAAAAGTTTAACTTGTATAGCTGTAAGTTAAACTTTTTCCGTATATTAATTATACCTACCTACACTGAAAAAAATGTATGTACTTTTACATATAATTTACATAACTAGAACTGTAAAAATTATTTTTTTATTGTAGAATTTACACTTTTTTAGTATTTTATTGTGAAAATTACATTTTTGTTGTAAAGTATAAGAAAAAGTCCAAAAAATTGTAATATTACATAAAAATGTAAAAGAACATGCTTATTGTACTTTATTACAGGTTTTATGTAATTCCTTGACCAATCACATAGTTTGTCTGCGCGTTATCTGGTAAAAGTACAATATTCCTGTAATTTTAAAATTACATATTTTATGGAAAATCCCGTGAGACATGTAATTTTACCGAGTTATCATTGGTTACTTGGTGGCCAATGATTCTCATAGTAAAAATACACGTTAACTTTTTTCAGTGTATACCAGTAACATTTGTTTCAACAATTATTGCTAAGATATTAACTATATTGGTTGAAAAAACATCGACTCTACCAAATGTTTTATCTTTCAATAATAATAAATAAATAAATAAAAATATAATATTTCATGTTCTTGTAAATTTGTCTTCATACATTAGTGACATCATAAAATAAGAAATTAAGATTATGTCAAGTATGTATAATCTACCATCGCGTCAAAAATACTCATTATATTTTTTGCGGAAAACTTTCATGCTTATTTTATTTTAAAACTAAAGTATACTATCACTCACTAAAATCTAATTAACCACTACACAACTATTTATACAACGAACAAATATTTGTATTACATAAGTTCTCAAATACGACAGAATTAAATTTCGCTTATCTTTGAGTCAAACATGTGATGACTGATGGAAACTGAACAAAAAATATAACATGAAAAAAAGAAAATTCAATGAACTTTGCTTAAACTGTTTTAATGCAACATAATCGTTGTTATTTTTTTTAGGATTAATGCGCTACAAATAAATTTAAACAAGGATGTGGAACTACGGTTCAATTGCGTGGCCAATTTTATGGTTTCTTTTTGCAAATATAAAGGAATAGAGATTGCTGTTTGGTTAAATGGTTGGAAAGATAACTAATTGCTTATTTTGAGACTTTCTTGTGGGATTTAGACTGATGAGAAACGGTGTAGTGATGAAAAAATAAAATTTATAAAGTAATGAAACGCTAAGAAAATCAAATAAATTTACTTATTATAGTTCATTAATATAAAATGTTTAGTTATAGTGAAAGAGTGCCTAAGCATATTTGGAGTATAGCCCTTAAGCCAAATAAATACAAATTGATAGGCTCTGGTCGATCGTGCTTCGTGCTTCCACAAACAACAAAATCAAACTACGTTCTCCTCTAACCTTTTCCTTTTATATACATACGCCCAATCAATAGAGCCATAAATCAACAAATAAAAAAGACATGTTCTGCATAAGGAATATTGCTGAATTGAAAGAATGGAAAAAAAGCGTACATCATTTTTGATAGAATTTTTTTGTTGCACCGCGTATTAATATAAATAGTAAGTCTCTGTCGGGCAAACAATTTTTAATGATTCAATAATAACAGAAAACGATTATGACAAGAACAAGTGCCGCACCCTAAACGAAACACTGTCATCCAGACAGCGACAGGGAATGACGAGCACCAGAGTGCATGATGGGTATTAATAATTCATGCCTTCAAAATCGTGTTGGTGGAACATACTTTTTAGGCTCAGTCGAGGTACAACAACACAGTACAGTTAATACATAACTATTTTTTATGTTCCTTCTTTTCAAAATTTTTTCAGTACCTAGTACCTATCATCCATTCATTTGACTTAAACACTTACAGTACAGTATAGTAATAATTGTTGATTCATATTAGGTAGTTATCAACAAGGAAATTATAGCTTAAAATTTTCCAATATACGAAAATGTTATGATTTTAATGAAAAATTCGGTATTAAACAGTCCAGTATTTATTTAATTTTCTACTGAGAAAAGTTGGTTATATGTAAGCGGGGATCGCGCTGGTTAACTGTTTACTTTTGTTAAACCTAACGGTGATAAAGTGTGCGTGATAAATATTTTAGTTACCAATATCTATATTTTTTTATAACTATTTTACCCATTTATTCGTCTGGTTGAATTGTATAAATGTACAATCATTTTAATTATCTAAACTTAACAATTCATCATGTAATTCATCCATCTCTAATACAATATTGACACAAATAATGGTAAGTATTCAGATAAATAGTAAATATATATATAAATACATATCCACGATCGAGGTGTTAATGAGTTTGTAATTTCGTGCGATTTATTAATTTGAAATGCTTATTACGCACCACATACACTACACGATAGTTCTGCATGAATACCACAAAGATAATTATTAATTTTGTTATTACTTTGCCGATTTTAATGAATTTTTGCTCAATATAAAAAAACCTAGAACTGTAGATTAAATCAATACACGGTATTTTAAAGTTGGAATCTTTATGGGAGTATAATGCCATTAGAACGATTTGAACTGTGCCTAATAAGCAATCTAACCTCCTTTAGCTGACATAAATAGAAATAATGGACATACATAGAATTCAATATCGAAGACTGAGGGGACAAAGTGAATTATAGAACAAATTAATTAACACAAACTTTTAAGGCGTTGGAAAAGTGTGAAAGTTATTTGAAATATAATAAAAGAAAAAATCAACATCCAAACCACTTTAAATGCATATATTTCAAGATTTTAATATAGATTGTGGCGAATGTAATATATCTAAGATTCATTTTAAATAAGATATGTTTGTGTATAATAGAGAGGAGTAGATTATATGCAGCTCTCTTTTTAAATAATGCATTTGCTCCCTAACTGATGGAAGATTAGGTGGTTATAGAAAGAATAATTTGTAACATGTCAAAAAATTAATAATACCACTTTTTCATTTATTTAGGGTTTTACAAGTAGTGCCAGAAAGAAACTTTGTCAACAAGGTTTATTTTTCCATAACAAATAAACAATAAAATAATGTGTGTTTATTCCCCGTAATGATCAGTTTTTCTCCGGCTGTAAACTCGACAGTAATTATTCTTGTGTCATTTTTAAAGTCACCATCGATGGTTGCGTCCATTAATTCATCGTCTTGTACAAAATAATATTAAATGAGCAGTAATATACATTAGAAATGTTAAATAGTAAGCGTTCAATGAATGTACATAATTATTTATTGCTTGTTTCATGTTCGTCTGTCAGTTTTATTGATGTCTATAACCTCTGCGTCTGGTTGAATTTGCAGCATGAACTAACTGAAATTTGCAAAATGTTTGAGAATACAAATGCAGGAGTCTTTATAATTAAATTAATACTACACTTATTATACGAGCCCTAACAACTAAATATTCGGACAAAAGTAAATTTTATTGTCTTTTTTCCATACGCGCAAAAGTTATCTAAATTAACTTCCATACTATTGATGGTATTTTCTGTTATAATGCCAACATTTAGTTATATAAAAACGTAAATTTCGTAAAAATCCGCTCGGCGGTTCCAAAACTGTGGCACTTTAACCCAGCAGGATGGGAAAATTGTAGAAACAAAGAATTATTATTTTCAAAACGTTGGATCTAGTAGTCGGATTTTGATAAAATTTACTTTATTTCAAAGCTGGATGTTGGTTTTCTTTACAAAAAAGTTACACAAGTTTTTATTTGGTGATTTTAGGCATTTATCGGAGCTTCAAAGTTGCACCTTTAAAAATGATAGAATTTTCTAGTAACTGTTTTAAAAAATCACAGTTTTGCAACCACTGGTTGGATTTGTGTCAAAAAACATTTAAATCAAAGCTGAATCATTGTACTATATTGAAAAAACCTGAAATGTTAATATAATTTTTTTTGCATTTTTTTCGAGTTCCACAGTTCACAAAAAACGTGTTTTTTAGGGTGCTACCTACATTACAATAATCACAGTTTTGGCACCGCTGGTTTGATTTTGGTAAAATTTACTTTATTGGAAAGCGGGATGTGGGTTTTATGTATCAAAAAATCCCCAAGTCTTTATTTGGTGATTTTAGGCATATTTCGTAGCTTTAAAATTGCATTTGAAAAATGTGACGTAATTTTCTAACGACTGTTTTTAAAATATCACAGTTTTAGAACTCGGGGAAAACGACATAAAGGTGCTTTCATGGCCCTCATCCAGTCCGGGCTTAAATGTCATTGAAACTCTTTGCCATAAAATTAAATGTATTCTACGCAATAATCCACCAAGAACCATTGGGGACTTAAAGACCAAAATAGAAGAAAATTTGGACAGTTTCACGCTAGAATTGTACCAAAATTTGATAAATACAGTGTCTGCTAGAATACAGGCAGCTATTAAAGCAAAAGGAGACGTAATCTCTTATTAATGGTCCCAAATTAAAAATTATCGCAACATTTAGTTGCAAATTCATTTCGTAAAATTTGCTAATTATTAAAGTTAAAATATTGTTAAATCAAATAAATAATTTTCTTCCATGCATAATATTGATATTAAGGCTTTATCTTATTGTATTGTTAGATGTTTACTAATTATTTGTGTAAAATTTCTAGTTCTCCTTTCATACTTCAAAAATTACTTTTGTCCGAACATTTAGTTGTTAGGGCTCGTATAAGCTTGGATCCTGGCAGCTTTTTCTTTCAAAGTGTTATTCTCTGATTATATGTATAACAATCTTCCGAAAAAATTTTGTGGGTTGAAGAATTGAATAAAGCACATCGTATTATTCAATCCTACAAATATTATTGGCTATTTTATCAATTTTATTGAAACAGACAAAAATATAAAAAAATTAAAGCTAATATAATGATTACTAGGAAATTATCTAGGACTAAATTTATTTATTGATTTACTTGGTGGTTATCAACAATTTTTTTCTAGTAATTATTGTTTATAATACCAAGAATTTTTTGTTTATATACTCTAAAAGTTTTTCGAAATTAAACTGCAAATCTGAAAATGTCAAATATTTAACAAATATCAGTTTCTAAATTAATATTGGTAGTTTGAAAATTATGCTGCATCTTGTCTCTCTGGCTGTTTAATATATTATAGTAGCAGCGTAAAATATAACAAAGTAAAGACGTTTTTACTAAAATAACACTGAGACTGTGAGGTTTTTCATGTCTTTCTGGGTTAATAAGAAATGGTATGTGTCATTTTAGTTAAAACGATTTCTAAATTATCAACTATAATCATTTAAAACTATCTGCTATTGATATTAGAGAATGCATTTCAGAAGGGTACAACTGCCAACTACCCCTTGACAACCTAATCTCTTCCTAATTCGAAATAATGATATCGGAAATGAGATCAGAGGTTAGGAGGAAGGCTAAGTTCTCAGGCGCAATTAGGCATACAAGGATATCAACTTTCGTAGTTAAGGGCGTGAAGAGATAGATATACTTTATTCTTTGAGCATCTCCTGAGCTTCAAATCAATCGGATTAAGTTCAGGTGATCCAGGTGGTCCAGGAAAATCAAAGAAGTGGTAATTTCTTGAGGAGAATTTTTGGAATAACTTACTTTAATCTTATTTTTTACCGCCAAATCTATAATCGATCACTGGGTAATGTATTTTGAGATATTCTGTATAAATTATAAGATTGTGAATTTATTTATATATTGTGAATTTGTTTTGTAATTTCGATAATTTCATAGAATAGAACGCAAAACCGATACTTAAGTAGGTAGATATAAAAAGCTGGAAACATTCGAATTGAAAATATATTAACGAATACTGGAGATAAGCTAAATAAGTAGATACAACTTGTGACCTCTACAAAATTACGAAAAACAGTGTACCTACCTCAAAGATATAATGGCGCATACAGATATGAGTAGCTATAAAAAGAACAATAAAAGAAAAAAGGAGAAACACGAAATAGGAAAGAAGAAATGACTAAGGAACAATCAGAAATTGAATAAATACAGAAGAAAACACACACATCATGGATTAAAAGTCTATAATAGACGGCAACTATGTGCGAACATAATTACAATAAAGCCTATCTGTTCTTTTTCTAATTCAACTCAACTTGTAGCTGTTCTAAAAGTTTTCATAAATCTTGTAAATTACTGTGCTTATATAAAATAGGGGTATATATATATATTTGCACTTTACAAAATTCGTATAACTTTGTACTAACAAACTATAAAATGGCACAATAGAACTATTCATTAGGTTAATTTTAACTTTAAGCTTACCCACTATAAAATGGTACAATCGCACTTTGGATAGAGTACACTTAAACATTGGGCCTACCCACTATAAAATGATAGAATCGCACTTTGGATACTAAACTTTAAGAGAAATGCACCTTTTATTCGTTTAAGGTCCGGTATTTCAGTGTCAGTTTAAACCAAATTTGGGTAAACTTTAATTAGAATGTGAATTTTATCATTTTAAATTTGTATATTCTAAACGAAGTTTACCCAAATTTGGTTTAAACTGACACTGAAATACCGGACCTAAGAGATATATTAATTGATATTGCCTCTATATCTTTTTATTAACAAAATTCAGAAGTATTGTTACATAACTACTGAATATTATACATAATATGAAATGGCAAAACAAATACAATGAAAAAGAAAAATTGCTATTGAATTATTAGAGCCGTTTTTGTTTTAGTTGCTCGTCCTCTTTTTCTACTTACGTTTCAAAGTGCGATGTATCGTTTTTTCGTGCAAACCGTATATTTAGAGAGCGTGTTAAAATATTTAAAGTGGAATATTTTTTTTTTAGTCGAAAACTATTACAATAAGTCATTGCTATTATTTTCATGTTTTATCAGATTTAATATGGAGTTAATATTATTTTTTTAAAGTGCGTTTTCTCTATCACAAGTGACATATATTATTTTTAGTGTATTGTCTTTCATAAAAGTTAGAAATATTTTTTAAATGTTTTTTCATTTCTTTTTAAAGCTATTGTGGTCTATTTTAAAGTGCATTAAATACCAACCCTATAAAATACTAATAGGTACCACCAATTTCGCACTAGTAATTTTATGGAAAATTTTTAATGTGCTAAAATAAAATAAAATTATACTAAATGTTTAGTACTTGAAGTTTGGTGGTTTTGATTAAAAAATACAATTTTTCATCTAAATTTTCGTTGTTCTACATTAAGCATTTCTACTATTTGGGAATAAAAACCCATTCAATATTCAAATATTGACCTTTTCAGAATGTAGCATTTATTTTCGTCGACAAGCCGGAAATGTGTCGTCATCGGAAGTACTCGTATTAGTGAGGGCACTCCTTTTTAACGTACTTTTAATGGGCTTAAACACTTGAACTTGTACATATATAATTAAAATTATTTTAAGTTGCATTAGGCAAACAAACAAGAAGCGCAAAAAATTGACTTTAAACGAGAATTTAAAAATTTAATTTGTTTTGGTAGGATTGGTAGGAAAATATAACTTCAAATTATTTTCATGACTTTATACATCATTTTTTGTGCGTTGTGTGACTTGTTCAATGTCCACATGAATAAGTTTGGAGCCCCGTAACAAGAGGAATTTTAAAATACTAATAGTCACCGCATATGACAAGAATACAAAATTAATAGTGGCCCGATAAGCGCTGTTCAAACTAATATTTATTTATTAATATATTCAGTTCGGTTTTTGTTGTATAGGCATTGATGATGCTGGTATAATGTATTAGCCATATAGAAAAGTGAACGGAAATTACCGAGTAAATCGCCTGTCGATGTTTCCGACAACTTTTCAAAAATGAAAAATTAGTCAGATTGGCTGGCTAGAGCCCCATGCATGATCCGAGGTCGTGATCGACGGGTATTAATAATGATATCGATGCTGGGACACGGACAAGACTTTTGTCAGACAGCTGATGAATGCAGTGTCAAGCTCCGTAGACAGGTACATATAATTCATACCAAGTTTAAACCCTTGGAACACTCTACCCCGCCTGTAAGTGCACGTCATTCGTGATCATCGGAAAGTTAATGAATTCTCGTTGGACATGGTATGCCGCCGTTCTGGTCAGTGTTATAGTTTTTTCAACCAGTGTCAATTTTGTTGTTGGTTGTACCGAATGTTGGTACCGTTAAATCATCGCCGGTTTCAAAAAATATCAGCCCGCTGGCTGTAGTTTTGTCTGATACTATTTTGTTAAAAAAAAACTTCAACGAAAAGTTATAGATTAGGTTAGGCAACGATTAATGAGAGGAACTGAAATGATGATGATGAAAGTGAAAAATTGCACTTATCTAAATAGATACAGCTTTGATTAACTAGACAAAGTTGCCTAGCCCAATAATATCGTGAAAAGAAATCTAAGGTTTCTTGATTAGTTCCTATGTTCATATAAATGATCTACGGTGAATTCATAATTCAGGATTTCTGTTTCTTGTTTTGTGAGATTACATGGATAGATATCAAAATACTATAAACACATTTTTACAGGTACCTCCGTTTAGAACTGTTGCAATTTTAGTCCTTTTGTATGGATCCGAGTTTTTAACAACAAAATTCAAGACATTCTATCTACTTCATCGCAGTCTTTTTCTAACGTTTTCAGCTTTAATTTTGTTACCATTTTGAGGTTGAGTAATATAAAATAGATCCTAAGCTGACAAAATGTTACACAACGACCTGAACCAAACCTGCGGATGACCCTATCGAACACATAATACCTTCGATGATTTATTTTCAGAATATTGTTTGGCTCTTAATTACACAACTATATGCCTCAATTTAACCGAAACTATACAGTGCATCTCTGTCCCTCGCATTTCAGCCACTCTGTATAGTATACTTACTAATTATTACTTTCTCACTTTGTATGAAGCGCCTATTCTTTAATACAATTACAGCAAAATAAATGTATTAAATATATGTTTTAAAAGAGGCATCTGAAAACTAATTTCTATTAAAGCAATTTAAACGTTTTTAATAACTAATAATAACTGTAAATGAAACTAATCACGCAAAAAAAAACTTAACTTCCGTTTTTCTTTGCAAGATATAGTCATCCCATACAGCTTTTTGCGTCAATCACATTTCTAATAGGTATAGTATAAAATAAACAACCTCTAATACAAGAATTTCTTTATAATTTAATCAAATTTAATGTCTCAATTAAAGCTATAAATTTTTTTACGAACAGTTTAGGTACGCATACTTTTTACAATTATCATACCTTATTATTATAGGTATTTTTATTTAAAAAGAAGTTAATACTAGCTATTAAAAAATTAGTAATGCTAGTAGGAAATTCTTGTATAGATATCTTGCACCTTCAGGCGCATAGTATTTGAAAATTAACCTTTTTCTAACTAATTAACCAAGAGAATCAATTAAATAAGGTTAGGTCATAAATTACTATTGAAACAATGAAGAATAACCTTTTAAATGTTTTTTTCCAATAATTTCTTATTTTAATATGCTTAGTATATTGATATTTCAATGGCGAAGAAATATTATTGCCTTATATGAATATGTATTAAAAAAGTGAAAATTTCTTCTTGTTGCACCTTTGCAACAAAAACATTAAGCACATAAAATTAAAACAATACATCCAATACACCCCTATTACATATTTAGTCTCCCATTTTTATATTAATATTATAGATGTTGGTTGTATAAACTTGCTAATAAAACATGAACTATACTGAACTTAACTGTTGTACATTATACGTGACATAAAAATAACATAAAACATTGGTTAGGTAATAATAAAAGACTAAAACGTTTATGGTTTTCAGTTTTCCTATTCTAGAAGTAATAATAATTTTATATATCTGCTACCCATGGCAATATATGCTACCGTTTTATTGCAATTACAAAAAGTATTAAATTTAACAGTACCTCTGGTTTAACTTCGATGCATGAAGCTGCAAAATAATCTTGAATAGAATTTTTTCAAAAGTTGTGTACAACTTTTAAACACAAATTTCAATATTTATACAATGTGTTCCAGAACTGACGCATCATATTTTAAAAGCGAGTTCTGGAATAAAACGTATAACTTCGTACAGACCTGAACATTGAGCAATACGGCGAGCAATACAACGAGCACTACAACGAACGGAACACCAGTTTGAAGGGGGCCACGAACGCGTTTGCAAACATATTTGAGAATCCTAACCATTCCCATCAGTTGTCGGTTTTTTGGTATACATCAAAGGGAATGCTCGAAAATGTGTTTGTAGGTTTGGACGGGACTACGAACAAAACGGCGAATGTGCCGAGAACGCAGTAGGTTTGAATATGAATATACACCACTGCCTTGTTTGCAAAAAACTCTGGGAACAGCATAAACCCATTCCAATCGTTGTTTAGTTCTTGTCTTGAAAAACAGAATGTGGAGGGTGGAGGGTTGCATGGTAAGAGATTTAAGTTGACCAATCACAAAGGGTTTGTTAATTACTTTTTCAAGTAAGTAAACTGTGCGTGTTATTTATAATACAAAACCATGGAAATAACAGAAGGTAAGGAGTTTACTTGAGAACACCATTAAAACTCTCTTGCGATTGATTGGTCAACTTAAATCGCTTTACCACTTGAATTCTATAATATCGTCGATATATTTTCTTTCGATTTTAATTTTAGGTTCTAATTCAGAATTAGTTATTAGAATATGATGCAGCAGTTCTGGGGCATACAGTAGGTGTAGATCATCACAAATAAAAAAGTAACCTTACAGAATATTTCAGCAGTAAAAAAATAACATTTGTCATTTGCGTAAGGATAATGATGCCCTTTGATAAATAATTTCCCTGTACGGTTATTACAGAAGGACAGACAAATCATTAATTTTTTACCTTATAATTTGTCCTAGAAATGCTGACTTATAACGCAAAAGCAGCAGAACTGATTATGAGGAATTTAAATAGCTTTTTTTTATTATAAATTTTTATTATTTATTAATTTCAAGATTCTTTACCATTAATAATAAAAATGAAGTAACATTGATTAAAAGGACAATAACACAAAATACCATTGATTTGATATGCAATAAAAATAATATTCTCAATAAGTTAAAGGTGAATAATATTACACACCTCACAACAAAGACAAAATCATTTTTAATAATTTAATATTTTATTGATATTAAAAGCGTTTCAGCGTACAGATTATGTCAAGGCAGATGGCACTGAAGGCTGAAGGGAACTAATAATTTTCGGGGCGCAAAAGAAACTTGTTGAATAAAAAATTACAAGACGAAGAGAAATTATATGTTGCATGGTACTTACCTAATTATTAAAAGAATTTTCTCTACAATCTCATGTAAAAAATAATTATATTTTAATACAAATCAAAATTTAATAGAAAAGACGGATGAATGTATAGTAGAAAATTTGCAGGAGCGAAAGGACCAAGAACAGTATTTTTGTGCCCCCATAATAATGTTACATTCGAGGTTACATTATAAAAGAATATAGGTAATGTTCTGTTAGAAGTTTTCATACATAGGTACTTTTGATGGAGGGTTACTAAAAACTATGATGTTTCTAAACAAACATTAGGTGAGGGGTGAGGTGACTGGTGAGTTGACTGGTGGAAAGGGAATTATGCGAACAAGAAAGTAAATATAACTAACTGGCACCTTTAATTCATCTTTTGGTAATAAAAGTATCAATAAATCTTTAATAACTGGTTGTTTCTTAACCAATAAGAATTAATTTAAAAACCTTGATAAAGTTTGCTGACAAAATGCACAAAATAATGTTCAAAGCAATTAGTGGAATAGTAGTTTATGCAACAAGGTAGGAATTAAGAGGTTCTGACTCTGACGAGTGTCAAAATTGGATCCGAGCGAAGCGAGGGCGCAAGAACACGTGGCAGAATCAATTCCTACCGTGTAGCATACTCTATTTTTTCTCATACCTGTACGAAAATAGCCACTTCTTTTGCGTGAAACGCGCGAACAAATTAAAACAGCATAACACTGACATTTTGCTTGACACTGTGCGGTGAGCAAATCACCTTGACAACCATAAACAAACACAAATAACTCCCGCATATCAGGGAGGGAATGGCTACCAAGTGCGAAATGTTACCCCCACTCATTATTTTCCGCGACTACCCTAAACAGGCGACTTTGTACCCGCATTTCACGCAAATAAAGTGACCATTTTCGTTCAGGTATGAGAAAAAAAAATTATATTTGGTTAACGTTAGCTTAGTTTATGTTATAAGTACAGTAATAGTAAATTAAGCAAATAAAACGTCTGGTTAATACTGATGCGAAACTTTTATACCAAGGTGTTTTTATTTTTTTATACAGTATGAAGTATGTATGAAGTAATAAGGAAGTATAGTAGGTAATTGTGATTTTTTCAACTTCGAGATTTTGATGAATTTACACGTTTTGAGCGCCCCTCATTCCATTTTCACTATTTTCGCGGTGATGTTTGTCAGACTGTGTTGTGTGTGTTTGTATGTGCGATAACTCAAAAACTGACACTGAATGTGGTTTAATTCTTTCGAAACAACAGAAATATATCCGCATCGTATAAGAATATCGTGTGCTAAGACTGCTGGGCACATCAGATATTTTATTGAACGTTTTTTCATTTTTATACAAAAGTGTGCCGTTTTAGTTACTATATATTTGTGTCATTGTTGTGACTCCCTTCAATTTCCCGGTTAACCCAGGAATATCTTTTATGCTAAAAAAACATTATTTAAAAATCGAAATCATATCAAAATAAAGATCTGAATTAAGCTCTAAGAGCCGGTTGTATAAAAATTTAATCGCGAGATAATCCTCCAAAAAGGATAAACTGCCATAGAAACGATTGTTGATTACAATTGTCACTATAGATATTTCGGAGGATAAAAATTTAACACCGAGATTAAATTTTTATACAACCGGCCCTAAGTGAAGTCTTCCTCGAAATGGGCTTGGCTTATAATAAAGCTGATTTTGCTTTAAGCTTAATTTAGATCGTTTATCTCGTGATTTTTGAGTCGATTTTTATGCTAATTTCATTTTTAATTTCCCGAATTAAACGTAGTTGCAGACAAAAAAGTTGACATATTAATTACCTACATCATAGTTTTGATGATAGATTCCTCAAATTTGTTTATTTTTAACTGTAATTCATCGTAAGGGTGAGGATCGAAAAAAAGACCATGTAAATTGGTAAATTATTTCAACTAAACTATAACTACTATTTTGGTAGTTAAACCTAAGAAATGCATTCTATTCTCAGTTGGTTCAACGGTTCAACTAGAGGCCACATTGGCGTATAAGAAATTTAATGTTAATTCGTAGTAGAGTGGTTGTAATAGAACGACAGCGCCAGCAATCAAATTAAAACTATCCTAGGAATATGATTTCTCTGAAAGGAAGTCATATAAATATGTTTCATATTTCACACTCATACATACGGTATATATGAATATACGATTGATTATCTGAACAAAAAACCACCTCGTACTAGTACAAGCGATATACAAGCAAGAAAACAGTGTGTGGCTGCAATCAATCGCACAATTCAATAATTAAAATGAACTGTAGCGTTCTTCGTGAAATAAGTGTGATGCATTAGGTATACTTTGCGTGTTTTCTAGGCAACACACAACATTTATAGCCCTAGCCACTTGTGGTTTATGCCTAAAAATGTTTTATTGACGTCGATGGAGCAGCACTATGTTTATAAGAGAGGCACGAACGAAAAAACATAAAGTGACGTCACATCTCGTAAACCCTTGCAATAAATTATTTTGATTGGTCTCGCCTGATTGCCAACAAGAAGTGTTATTGCGGAAAAATTTCTGCTGCGTGTCGTCGCCAATGACAATTCAGTGCTGCTGTTGCTGCTAGTAGTTGCTGTATTGTTGCTGCTGTTATTGCTGATTCTAACTGTAGGTTGTGTCCTGTCTTGATTAAATACTATTATTCAATATACGTAGCTTGGATTTGCAAACTTTTATTTAACCATTCAAGTTATCGTTTGTTTTGTAACTTCAATCAACTATTCATATTTTGATGATAAAATACCTACATTTCAAAATTTTAACACCATTTAGAAGATTTAATTCAAATACCTACGTATATCCAATTACCAATTATAATAAGGAAATTTAATTCAATCATCATTTTGTGGTTTAGAAAGCTTACTTTATAAAATTGCATTGGAGGTTCGTCGCTTGTGTGACCATTTCGATCTCTTGAAAATATCATGTAAATTTTGTAGTAATGCCCATCTTCTAATATTTATTTTGTATTAGATAACGATATTTGATTAATTTGAAGTTCGTTGTTTCTACCGGCCATTGGCTGAATTCGATTTTGATCCCAACATACACAGGGTGTCAAAAAAAAGTTAATGCCACATCAAACTATGATTGTTTTATAAGATATCTCAGTAATGGTTAGAGATATCAAGATGCGGGTTTTACCAATTAACTCTTCATAAAAATATCGAGGGTTGCGAAAACCATTTTCTTCTATTTCGTTTAGAAATGCGTGAAATCCCTCAGTTCCATTGAAAATGGGACATCACATCCTGTACATAGAAATATATGGATATAGAGAGATTGTTAAACTGTCTATATAAATCTAAATTGTATTAAATGTAATAATTTGTAATGGAATTGATGTATTGTTAAAAAACACCATAAAATATTTTATTTGCGTGCAACTAAAGTGTAATAATGCACAATGTGTCAATGATGTTTTAACTAAAATTTACCTACGTACCATCAAATCTTTATAATACGACAACTATTAAAAAGACAAATTGCAAATAAATTGCAAAATTTATATGCCACACAACAATAACATGTGTATTATTACAAGATTTGCAAACTGCTTTTCTGATCAGTTTGCGCATTTTCAAACAATGTAAGAGCGGCATCAGATGAGCTCGACTACACATATAACCATCACCGTGAACGGGTATGTATAATACATGTGTGAGATGTTGCTGTTGCTTCTAGGAAAAAATACCAGCGAGTGTAAATCTTAATCGTTAAACAGTTATAATATCTTCGGCTTAGGCGAGAATAAAATTGAGAGAAATCAAATGACAAACTTTACACCCTACAATCAGGCGCAAGTGTGTGCGGCGGCGTTGCGGTGATGTATGGTCAATGGGCCGGCTGTCGGGGCCTTAATAACAGAGCGGCATAATAATACGTCTTGCGGCCAGTGTTGGTATTGCGCCCATTGCGCCCAACTCGCGTTCAAAGTGAGCTAAGCCGCGGGCCACCAACACTAATATGTGTCAATTGACCGATTCCACCATTGCCGGCCACCATTAGACACGTATCTAATAACAGAAAAAAACCACACCGATGTATCACGGATTCGTGACTACTTAATAAATCTTGATGGGTGGATTGCAGCTCGTGGGGCAAAGATTAGTAGACTTGGGAATAGATTCTTGATTATTTTGTTGGTAACTTATTTGTAGCATACATGATATTTTATTATTTACGTACATACACTCTTGAAAGTTCGTAAAACGAGTATACCTAAATTATGAATGATAATATAAAGTTAATAGTTATAAAAGAAATTTAGGATCCAGAATACTTTTTGAGTATTGGTCATTCCATTTTGTAATTGTAGTATGGCGTCATAGTAGAACAATCTCAGAAACTGTAAACAATTTAAGTTTTTAAGACAGTTTTTTTACATACATCATCAATTTCTTAAATTATATTTGATTTACGACTTACGAGATCTTAATGGAGATGACCGAATTTGATCACCCTGTATATTAATTTTTTTACTTGAACGAAAATTACTGAAACAGGATAAAAATTAAACTTGATCATTAATCACCCACGTTTCGATGTTACTTAAAAGTTATCCATAAACTTTACATAATAAATCTACATACACATTAAAATATTACAAAGGTACTATTTAATTTTATTTAACGCCACTAATTAAAATCATTAAATAAATAAGTAGAAGTATAGAAGAATATACAACCATATTTAAAAATTGCCTTGAGGATGACTTTCAAGTAAAATCGAAACGTCGCTGATTAATCAAATTCTTTAGTTTTATTATCCTGTGCCGACAACTTTCATTCAAGTACCTATTACAATTGTCCAAGACGCAGATCATTACTAAATTTTTATTTGTACCTTATATGTAATATAAAATAATAGGTATAATTGGTGAAAATCATGTAGGTACGTATAAGAAAAGCGTCAATTTTGATGGATTATTATTAGCTGTATTCATTCGCATTCTATTAATTTTAAACGTCCCGTTACGTCCATTACGACGCTATAACAGACACTTTATTTTTAACGAACCGCTTAAACTTAACAGAGCTAATGTAACTGTGATTAATTTTTAAAATGTCTTTTTAGTAAAATTTCATTTTTTTAATTTTAATACATTATTATTATTATTATTATTATTTGTTCATTTTTCGTCTACATCTGTATAACATGACTTCTTAATTACAACAATGTTAAACAAGAGTGGCACGATGTCAAGATTTCTTCCCAGTCGACCTCCACAAACGAAGATATATTTTTAACAAATGTGTTCCCCCAATTTAGACCCAGTATAAAGTGGGGACAATATTTGATAGTGTCATCTTTTTGGATATTTTTTATGATTTTAAGGATATGGATATCTTTGATTTTAGGAGTTTTTCACAAGAAAATAATTTAATTTTCAAAAATAAACTAATAATAAATCACTACTAAGACCCCAAAATCAAATATTGTTTCCACAGGAAAATATGAATTTGGCTATTTTTTAAAATTAAAAGGTCGAAAATAGTTGCCCCCCGTTTGTGAATAATAGAAAGTTACTTGGAGATAGATAATTTTCGGAAAGAGACCTTTCAAGATAATTCAAATTTGTCTTCGGATTATTATTGAGCAACTTTAATATTAACCTGTGGTTTATCTATTATAATATTCAATTTTACTATATCGCAGAAATGAACATTAAGGGCCAGTATTTCAAATGTATGATAAATGTAATCCATTATTTGTATTATAATTTTTAGACGTCTAATAAATTAGTAATTAATGTTTAAAATACAACATATTTTTTTTAAAACCGAAGACGTTCCGGAAACAACCGACTACCCTGTGATGTCATGTATTTTGTAAATCCAATTGATGAAATTGTAAAAAGCTATTCAAAAAATGATCTGATGATTACACAAGAACGAAACGTCGCATGAAAAAAATTTAAACGCCATTTTTTAGAACATAAAAAATGCTACATAAAACCATAAAAAAATACAGGGCCGTATTTAAAAAAAGACGTCAGCGGAAAAACGAAACGTCGCATGAGGAATATTTTGACGTCATTTTATAAAGCACAAAAAGTGTTCATGGCAAAGTGATTTTGGTTTTTCGATATCTTGAAAAATAAGAGCAGAAAAAAATAAAAACATAAATTTGGTTTTTTCAAAAAATCACCAGATCTACAAAAGATATTTTCGATTTCTTAACGGTTTACTATTTTACACATTATTACGCAACTTTGTCCCAATTTAACCAAAGCTGTATCTCTTACAGTTTCTGAGGTCCCTGTAGTGAGAAGCGAATTTGAAACCGCCTGTATAAATATATAAAAATAACTTGTAGGAGTTTAAAATAGAACCTTGCGGTACCCAAACTATTTTACCAGTAAAATACCTAACATAGTCACTAAGTGGTTTCTAAATGGTTAACACGCACACAAAAGCCAGTCCTTGAGCTTTATTATGTAACACATACATATAAACATATATACAATTAATTCTCTAACAGCTCTGGAGTACACTTCGTGTAACAAACAAAATCCTCTTAGTCATTGCCTTTTCAATTTGTACCACATCACCCAGTTTAAAAATTGAATGATGTGTACATTTCAAAGTTGTTACTTGGTTGGTTTAGGTTTTATTGTATGTAGTATGGTCTAACTGTATCTCTTTCCGGTTAGTTGTGGGTCCGGAGTATTGAGCTGTGAAGATGAACGGGCGGTGTTCGGGGCCCTGGTCGCGGCGCACCCCAGACAGGATGGGAGTTCCGCGTGACCCCTTTGCCCCCATGCCTGCGAGGTCTCCAAAAGAACTTGAGGGTGTGGCAATTTAAACCATTTCGTAATTCATGATTACACTCCGGACACACACACTCTCACACTCACACACAAACATAACAAAACAACAGCTTTTTTTTAAATGCGCACACATACAAAAAATAAATAAATTAAAAAATATGATGATGGGCGGCACAAATGAATACATTTTTTGTAATGAATAAATTAGTTTTTGGGCCTTTAACTTTTATGTCGAAGATGATGGAGATGTATTAGTCATCTTGTTTTGTGAGCTAACCAGAAAAAGGATTGACATTTTAAGTAATGGAAAGGTAGAACGTAATGTATAGAAAATCGAATTTAAGCAACAATGGAAACTAAAGTGAAAGTTGGGGTTGATATAAATTTTGCCTCTGCAACAAATTATTTGGAATTGGGAATTTACTGAATAGGGTTTGCAACAAAATAAAACGTATGTTTATGAGAATATTTAAACAAAAAATATAATTGCATATTCGTGTTTCTTGTAATAAATTTTAATAAAATTATTAGTTTTTTCACGTTAGAAATGAAATGGTATTGCAACATGGGTGGTCGATGAGTAAAATCATTTAGAAACAATTATTAGAATAAATAAAAAAAATTGCACAATATTATTTGATTTTATGTCCTTCTCTCCTTCATGATGGACACCATGTCGATTTATTTTTTCTCTTTAATCTGACATTAATAATTAAATAAAATACAATAAAAATCAAATGACCCTAAAAAGCTAATTAAACAATTATGAAATTTAGATATAAAAAGTATATACAATTAATTTTTTTCATTATCCAGTACCTACTAACAACGAACAAAAGAATGTAATGCATATTAAGTAACATTTTTATACAAATATAAAAATTATAAAAAGGTGATTGCTTTTATAATAAAAATATCCTTATAACATATTTAAAAAAGTGAAAGGTTTACTTAATTATTAATTAACAAATATTTATTGCCGTGCACTTTGTTAGGGTGATGCTTTGGACTGGTTGGCGTTTGTGTGTGCACAATGTTAGCGCGCGCGCCTTTTTCCGTATGTTTTACATTTAATAAATCAATCAATTACAGTGCAATTAACAGTACCAAACAGAAATTAAACTTAGCTGTAATTGACTCGGCTTTCGAAAACAATGCGTTTGGTTTTGTTGTGCTGTAAAAAGCACATTTCTGTTGAGTCTTTAGATTCCTTCAGATATATTGTTATGACCTTTCTTGGAACAAATCGATTAATTATCAATTAGAATTCGATACATGAAAAAAATTTTGAGAGGGGAGAAAACTGTTTGTCGAACGTTTAAGGTTAAAACTGTCTAGAAACTATAATCCAAAGGTCAACAGTTGAAATGTAGAAACGAAAGAAATATTGATGTTTCTCAAACCATATCAACATTATTAATTGTAGATATATCGAGTACCTATACCTACATTATAAAATCTGGTCTATACGAGGTCTGGCTATTAAATAACGAGACTACGCGCGCAGAAGGCGTCCTAGAGGGGTAGGGAGGGAAACGAATGCAGCGTTGGTTAGGGTGTAGTGTCTGCTACGCCGGTACGAAAACACGTTTTTGTCGCTGTAGTAGTATTTTTTCTATAGAAGTTAGAAACGAACGCGATTTTTTCTCGTGCCGATTACAATGTGTGACGAAAAACACGAACAACGAATCAATGTGAAATTTCTCGATAAATTGTTGAAAGAGACCTACGGTGAAAATTCTCTATCTCGTGCACATGTTTTCGAATGGCATAAAAGGTTTTCTGAAGGCCGAGAGAGCATCGGAAATGACCAACGTCCAGGTCGACCTGAGTCTGTTTCAACTCCGCAAACAGTGACCAAAATCAATGAAATTGTGCGCGGAGATCGTCGTATGAGCATTCGGTTGATTGCTGAGACTGTAAACGCCGATAAAGAAACGGTCAGAAAAATTTTACATGACGAATTGAAGATGAAGAAAGTCTATGCGAAGTTGGTCCCAAAAAATGTGACCCCCAACCAGCCGCTAGAGGCACTCCAGTGCTCGCACACGCGCCGTACTCGCCTGATTTAGCGCCTTGTGACTTTTTCTTGTTTCCGAAGATCAAGTCTGCCTTAAAAGGAACCCGGTTTGAGTCGATGGAAGAGGTGAAGCGAAAATCGGCAGAATGGAACGGTGTGTGGCGAGGGGAGGGGAGTACATTGAAGGGGAGTACATTGAAGGGGAGCATTCGATTGTAGAATAATTTTTACATTAAACCTCTTTTTCATATGCAGTCTCGTTATTTAATAGCCAGACCTCGTATACATCACTATACATGATATGATAACTACAAAGCAGCTTTATAAAAAAATTTATTTTTTAAATAGACCTTTTATCCAACTCATGTGTAGGATGTAATTTTTACTTCATTCATTTCAACAATATTCCATCATTGTAAAATGTATTATTTAATTGCCTCTTTGTTGACTAAATGAATGATATTGCACACTAGAGGGAGTAAAACGAAGTATTCAGACGATTCATTATATATCATACGCGAAGTTTTTTATTTTGTATGAAAATTCGCTGAGTATGCCAGGATTATTTTCAGTAAGCGTGTGCGTCACTTTCTCTCTCTCTCTCTCTCTCTGTGTGTGTCTCCTACGTGTCTAGTGCTGAGAAAAGGGCAAGAGAGACGCGAGCAAAGTGGGGTGCACATGTTTATTGAAAATGATTCTAGTAGCCTTTAGATGTGGAAACAGTTATTCGTATTATTATTATTTTTTTGATAACATTATTTTTATTAGTATTATTATGCTAGATGTATTATATTAAATGTTCATGTACAGCTAAGAATTTCTTCGCATTTTTCTAATTATGTTTAGTACAAGGTACTAGTAATTTCCACCTCATCACGATGTACATATGTATAAGGTCCAGTTTGGAATCAATAGTTAACTTCTATTTACTATTAACTTGCATGATTTTACACCAATCAAAAAATGAACGCTTCTGATTGGTGCAACTCTAAATTAACCGTAAGTAAAAGTTAACTACCTATTGAAGAACTGGCTATAAGCAGAGTTGTTTCAATAACAAATAATTTATTTATAGGGCTGATCTCAACTTTATGTACTCAATGTCAAATTGTTCATGAAAGAAAGTTGTTCGACAGTGCCTTTGTGGGCAGCTTCGATTTCAATTTTATAAGTGTGTTGCCGGCTTAACAACTTCAGAGAGCATCTGAACATTGCGCATTTCGTGTTCCAATTATATAAATATCATGTTAAAGATGTTGTTCTTAAGCTTAGTTGGTGTCGTGGCTTGTATTCCGAGTTTGAAAGGTGAGGATTTGCTTTCGCATCTCTGTACTTGTTTTTTTTTCTCATAACATACAAAATTTATACATACTTATATGCATACGTACATGGTACATATACAAAATTCTGATTTGTATATTTTGGGTGTTTTTTTAAACCTTTTTTCGACGACAACGTTGAAAACTTCTTTTCTAGTATTTATATTGGAGGCTGACGTCAGTTATTCGATTTTCGTATTCATTTCTTTATGTGTGCAAAAAATTTTTGAGTGCATATGTGAAAACTTCAGAAAAAACTACAGTAAATATGATTTTGAAAAAATAAAATATCTCAATAGGTAAGAAAATAAGGGGGGTGTTACTTTTGCGTGAAAGACCCTGTATGTAGTTTCTAAAGGTTTTTATGTCCGCTGGTCAAAATGATAATATATTAATCTATCACTTTTGTTTAGGAATTCCTAGGCATAAAGTCTGCTGACATGAGCGTTAATAATAAAAATATATTGATAACTTAGCTCAGGGGTTCTATGGATCACATCTCCCTTCCACCTATTGAAGAAATAATTTTTGCAGTTTCGGATCCTTTGACTTCTATATGTTTAACGGTACCTACCTATTACTAAGCACGGTCAAATTTAACTGACAATCGGTGCGATTCTGTAAGTTTTTAAACCCCGTGTTTATTAACCACTGTGGTTGTTGTTATGATAACTACCAATCAAAAACGTCGTACCGTAGCAACAACCACAGTGGTTATATAGTCACGGTCATTAAAAAGTTATAGAATCACCCCGAATAATATAAGATTTTAGTCAATCTGTGAAACTAAATTCGCTTTCTTGAAACTAATCAAATTTCAGGTTTTTATTTTAGTATTATATGGAACCTTCTTTTAAGGTGTTTAATCACCCCTTAAAATAAAATCACAAAACCGTAAACACCCTGTATAAATATTGGTAGGTACCTATAAGTAGTTTAAATATTTTAGTCAGTTTATTTTGTGGATGTTACCAGTCAGTAGCAAAGTAAAGAACTTACATTTTATCAGTAAGTCTCCATTTGCATGCGTTTTATTTTATGAAAGATTTTGCACATTTCCTTGAATATGTTGAATTATTAATAATTATTTATGTTAATATTGCGTCAATTTAAATCTGTAAAATCATAGACGGAACGTGCAAATCCGACCGGGCAGCTGTAGCAAAGAAAAAATGAATTCGTATCGAAAAGAAACTAATGGTTCTTTTACTACTTATTTTTTAGTTTTTGAAATAAGAGTTGATGAAATAAGACTTGTATTAAAATTGTAATTAAACCAAATTAGTTGCCAAAACTTCCAATGTAATCAAGAGTGCGCCACTGGCAACAGAAAATATTCTGACCGCTATCTTTAAAACTCATCCCAATCCACAAACGTTACTAAATGCTCCTCCATCTTATTATACAGGGTGTCCCAAAATTAGACTGCCAAAAAGAACCAGCTGATTCTACGTTCAAAAATAATGCAAAAAGTTTTAATAAATATAGGTTGAAATATGCTTCCTAAGGGAGCTGCAAGGGGGACCCCAAAGAGGAGTTTTCTGTAATATCTCTGCAATTGTTTGAGGTAGATTCATGAAATTTGGTGAGCTTGAAGTTTGTATAATTTGCCACATTTTTCTTTTTTCAATTTTTAGAAATTTTGCCAGGGGCGTCACATACAGGGTGGGTGCTGGGTAAATTATGCCCCATATTTTTTGTGTGGATAATTTTTAAATTTTTTATATCAAATTATGAAACTTGCTTTATTTTTACACAAAAAAGGTCGTCTCAGTCGACCTTTGAATCTTGAACCGTTTTCGAGTAAAATCGTTTTGAAAAAATCACGTCCATAAAAAATACACTAATAAAAATAATCACAGAACTAAAACTTATCAAAAGTAGACAATAGATTAAAATTTATAGGTATTTATTACTTCGTTTAGCATTTCTTCGTCAAATATTAATAATAAAAACAAAATATTAAAATTAAATTTTTTTTTCAATTTTGTGATTATTTTTATTAGTGTAGTTTTTATGGACGTGACTTCTTCAAAACGATTTTACTCGAAAACGGTTCAAGATTCAAAGGTCGACTGAGACGACCTTTTTTGTGTAAAAATAAACCAAGTTTCATAATTTGATATAAAAAATTTAAAAATTATCCACACAAAAAATATGGGGCATAATTTACCCAGCACCCACCCAGTATGTGACGCCCCTGGCAAAATTTCTGAAAATTGGAAAAAGAAATATGTGATTATACAAGCTTCAAACTCACCAAATTTCATGAATCTACCTCAAACAATTGCAGAGATATTACAGAAAACTCCTCTTTGGGGCCCCCCTTCTGGGGGGTTGTAGCTCCCTTAGGAAGCATATTTCAACCTATATTTATTAAAACTTTTTGCATTATTTTTGAACGTAGAATCAGCTGGTTCATTTTGGCAGGCTAATTTTGGGACACCCTGTATATTCAAAGTATAGTGTGATACACATTTGACATTTTTTGTTCATTAGCTTCTCATTAATAAATTTTGCACAGCTTAATTCGATAAAACATTAGTAGGTAGGTATATTGTTACTTTAAAATAATCCTAATATATAAGAACACTTTTCATGTACCTATATTAAGAATAAAAAAATTATTCCGTTAAGTGAAGTCAAATTCCTTTGTTCCTAACTTTAATTTTATGAATGAATTAAAACCCATACACTAACTAACTGTTATTCCATTCATTATAAAATCTATGAAATTTAACATGTTCTACTACTTTTATCTAAAACGGGTGCCAGCGTACTCCCTGGATGGTTTATGTAACAATTCAAACGGTCTTATCAGAATTGCCTTGTTCCTTATCATTAAACAGGTTGTTTGAAACAGAAAATAAGAATTTTGATAAGATAACATCTATGTACTGTATCAAACGGTTATCGACTTGCCAGAGCAGTATAACTTAAGTATATAAAATAAAACAGGCGTGTATGTATATCATGCACCTACACACCAAACCGAACTAATGAGAGTAAATTCAGATTGATTGCACAACTTGTAACTATTGAACAATAATAGGTTTTGTATTTTTGCGACTTTTTTATTTTCAATTCTAATAACGAAAACTGTTACAAAATATTGTAAGCGTGTAATTGTGTGTCTATCGAGATTTTTGTTTAACGCCGTCCATAAGCTAGTAATGAGTAGCTTTCAGGTTTTTACGATTGGTTTTATGTTGTTGTCTTTAAAGATGAAATAAAATGCGCACTCATTAAAGAAGCTGTTGTAAACAATTATCATTGATGGAAAATGTTGGTTTGACCGCTGCATGCTACTATAACTTCTGTGGCTTTATGGATAAAAAAATCTTGTAGCAAAATATTTCATTACATTGTATGCTTTAGATTCAATTTATTCTGGTTTTTGTTCTTTGAAGAAAAGGTAACTTCATTATTATCAGAGTTTTTAAGGTTTATTGTTTATATCCTTAAACAGATTTATTGCGGATAAAACAATACCTAGACTCTTGAATAAAATTAACTGATTGATCTTTAAGCGTAGTTTACACGGGATAGTAACTTGCGATAGAACTTGTGAGAGTAACTTGCGCTAGTGTTTACATATAAGCAAGTTGTCAAGGCAATTTCTCTCAGCAAGTGCTCTCTAGACATAACTTGCAGCAAGTGATTGCATGCGCGTTTACACGGTAGAGTAGGTATATTCAAGTGTGATATGTCACGTCGTAGAAAGAGAGCTGCAACCGTTGCTGTTCTCATTGCACAAAAAGAGCGAAGAGAGGATAGAAAAAGGATAGGGGTCAAAGAATAGATAGCCAGAAGGCCTACTCTTGGAGCTTTGATGTTATTAAAAGAGTTAATAAGTGAAGATCCAAATAAATTTAAAAAACTACATCAAAATCCAACCAGTAGAGACCAAGATATAAAAAATCATCCTTATCACGTGACACACAAGCAAATTTTGTTAGATTCTTGCGGTTCAGAGCTTTATCAATGACCCTCGACTTGCTCTCAAAAATGTGGCCATCCTGTCAACTTTGTAGATATTAGGTAATTTTTGATCTAATTTGACTGGGCTAGTATTATGTACGAGTCTGTATGTACATATTTAAACAAATTTTTAAATTAATTTGGGGGTTTGCAGACCTCATGCAAAAAAACCTTGTATGCAACACGTACGCAAATAGTTTTTGGGGACTTCTCACGATTCGTCCCCAAAACCTCTTGAAATATTTGATATATAAATAGCTATATTAATGAATATAACTTGTTAATTGATAAAAATGTATAAAATATTCGAGCGTGTCGCTGCAACTTGCACACAACTGTCAGTAAAATCGAAAAAAATTGTAACTTGCTAGAGCGCTCTCCCAATTTGTTTAGACGTGCAAGTGATTATTGCCGCAAGCACTTGCCGCAAGTTTTGCGACTTGCTGAGAGAACTCTCGGGCAGTGTTTACACTACGCAAATTATTTGGAAGTTGCTCTCAGACATTAACTTGCGATAGTTTACTTGCTCGTGTAAACTACGCTTTAGGTTACAGTTCATTTTGAAAGTTTCCTATAAAAAGTAGCCTTAGACGATTCTATCCTTCTATCATACAAAGACAAAACCATGTTTTGCACTTAGGTTTGTTTCTATGTCAAAGAGGTAAATATTAAATGCGGTCATATAAATGTATTCATTTATGGCCTTAAGGCGAAACCGGTCGACAATTTAAATAAAACAAAAACTAGTACTCTCTAGTTATTAATTATTAAGCTTTTTCCAAAATAATCCTCCGTCGACAAATGAAATGAATAAACACTCAGGAACCCTTTAAATAAATCATTTCAAGATATCTATACGCCGCAACTGTTCTACAACTCTTTCCTTCAATTATAACTTGAAATTATTTACGTGGAAACAGCTGGCAAAAAACGGACTTGTTATTTTGCATAGGACGTGAAGGATAAATGCATCTTCTTTAGTTAGATAATGAGTGTTCTTGCAGTTTTATAAATCTTCGAATTGGTGGATTCATATCCAAAAGTTACACGATGGAAGAGCGAAGAGATCACAGGCAATGACATGGGATGTAAAAGAAGATTATAAAATTAAGATAAAATTGAGCTAAAGGTAAGCGAAGCATATAACAAACCTCCTTTAGTGAAATTTGTCTTTTTTACTTTTCTGTATAGAAATATAGGAGATATAGACAGGGCTGTCGATTCAACTACAGAAGAAACTTGGAAGTTGATAAATAAATAAAAATAAAGGAATCGAAACATTTTTTTGAGATTGAATTGAATTTATAGATTACTACGTCGGATCTGTTATATAGAATAGGGTTTTTTTTAAAATCCCGTTTTTTTTCTGTTAGAAATGTAAAACGACTATATTAATAATACTCTACACGGCGTGCTGCACTGTAGAACTAGATTCGTGACGTCAGCAGTCTTTTGGGCCGATTCGGGCGTTTCCGGGCAATGCGTGGAAATTTCAAATTTTACAATACTATTTATTTATTTACTTGGAAAGAACGGACCAAAATTTTTTTTCAAAAATATTGATAGTGATAATTTGGTATCAACTTTTCAAAAAAAAATATTTTGAAAATCATGCAAAGACCCTATTATTTAATATAATGTAAATAATTTAAATTTTAGTGCAATGTATAATCCCATCACCTTTAAATATTATAGATTATGTTGTTCCTTACGAATATTTTTTTTAGTATTGAATGGTTACATGTCCAGCATATACAGGGTGTTCACACGAAGTGGCTAACTTCGTTATTATTGGAGCTACAAACTCTGTTAAATTAACAAACTAGTAGCATTTTTTCCGCTGATTACAATGGTGAAAACAGAAAAACAATTGACCATCTGGTTTTCGAGATATTCACAAAAAAGTCTTCATCTTTTTTTGATAATAATTTAAAATAAGCGAGTTATTTTGAAAAAAAGTTTGCAGTTCTTTAAAATCAAGTAGCCATAAAACGGAATAGTAATTTATTAAAACCACACAATCAAGTTGAAAAAAACTTGAAAGAATAATATTTTCTCTAGGCCGAATTGACGAGCAAGAATTCAAAATAATGTTAAATCCCTATGTGAAAACGGGCACCTGGTATAAAAACAATAATGTTAAATACCTAAACGAAATCGGTAGCAAGTGTTAAGAAAATTTTGAGAAAAACTTTTGAATTGCTTGTTGTAAGGATTCTCTTAAAATCGTTTTAAAATATACTCCTGGTCAAAATTAACGTATCCCTAAGCCCCCTTTTATGCACGCGATTTTTGTCGCCTGTCGCGGGGCGATAAAAATCGCGGCGCGTTTTTGATGAACTTTTGTTCAAGCGTTTCTTGTCGCGTGCCGCTTTCAAATAACATTTGTAAAACAGATTTACCTTACAACAACAAAGTTTGTTGAACAAAAATCGATCCATGTGTTTTGTATTTAATTCGAAAGAGACGCCAGAGACGTTGGACTGTGCATCCAATAAATTGTGCTGGAATCCCCAGAGGCGCATATTATACACCTCATGAAGAATTAAGAACAGACAAAGATGACCTTTTCTTTATTTCGTCGATAAATAGTTCAATATCGAGGTCTTCCATATCACCAGCAGTGTCTTCACACGTCGACACAACCCTACAGACTGCCAAAATAAATTCCTTTGAACTTTCAGCAGCGATAATAAACGCGTTGCATAAAAGCACCGATTTAAATCAATGTACTTTTAAAACGTCTGTCGCCACGCGTTTTGTAATTCCAGGCGACAGAATTTAAGAACGCCGCAACACAGGCTGAACGACATCGATGCATAAAAGCGCACATATAGAACAATGTGTTTAGAAAACGCCGCGATTTTTATCGCCGCGACAGGCGACAAAAATCGCGTGCATAAAAGGGGGCTTAGAGTTATCAGTTTTTTCCGAAAAATCAATATCAACGGAATTATTGAATTTATGCGTTACTTAATTTCCACCCTGTATATTTTTGACATATATTCAGTTCCTCTCAATCACATATTTCAGATAATAGTACCTTTCAATGATGAATCTGTTCAAATAAATAACAATTTTTGGATTTTGAACACTAATTTATTGAAATATGAAGGTCGATAAAAATTTTAATAACAGTAATATCTAACACTATTTGTTTCGAAATTCTACAAGAAACTTTGCAGTTCCTTGTTGAATTAGCAAACGCTGTCAAGTATTATTGTGTATAGTGGTTCCATACTTTATTAATTTTTATTTTATTTATTACACAAAATATTTATATTAAAATTAAATTGTTTTTTGTATACGGTCCCTAAAATAGCTACTTTACGGACTCATTTCAGTCCGTAAAATGGCTCTTTTCGGGACTATTTCTATTTTACGGACTATTTTTATTTTACTATGGTAACATGGTAATTAAAATCCGAAGTTCACTATTTTTGAGAAATATTTGCTCTAATGACATTGACATAAATTGTATTATGTATGACAGTGGTCTCCAAACTTTTTTGATCTCGTACCCCTAAGGTAGAAAAATTAAATAGCGTGTACCCCCAACTAATTGAATACAAATTTATTGTGCTAAGTACCGTTACTAGAAAAAAAATTAGGTATACAGTATTTTATTTTATTAGGAGTATTATTTTAATCATGTCGTACCCCCATGTATCGACTTGAGGATGAGAGGAATAAGATGGGTTAGAGCAAGTAGTCCTTCAGCTAGGGGTCAAAAGGTAGGAAGTAAAAGCGGGATGAGACGACGCAGTGTTTTCTGAAGGTTTTTTGGTCGCTGAATCCGAATCCGTGCGTCGTTTTTCAATAAAGTGGTGCAAACAAAAGTTATTAACAATTTATTGTTTAAAACGCAATAACTCGAAAAGTATAAATTTTACCGAGCATTTTACCAAAAAAAGTTTTAAACAAAAGTTGTTCAAAATAGAAAGACTCTCCGAAAAGGTCATATGGTATTTTGTCATAAAGTCGCACGGACAGAAGTTATTAACAATTTATTGTTTAAATGTTTAAAACGCAATAACTCGAAAAGTATACATTTCATCAAAAAAAGTTTCAAACAAAAGTTGTGCAAAATAAAAAGACTCTTCGAAAAGGTCATATGGTATTTTGTCATAAAGTCGCTCGAACAAATGTTATTAACAATTTATTGTTTAAAATGGAACAAACCAAAAAGCATACATTTTAGGAGAGTCTTTTTATTTTGCACAACTTTTGTTTGAAACTTTTTTTGGTAAAATGTACACTTTTCGAGTTATTGCATTTTAAACAATAAATTGTTAATAACTTTTGTCCGAGCAACTTTATGACAAAATACCATACCTATGACCTTTTCGGAGAGTTTTTTTATTTTGAACAACTTTCGTTTGTAATTTTTTTTCGTAAAATGTATAGGTACTTTTCGTTTTCGAGTTAATTTAGACATTTAAACAATAAATTGTTAATAACTTTTGTCCGTGCGACTTTATGACAAAATACCATATGAACTTTTCAGAGAGTCTTTTTATTTTGAACAACTTTTGTTTGAAACTTTTTTTGGTAAAATGCTCGGTAAAATCTATACTTTTCGAGTTATTGCGTTTTAAACAATAAATTGTTAATAACTTTTGTTTGCACCACTTTATTGAAAAATGACGCACGGATTCGGATTCAGCGACCAAAAAACCTTCAGAAAACAGTGCGTCATCTCATCCCGCTTTTACTTCCTACCTTTTGACCCCTAGCTGAAGGACTAAAGTAGATAAAAAGGCTATGCTTTATTTCTTAAGTTTGTGACTTATTAAAGGAAATAAAAATGTAATTAATTCTATACATTTACGGCTTTAAACAATTCAAAATAGAGCAGAACAGAAAACTATATACACTACAATTTAGAAAATTCTGATATACATATGTCCCCTTTATGATTTATTGGTTTCTCCGTAGTTAGATTTATTGGTACTGAGTGAATAATAAGGTTGATTTTTATCGTTTGGGAATTCACAAACTAAATTTATTGCAAATTTGAAGGTCCTCAACTGACACCAGACATGAATACTAATTTATAATTAGTATACCGAAATTTTTTGTGGTTTTTTGTTACCCAAAACAATCCACATTAGTCACTTAAACCCAGAAAGCTTTCTTTAAACCGCACATATTTAATTTTAAATCATTCATTTAAAAAAACTTTCATAAATGTCATACCAGAAACTCATTATGCTAAAAATATATATAATAACAATGTTAATTTGTTTATGAATCGAAATGAAAGTCCAATAGGATGTTTGATGAATGTCCACATCATACGTTGTCATAACATACTCAGAGGCAGGCAAGAGAGCTAGAGATTTCTTAACTTCCTGCCTCAATTACCGGGTAATTAGTGTTAGGCCCCCCCGAGGTCCCCTTGCGCACAAAGGCCGGTAGCACAATGCTGGGAACGCCCCGGTGAGAGGTCGTCAGGTCACATTCCCATAAGAATACTCCCACACTCCATATTAGAAGATTATATGGAGTAATACGTTGACGGTAGCTGTTATAGCTGCTTCGCAATCTTATTTTGACTTGTCAGTTTGACGCCAATATTTTAACCATCAGGAGACTTGCTGGATGCTGTTTCAGCCCACCACACTCTCTTACACATTGTGGTGGAACGTATGCACAACTCTTGGCTCGCGTGCCTGCTAAATGAAACATCTGTTATGCGGTCATGATTGCAAAGGATAATTTTAATAGCCGCATAGAGCCTGGAGTATCTATATGAGATTATAAAAATATTTTTTATTTAATAGTAAAAATGTTTAAAATTTTAATTAAATGTGTTTAGAAACTTATTCGTGTAAGTATATGTCCCATATAATAATAATAATAAAACAAAATATATATGGTATAAAAAATAATTGAAACACATTCGCTTTATAAGAAACTTCATTGTGCAGCTTTAAAAGATTTTTCTTTATCAAAGAATGTTAAAATGGTTGTTTCTTTGTTTCATTTTAAAGTTATATAAAGAATTATATTTTGAGTAATACAGACTGTAGACTCATAGTCTTGTAGACATATTATACCATTAATAAATATACTTAATTTAGACCAATTATACCCAGTCTGCGTATCTGTCTATAGTCAAAACTGACAGAGTTTTCAGAGGTTTTGAGGAAGCAGTCAGGGTTGGAAAAAATCACGATTTTTTTTACTAAATAATGATTTATTTGATTTTATTGATTTTTTGTAATGGTAATGCTTTCAATGAATATTAGATATAATTCCTAGAATCCAGATAAAGAGAATTTGATTAATATTTAATTACCTCAGTGATTTTTTTTGACAATATAATTAGATAAATCTTTATCCGTTTTAAACTTTTAATAAATATTGTGTTTCGTTATATACAGACTGACCTCAGCTTTGAACTTAATATTATGTTAGAATTTTCTTCAAAACCATCAATTTAGCAAAAAGTACCTCTACTGACTACAAGATATTAACAAAATGTTATATTTTCAAAATTAATTTTCTCAGTAATGTTTTATTAAACATTGATTTAAATCAGTGATTAAATCGTGATTTTATAAAAATGATTTAATCATGACAATCCTGAAAGCAGTATATATGTTATCAAGAATAACATTTTCTTGTAGAATACACATTAAAAAGTTTTTATATAATCATATGTAACCCGACCTGTGGACTGTATAATACATTTTAAGAAAATTTAGTAAAAACAAAGAAAAACCCTTAAATACTACCCTGAATACTATAGAGATCTCGCTTAACCCTTTGTGTCCCAACATACTAAATTTTTTATATTTCTTTTATATTTGTATAGTATTGTCAGTGATTTTTTAAAGATTTTTTGCACCACCCCCAAAAATAGCGGAGGGTTAGGGACGTACCCTTCTGTTCACTGAAAATGCATACACTTTTTTTGTGTAACTTGACTTTAATGTCACTGTCAGACAACAATCGTAATATCCGTTCAGTTCATACTAAGAATATATACAAAATGAACAAGAATCGACACTCTCGTCGGCACCTTTGATATTTTGATAACCAGATTCGGTGACCTTGCGCCATTTTGTGGGGGTGCAGAAAGGGAGGGAAATTCAAACTTAAATCCTTACCTTTCTATATTGTCTTTAGGAAATCGAAAGAAACTTAGTGTACCATCATTGCGCGTGGAGCAAGCTTTAACCGCACACGAGTAACCACGTTTACGTACTTTTTCCATGATTGAGATTATTGCCAATTAAATACTTATTACTAGTTATATTAAAATTAGGTTAGTGTCTCTGACACTGACAACCTAACTGACAAGAGTCAAGAGATAGTTTTTGGTCATGATAATATTAACCAGGTATGTTCTTGTGCATCTTGGGTAGGACTGGGGCAAAAACCTACAAACTTCAAGCAGCGGCATCCAGGGCGACCATCTAGGATACCCCTAGGTTAGGTGCCTCATTGCAAATACCTAATTAAGGTAAATATAAAAATAAGCTAAAGATAATTTACACAGTAATGTTTCGTTATTCGAGTTATATTTTCATGTAAAAATCAATGATTTCTTGCGTTTTATAAAAAACGCAGTTTGAATTTAAGGCGGGAGCGAAAGAAGACGACAGCCTGGGATGATGCGCAGACTGAATCCAAACGCGTCCGCGGGAAGCACATACCTGGTTAAATAGTATCATGGTTCTGGTAAACCTGCGCACTGGAAAACGGTTTACCCCCACTACGCGACTGTCGGTTCTTGTTCATTTTGTCTATATTCTTTGGTTCATATCCAAGATTTTCAAAGTGTTCATTCAAAATTTGCAAACATGGAAACAGATGTAAGGCAAATTTCCGCAACTAAAAAATTCAAAAATCGCTCTCAAGACTTGTATGCTTTTTCAGTGAACAGAAGTGTACATAGCGAAAACAGTTCATTCTCTAGAGTGTACCTGGTATTCCCATGAGCACCAAACAGACTCGAATGCTCACATACAATAATTAAGCAGTGGAAAAAAGGTGGGACTTTTAAGTCCCGTTGGAACAGAAAGGGTTAATTGTAGATATAGGTATTGCTTCGGTTAATCTAAGACAAAGTTGCGCAACCAGGTGCTTAACAATCCTCAATTAGTTCCCAAAATATCACTGTTATTTCAGGATTGCCTTATTCTTGTTTTGTTAGCTTATCTAATTTGTTTTCCTTCATCTTAAAACACAAATTTCCATAATGTGTAAAATCATGTTTATGATGAGGTAAATTCTGAAATGTTGGAAAATGCCAATGTGCGATATGTTACTCTGATCAAGATGATTTTTATAGTGAAAAACCAGAACTGTATTTGAAGAAATTAAATTTCAAAACTTTAACCACAGATCTGAAATACGATACTGATGCACAAAATGATATTTCAGTTTATTTAAGATATTTAAAAAATTCGTTAAATTACTTTTCATTGTTGGATACCCAATTACGCTGTATTGTTCCTTAAATTTTAGCTACTCTGATGTATGATAATTACAATCTTCAAAATTTTAGACTTCTTCTGAAGCAATTTTGTTGAAAATTTGAAAAAAATCTTTCTTTTATATTCTTATTTTTGTTTCATATATTGAAAGCCATCGGACTTCAGTTTATTAAAGGTTTCTTATTAATACGTAGAGAAAACGCTTATTTCAATCATTTATTCATTATTTGCATCTAACATTAAACAAAAGATCTTTTGTAAAATTTAACTATCATATAAAGAACTTGAAATAAAATTTTAAAAAACTATTACTTATTTAATTTTAGTTTTAATATAAATCTTTTAATGGAAATATAACTTAAACTTGGAAGTTTGTAATATGTAATTACTTACAATTTATTATACCTATTCATAAGTCTCAGATAAAATGTATAACGGAAGTCATAATCAGCCATCGGGTAATCTCCAAAATCCAACTGTTAAAAAACGATTTAACCACAATTTGCATAATTTTAGCTTATTGTAAATTACTTTAATGATATCCTTACAAGAACAAATGATAAGTAGATTTTATGTTAAGGTTCTTAAATTCATAATTTATACCTAAACTGGAACAAATTAAAATAGGAATTCAATATTATTCATGAATAAAATACCCCGTTTCACATGAGCATAATATTCTAAGCGTATGCGATATGATAGCAATTATCTATATAAATTTTGCAAGAAATGTTGACTATAAATCCCTCAAAAATTCTCACAGGTAACTATAGAAATTTAATTGGGTAGAACTCCATAATTTCATAATAACGAACGAAAAAATCTACAACCGTTTTCAGTTCTGTTGTAATTGTTTTGTACCTATAAACGTGCACGGGTGACGTTTGATTCAATTTTCTGTCTTGAGCTGTTCTATACGATTTAAATTATTCATAATTTATGATATGGTATAAAATGCAGTGATTTTATGATGAAGTGTGATTGATTTTACATTAATAAAGAAATACCAATGGAAATGCAGGAAATTTTATTGTAATTTGATTAAGATTTATATCGAACAAATAATTCAAAGTCATTCCCAGTATAATGTACACTGCCTCTATACTGAGTAAAGCAATTGAGATGAAAATGTTATTTTTTTCTTATACAGATTGGCAATACAATGTTTGGTTTGTTACACCTTCAAGTTAGTTTAAATTTTGATAATCACAATGACTACTTATACTAATAAAGAATTGTTCTTTTGTTATGCACACCTTTTCTTTTGCATTAAAGCAATTTTTAAAATTCACCACTTCAGTCGAACACACATCCGCACAGATGGTAATAACGAATAGTTTCGGGACTTCATCTGGAAATCAAGACACGAACCCCTTTCTAGTCACGTGTTGCTAGCATCCGCTTAGTGTGCGACATACTGACTTATAATAACGGAAAAGACCTCTCAAGTTGTTGCGCCTACCGACAAGAATACTTGTTAGAAATTCTTTCAACATAACCTTAGACAACTGAAATTATTTGTAATCAATTCATAATTGTCGTTGTCCATGAAGATTTCTTTGAAGTATTCAACGGAGACCGAAATAAATTATTGGCTTTAGTTTAATGTTGGAAAAATCGATATCTACTTATATGAAATGGTTTGAGAGAACAATTACAATTTATAAATTAATACTTATTTGTTTTAAAATAAATTTATATGAATATTAAAAAGAACTGTAATGTAATTTTAGAAATTAAAAATAAAAACTTCATTAAGTATTTGGATTATCGCATTGATGGTTGCAAAAATAATTGCACAATAATTTCATGCATATTGTCTTTTATTTTAGCATAAATGCATTAAATAAGTAATGACTCCATAAAACATAAATTAAAGACAAAAAAGTTTTTGTTTGTTTAACTTTGGATACAAGGATAATGCACCATCTTGATGTTAATATACCTATGTATCTATACCTAATATGCTACTTGCAGACTCTACCATCCGAGCGTCCTCAAGGAGCCAATCAGTTTAGACGTCTAAAATGAAAATATTATACATGACCGTTTCTTCAAAATATACTAGGATTATTTAGGTTGACATGTGCGTCACACTACGTCCCTGTAACTAGGTATGCAACCAAGGACGTATAAAATAGAGGACAGAAAGATCCCCGGGGTGGAGGTTGAATTCGTGGGTCAAAAAGTGTTGCACGTTCAAATGGACTCAAGTGTACTTGATAGTTTCTACGCATGCGCCAGCAGTCAATAAGGCGCGTTATTGGTCAAGTGTTTGTTTTGGTTTGTCACTGTCATAGCAACTGGCAACGGATTTGTGCCTACACCCATCCGGGAGCTTTCTCTCCTCTATTTTTATACCTTCTTGGTATGCAACAAATGGGACAAATCTTTATTGGTGTTTTAAATTACACAAATATACCCAATAGTAATGAAAAAATCAAAGAAAGTCACTCAATCCATATGGTGCTACTGGTTAATAGTTATTTCTTCTAGGATCAACGTGACTTACAGTCGTACTATGGAATAAAATATTATCCAAAAATTGTAACATGATTTTCCCATTTGTTGCATAGTTACTGAGTTACGTTTTATAGGTATACAGGCTGTTTCATTAAAGGTAGCCACCGGCCATATCTCGGAAACTACTGGGCATAGAAATTCAGGGGAAAAATGTCATTACTAAAGTGGCCATGAGAAAATTCTGGAAATTATTTTTAAGTTCCGCATTTCGCCGCAACTGAAAAGAAAACATTAAAATTTTAAATTTCTCATAAAATTCCCATATTAAGGTATACCCTTGGTAGCATCCTTTGAAAGCTTGGACAATTCTGCATCATTTTGGCGTACCGACCTTAATAGGAGTGGGGGAAGCTATTGAAAGTGTAATCATTTAAATTGCTGTAACGTCTAAACGACTTATTCGATTTTAGTAAACTTAAGTTTGTTTGGAAGAGAAATGTAGGTACTATTAATTATCGCATCGAATGGTACACGATAGTACCTAATAAAATTGCTATTAAATTTAGTTTATAAGGATTAGGTAGATATATTTAAACCAAGAATCTGTAGACAGGATATGCGTCTTCGTATACCCAGCAACGTATAGAGTCGAGGAGGTGTGTGTGTAAAGTCCCACTTTCGATTTTGCTCTCTCATTTTCTCGTACATATACACGCATATACACATTAAGATTTGACAAATAAACCAAAAACTATTCCCTTTTCTTCAGGTACTACCTACAAGGTAATAATAAAAGAATCTAACATCAACGATGGCTGTGCATTTTTCATGTATTAGGATTTGCCACCTCTCACAATCAGTAGTGAATTAATGAATATCATTTAAATATCACTAGTGTCCATTGGTCAGATCGGCATTTATATTAAACGTTTTCTCTTTGAGATTCCCCAGTAATTTTAAATTTATTAAATTTCACAGCCCACTGCGATGATATATTCTGTTATAATGACTCTGTTTACAACAGGTGAAATGTTAAAAAGAAAAGTTGTTGAGAATACGAAATTATGGCATTATGCAAAATTTTAAAAATATCGTCTTATATTTGATGAAACTGTTAAATTGGAGATTGACAAAAAATCGTCTTTATAAACAAACTGAATTTTGAATAGGCTGATCTTTTTGAAATTTTGTATGTCATAATTTCACATTCTCAATACTTTTTTTAGTAAGGCTATTTTTAACGACGTTTTTAACTTTTTATATAGCATAGACAATGTTAATTTAAGTAAGTTGAAAAGAGATTAAAAATTAACATGTTCAAAAATCACCGATGTATTACAACATAGACCTCTAATATTAATATTAGAAAATTAATGAAGTTAAAATTGCTTTTTCTTAAAAAGCTTTGTCAACATGAATTTTATCGCAAGATAGGCATCAGAATTAAATAGGTACATAGTTTTGGATATAAATACTGATAAAAGATAAATCAATGTTGATACTTTTGCCATGTTTAAAAATATAACAGTTTTTAAGTTCCTTGAATCCTAAGCAGAAAAACTAATTTCGTCATTTCATTAATCAACATTTTCATTATTAGGTATTACTAAACAATAACAATATTTTTTTCCTTTTTTATCGTTTTAGTAACAACTAAATTCCTTATTTTTTGTATGTTGTATAAAAATATCTCTACATAAAATATAATAAAGTGAAATTACAATCCCACGATGATTTACCTAATTTGCAGTGTGTGATGATAAGTTTTGAGAGGCATTTTATAAATCTGCGCAACATCGTCTGTACATATGAAATATGGTAATTAATAACAAACACCTATAATCAAGTTTTACCGCCTTCATAAATAATTAGATAAGTTTTTATACATGTTAATTTATGTCAATGATGGTGAACAGTTAGTCCATTGAGCAGTTTTATTTGTAGGTATACGAGTAGGTATGTAACACGTCTTCGTTAAGGCACTCCAAACTTAAATTACTTGTAATTATTACTACTTATTATTATATGTATATAATTATATGTTATTAATAATTATAATTATAACTATTTATCTACGCATACTTTTAATTTTTAAAAGTTAATTTTGTAGTAATTAGAACTTATAATTTGCTTTTTACTTCATCACAAATTTAGCGAAAAAAATTAATACTTTATTCTTAAACGAATTTTCGGCAGAAGAGCATAAATGATGCAATTTTCCTATACGTTTATTTTTATTGTGTTGATGTAAGAAAAACTCGAGGTAAAATTTAATTTACCTAATGTATCAAAACACTAATTAAAATGTTTTGTTTAGTGCATTATTGGCGCCTATCGCAGTGGGTAAAAACATCGATAAGTTTTATTAATAATTTACACCGTGATAGACGTAATACTCCATTGTATATACAGGATGATTCAGTGGCACGTTTTCTTAATTTATGAAATAAAATGGTATTTCTTAGAACTATTTTGTAGAAATTTTAGTGAATTATGTAAAATAAAAATAATTAAAGCGGTATTCCCACTTATGCGGGAGATGGAATGCAATTTTGTTGAATGCAAAAAGTCATCCTAATTATTAGAGCATGATCTATAATATTATGGAATTTTTCTGGATAATCCTAGTGATTTATTAGTAATTTTATGAAGCCAGTTAGAAAGCTGGAATAAATAAAATATTAGTAATAAATAACTAGGCACATCTAATTGAAACTACTGCTTACATACAACAAAATAACTTGGCTTGTAACATCACTAAAATTTGTCATTTTCTTTTGTTACATTTTAAAAAAATAACCGAATAATGCGGTCACAACAATTTTTTGTGAGTAGAAATTTAAATGGCAATTTAATTTAGTTAAATAGGGTTAGTTGCGTCATATTCTGTTGAAATTGTAATAAATATAGGTAGCGTAAAATTTACAAATTGCGTTACATTTTTAATTCAATTATATTATATACGTTATTGATTATATTATTTTTTAATATTGATATGTTTTGTTTATACGACCAACTTATTTTTTTTTTTAGTGTACAGATCCTGTGAAACGTGTTAATGATTTATAACATTTTGTTACTTGTAGGCTAACAGAAAATACTCGATGACAGACCAGACAAGAAAATGAAAGATAAAATAACGTAATTAGATTCCTCCCTTTTCGCTACAGAGAGTTCATCCACATAGTAAATTAACGATTGGTGTAAAATGATAGGAATCTGAGACACTTTGCTGGTGAATTGAAGGGTACCTAATTTGACGTTATAAAATTTAAAAAGTTTTTTTGCAAATTTTAAAAGTGTTTGGAAATGTAAGGTAATAAACATAATTAGACACACTTCATAAAATTCCTTAATATTTGACCACTGAATTTTCATCAAATTTATGGAAGGTGCATTTTGCTTGTTCACAGAAGATTTTTGGCCAAAAATTCCATAACATATTGACATTTCAACGCAATTACTCCATTATGTTTACAAATGTTTTAAAATCATTTTATACCTATAAAACCACAAAAGAGTACATGGGGATTGGAGATTTCTTCCAATACACAATTGAATTATGTAATCATAGTGTTGAACATTTTTCTCAAAGATATAAAAGAGTTTTGTAACCGCCACAGAAAACTCATAGAATTTCATATACATTTCAGTATTTTAAGTCTAAAGGCTGTGCTGTGCCATGTCTGTACCATTTTTCATTATTATTGACATTGATTGTTATGCAGTAAATAATGAAAAGTAGCATAGACATGGCACAGCACAGCTTATGTGGCCAATTAACCAATTAACGGAAATGTGTATATTTGTAGAATATTGTCCAGTATCCAGTAAAGATTATAAAATCATTGGTAAAGCTGATAAAGACGTTGGAAATAGAAATATCGATTGGTCACATTTATAAAGAACAACATCGACTAGGAATTTAGACAACCTGAAATAGGTACAATGTTAGCAATAATTTCTATACAAATACTGCTGGCCAATTGAAACGTACCAAGCGAATTTTTAGGTTGAATTTAAAGTCAAATATTTTGAAAAATAGAAAAGATATCAACATGCTGTTTTCAGGATTTCAGAGATAATTAATTGAGAAAACGGTAGTGTTACCCAATTTTTTTACTTTGAAGTACATTACTATCTACAGGGTATGAAAGAAAGTCTTCTTTTTTTTTCAAATTTTATAACTACCGAGATTCCACAAAAAATTTTTAAGATTTTTTTGATGTAGATTTTTTTAGTCCTTACTTAATGGGAAAACAACCTGTTTCTCAAAATTTTGATATCCCTGTTATTTTATAAGATACTGAATTTTTGCTGAAAATTTGATTTTTTTTTGTTATTTCTCGTTCGGCCGTATTTTGTTTTGTAAAAACCAATCTCTGTAGTTGATTATGATAATTTATGAATGGCTTTCTTATAAAAAGTACACTTTTTGTACTTTCATTTATTTATTGGTAACCAGTGGCTTATCAAAAATCGGTACACGTTCGCTAATTGGTACATTTTTTTAATTCATTTTTTGAGGCTATTTTCTTAATGGAATAGAATAGAATTTAGTTAGTTTATGTTCACCATTGGTTTAAGTGACTTATGTTCTCGAAACGGGTTTTTCACTTTTTCAAAAATTTGCTCATATTCGTGTATACCGGGTGGCTACGAAATCGTTTTACAACCCCCACCATTTTGTTACATTTAACTGTATTAATTTGAAATTTGGCATGGTTTGATTGTTGAAAGGAATAATCATTCTGACGTTTAAAACAATCTGATGACACTTCCGGTTTCACCGTAAGGGCCACCTACTCTCTTTCAAAATTTTTTAAAACAACCCTCTATATTTTTTTCCGTAAGTATTAGATTCTACTTAAAATTACCTTTTTATCGACATATCACATGATGACATTTGCTTTCAAAATGGCAGCATAATTATTATTGCAAAAACCTGTTCAACAATATTAAATTTAATAAAAAATTCGGTATCTTATAAAATAAGAGGGATATAAAAATTTTGAGAAATTGGTTTTTTCCTCATTAACCAGGGACTAAAAAAATGGACATCAAAAAAATATTAAAAAAAAATTGTGGAATCTCGGTAGGTATAAAGTTTGAGAAAAAAAAGACGACTTTCTTTCATACCCTGTAGATAGTAACGTACTTCAAAGTAAAAAAATCGGGTCACACTATTGTTTTCACAATTAATTTATCTCTTGAATCCTGAAAACCTCATGTTGATATCTTTTCTCCTTTTCAAAATATTTGACTTTAAATTCAACCTAAAAATTTTCTTGGTACCTTTCAATTGGCCAGCAGTTTATATTGATATCCTTACTCTTCAGCTTTTAAACTACGAGTACTTAATTCCACAGCTTTTTTATTACTTTCACGTTAAACCCGTGTAACTACATTCATCCTAGCTAACCTGAAATTCAGCAATTTTTCACAAAGTTTTTCATACGATTATAATTTACATTATAACTCACCAATCACCACAATTAGTTATGATTCCGGAAACGGACAAGCCGCCGTGTGAAATGTCCAGAAATAAATAAACAGCCGGAGCAACCAGGCACGATATCCTGCACCACATGGCCATCAGCAGCATCAGGCAGCCGTTTATAATTTCTTAACGAAGCTTTACTGTGTGGTGTGTTTGGTGTCATACAACGACCAGCAAGAACCAACGGAGCATATGAGGGACTTGGCAAGTCCAGCCATATAGCACACACAGAACACATAGGCACGATATAACAGTGTGAAACATGATCTGCCTACAATCATTTCGAGCACCGTTAATCATTTCACATTTATTGGGCGAGTAGGACGAGCATAAATGGCTACAAAATTGTAATTTAACAGACCGATATGGGTTTAGTGTTTATTTTTGATACGTTTGATGCATGTGGCAGTCGTATTATAATGTGTAGAATAATATGTAGTTTGGAATTGGATTTTAATGAAATCAAACATGAAATTGAAACCATTTTTATTTAATTATAAAATTCCGTATTTCTATCGAGATGTTGTGCTTAAATCATATACTAATTCTATTACAACTGATTGCATTATAAATTATGCAATTTATTAGAAATTTTGTTTGTTTATCTGCTAGAATTGTCATTCATGAGAATTTCGACTTAAATGTTTATCTGTAATGTATTATAATACACAACCGACCACATTTTTTGATTCGGCTATTAGATCAATTAACAATAAATACAAATGTTTTCAATCATATAAAATGGGTATAATATAGATAGACTACAGATATATCATCAAAATGATTAATATATAATGAACTCTTTATAATATTGTTAATACACTGACCAACACCATAATTTATGTCAAGCTTTATTTAATGACTTTGTTTTGTTGTTGCTGTTGGCTGATGTTTGATCCTAACTGTAGATAATTATTTATGAAAGTATTCATTATAATTATCGAATTATCTCCATACTTTTTTCGTTCCTGGTGCATCTACTCGTACATTTAGAATCATATTGAAACTTGTATTAGTAGTGCTGCTTTAAAACAACTGTGTAGTGTAGGAACGAATGATATATGGTTATTATTTAAGTTTTATAGATTTGATTTAAAATTTATATCTTAATGATTACATCATATAAACCAACCTGATTGAGAACCTAAACCAGCTGGGTAGGAAACATAACGTTGTTTTTTATTTAATATTTTAAATTTTGTTTATCTCCTGAAATCTGAAATTGAAAAATAGGTACCTACGTCGAAAAAATATTTAAAATTTTGGGGGAACAAGATTTCGCAAAAGGGATATTTTGACAAATTAGTTAATTAAAATTTATTATTAGCAAAAATATTTCTTCTAATGCTATTTTCTAGAGCAGTGGTCTCCAAACTTTTTTGATCTTGTACCCCTAAGGTAGAAAAAATAAATAGCGCGTACCCCCAACTAATTGAACACAAATTTATTATGCTTAGTATACCGTTGCTAGAAAAAAAATTAATCACAGTATTTTATTTCATTAGGAGTATTATTTTAATCATGTATCAACTCGCGTACCCCACTTTGGAGACCACTGTTCTAGAGTAAGTTAAACTGAAATTTAGTGTTCAACAGCAACTCGCTAAAAATAGTCTCTGTTAAAAGAAGCAAAAGCTCAGTTTATGGTAAACAACAGTTAACAAATAAGAAATAACAAATATACCAGATGAGTGAAAATTATAAGATATGTATAAGAAATAAGAATTGTAGTGATATAGGATTCAGTGTCGGGCTAATATAGGCCGTCGGGATACCGATACACTCCCTCCCTTTAAAGTCAACTTTTCGTTAAATATGTGAATGACCTTGAACTTCGAAAAATATTTTCAATGTATATCCCTGTCATTTTCCTATTAAACCCAGTCCGATGCTGATAGATACTTTATATTCAAGAAATAATGAATTAGTTCTCGAGACACCGATAAGAGTCGCCCTGATGTGAGCTGTGAATACGTTTTTTTTGAATTATCGCATCCTATTATGCACAAACATAAATAAAATATAGAACCTCTTATCTGATATTTCTTATTTGTTATTAATATTTAATATGAAAACAAGGACCTTATTTTTTCTTAAACATTATTGGTTATTTTTTGGCTTTGCCAAAAAAGTACTTTTTCTCAAAATTTTATAAGTAATTGGCGTGTTTTAGAATTGTTATGAAAGGGGTAAACAGCAGAATTTGAAACCATTATAATTTATAAATGGGTTTTATATATGAGAAAACAGAAAACTGAATTGAACGAAAGCATGCATAAGTATGTAAATTATGAACAAATGTACCTATATAATATACCTATAGCAATAGTTACCATAAGTTGCTTATGATGAGTAAGCTCAGATTGACCCAAAAAGGAAATATTTGACATTTAACTCTTTCAGTACATACTAAAGAAAATTTTATCTAAGTAAGTATATTACATTTCAGATAGGTATAGGTAAGTATAATAATTTTGTATAATTGAACTTAAAATAAAAAAATAGTTATTTATGCAACAAGCCCATAATATACAATATAGTATAGGTACCTACTTATATTTCTATGGATTTTATTTCACGGTTTTTAGTTTTTTCACTGTTTCAAAAAGTGACATTTTAGGTATATATTATGTGAACAAATTATATAAAGAAATGCCTTTTTTCAAATTCTGCTGTGGTTTATTTCATAGTTAAAGCTATCCCGGTCAGCAAAATCCAAAAATTCTTTCACAGTGTTATAAATTTAAAACATTTTGGAGTACCTACTTACTATCCATTCAAAATGTTTGGTGGGTATAGGTAGGTACCTATCCTTGAAACATGAAATAATTATATGTATTTTTATAAATTCGGGCAATCATATATTAGTACTACATAAGTACAGAGTAATTTCACATCATCAGTTTTTTAATTTTGTGGTACTATGCCATCAAAGTTTTTAAATTGGCTACACAACATAATCGTCACGTGTTAATAACTACTGATGTGCATCGACATTAATTTCCAAAATGTTTAAGCAAAGTATTTTGCAGTAAATATTTTATTTTCAATTATTTCATTAGAGTCAATTTATAGACTTAGGTAGGTACTGCCATTTGGGTAAACTTGGCGAATGTAACTACCAGAGATTTTGTAAAAATTTTGAAATTACCTTATTAATTAAGATCTCCTGATTACGAAAATGCTAAAAATAAGCGGCGGTTTCCAATATTTCCAAAGTTATAGCAGTTTGAAAACTGAAAACATCCAATGTTTGGATGTGTAAATTAAGCACTTTTATCAAGATTTATTCACTAAAAATCCACTCACTAGTACCTATTGCACTAATTATTAATTAATTAATCATTACTATTTAATATTATTTATGAAAACACTATTTTTAAAGCATTTTCTTTTTCTTGTTTTGCTGTCAAAGGAATTTCCCTTCCCCTTACTAAGAAATCAAGCGATCCTTGATTTTAAATTTTAAGGTTAAATTAGTGTTTCAAAATAAACGTGCCGAAATAGAGTAAATAAATCTTTTTTACTAAAATATAATGCTTGATTAATGATTAGTTAGTGCAATAGAGTCTACTGAGTGCATTTTTAATGATTAAAAGTTGAAAAAAGTGCTTAATTTACACATCCAAACTTTGGATGTTTCAAGTTTTCAAACTCCTATAACTTTGGAAATATTGGAGACCGCCGCTTATTTTTAGCATTTTCGTAATCAGGAGATCTAAATTAATAAGGTAATTTCCAAAATTTTCCAAAATCTCTGGTAGCTACATTCGCCAAATTTTCCGCTATTTGTATGTAGGTACACATTTATTTATAGCTTAACTATATAATTGCCCTCCATGATTTCAAAATAGGTACCTATACATAGACATAGGCGATAGAGGTACCTATATCTTTCTACTATAGTTATGATGATGATGATATACCAAAACTTATGAGCATTTTAAAAACAAAATATTCTATATACGAGTAGATTGCACTATCCTGATTCTGAGACATCTGACACCATTTGGTCCAAAAATTTAATGTTAAGAATAAAGTTTTGGATTTCAACTTAATAGCGGTGTGTTGTTGTAGGTAGTACCTACCTAATGCACAAGAAGCACCTCAGAGAATAAATGAAATATTACAAACTTGGGGTGGGGGGTCAGAGAGGAGGAATGCTGTGTGTATCCGAGCGAGCAAGATTTGTGCATCTCATTAGAGATGGATTAATGGGGTTTTGGTAAGTGTACTGTATACCGGTCGGCCTGCCCTCGCAGCTCTCATTGGATGCTAAACCGCATCGACCAGCTAAGCGACCAATCCCCGCTCTCTTCCAATTATTCCCCTTTATTTTGTTTTAAGGTCATGTGGCGTAGAAAATGGCTGAATGACTTGTTTGTTTATATGTGTAATCAACAGTGCGGTTTTAAGTGTTTAGTTTTTAAGTGCACCTATATAAACATGTTAATTGATTATTGGATTTTTGCGTTAATAGGAATTTTTTTATCAAAAGCACTACCTACCAATTTGTAATATTCGATAAAATACCTAATGGAAGCACTTGTTTTTCTTTCAAAAAGTACATATAGGTACTTAGATAATTAGGTACCAAATACTAATATAAAGCAGTACCATATTAACATATAGTATACCTAATACCCACATACACACATTCAGTTAGTATATAGGTAGGAATATTGTAACCCCTTGATATGTAGGTAAGTACTACTTTTCAAGTTCCCTGCTTAGGACCTATAATCATTTCCGTGAATTAGCGATGTCAACTGCAGTAGTAAAATGTAGGTATACCTACCTAGATATTAGGTATAATAGGAATATACATACATATACCTATTATACATATACTTATCTATTAAATTGAGAGCGACAAAAAAATAAAGAGCGATCAAATAAATTTGTAATCGAGTCATCCATGAACCCGAAATTGTATGTAGTTACTTGAACTGCATTACAATAAAATGTCAGTTGAAAGCTAAAATGGTTCAAGTTCAAGACATACGGATTCAAATCCATGGATGACTCGATTACAAATTTATTTGATCACTCGATATATAGAAACATATCTTTGCATTTTTCAGAGTTCAATCTCCTTTATCTATTAAATTACATATAGGTAAACTAGGTAACACCTTTTTTAATTTAACACATTACATTACTATATTATTTTATCTATATAGTGATCAAAATTGTTTCCTCGGAAAACAAAAAAGAGATCCTACATTTTAATTTGAAACGTTAATTTCCTCACATTTGCAATTTATAATTATACCGAGATATCAAAAAATATCTTGGTCAAGGGTGGTCATGGATTTTAAAAAAATGGTTGGAGCTAGTATCGTGAATTTACGTCAACCATTCTTTCGATTGTCAAAATTTGTTCTTACAATTGTGATCCTAATCAGTTTTTGAATATGGTTTACACCACAGTACCACAGTACCACAGAGCACAAAATTGACATGATTTTAAAGCCTATTTTCGAACTGGTGTGCTAGTTAATGGAATTTGGAATATAGTCAGCGTATATTATGGCACATAAGTTGACAAACTTCAAAAGGATGATATAAGCTAAGACCGTGGTTTTCCATTTCATGACCACCTTTGACCAAATATAATGTTTGATATCTCTGTATAATATAATATGATATAATAATATAATAATGTAGATTAAAATATTAAGACTATACTCATATTAGTAATACTCAAAAAGTCACTTTTTCTTTTCTTATACATCATGCATTCCAGTGGCGAGTCGACACTTTTATAAAGGAAGATTTAGGAATGTTAAAGTGGAAGCCGTAAAGAAAATAGAGTCGCGATATACATAGAACCGTATTATACGCGGGATTATCCGGTGACTCAGCGTAGGTACTTTCATTTACAATTATATGTAATATAATTGCAACAAATAATTTGTTTGAGAAAATACAAGTTAGTTATCATTGGCGATTAAAGAAAAACGGCAATGATGCCTAATGTTCATAGTTGTTATCGCCGAAAAGGTAGATTGAAAACAGAAAACGTTTTTCATAAGGAGAGCTGTGCTCCCTTATAGTTTCTATGGATAACACATGCCACTGTGGGGCACTCTTAAACCCTCATACTTATTATTCCTTTGTTCTTCAACTTGCCTAGGTTTAAATTATCTTAAAATTAAGCATGTGATTTTTTAAATCAATATCACACACAGGGCAAAAGTAAGGCACACCGTTATATAAAAATGAATGAACACGGGGAGTGAATGAACGTGGTATAAAAGGTTCTAAAATCACACGCATCGAACAATGGACCTCCTCACATCAGAATAGAGTGTTATTGTGTACACTTTTATGCTTTTTTAATGCGGTTATATTGAATTGAGACAATAAACGAAACATATCTAATACAGATAGATTTCTTGTATCAACAGATTTATTATGACATTTATGAACAAGGGATATAAGTGTGGTTAATGTGTTGGTTATGTTAGGTAGGACATTCACAGTTTGTGTATACTTACCTCGAATTAACTAGATATATTGTACATTAGTACATTCTAGATTCTAAGTTCTTTTTGTGTGATTTTGAGATTAGTACTTTTCACTTCTACTACATATCCATTATCATCTTGACAAATTAACAAATTATAGGTATAATCAAATATCTATGTAAAGAAATTATATTTTTAGGTATTTTACAAATATCGGTATATTTAGAGATTTAGGTAAATATACCATACAGGGTTTGTCACTGAGAGTTTAATCGGTCTATAGGTTATATGGTAACCTACTAACAGTAGAATTTTGAAAATATGCAGACGTAACTTATATTCAGTTTGCTTCTTTTAACTAAAATATTTTCAACTATCTACAACTTCCGGTTATACAGGAAGTGTATGTTAAATTCCTTATTTTAAAATCTTAAATGAAACCCCCCAGTTTTTAGTATAGGTATATTTTTATATTCTACGAAAAATATCACCAGCATGTTTATTATACGCATATGTAGGTATGTAGGTACTACCTAAGACTTACCACTTTTTTATTTTTGCCATTTTTTCAAAAAGTTCATCAAGTTCACACCTCTTAAAAATTTGTAATTAAGTATGGCTATGTTGTTTGGAAAAAGTTCTTGTTACATTATAAAAAAGCAGTGACCACATGTGTTTAAAGTAAAATTTTATAATATGCAGTGATTTTGAAATTAAGCATTACTTTCTCAGAAATTCAAAATATAATTATTTTATTTTTTCAAATAATGGAACCCTCTGTATATTTCTATTCTATGTTGTAGAAAAATAATGCCTAATTACAAGCACTCTTTAATTGAAATTTTTAATTTAAGCACAGTAGTACCTTCTGTGGTCCGTCCTTTTTATAATTTTATAAGAAATTTTCGAAATAGTAATTGTACCTAACAACAGTGCAAAGATATTACACTATATAAGAGTGCTGAATTTTTTTGAAGAATAATAAAAATTTAAAAACTAGAAAAGGTATACATAGGTATTAAATGTCTTAATTTTTTATGTACGATAGAATCTAAAAATGTAAGTACTAAAAATTTTTGCGTTTAAAATAAGGAAGCTGACATCGATTTCTTGTTTAACCGGAAGTTGCAGATAGTTAAAAATATTTTAATTAAAACGGACAAGCTGAATGAGTTACGTCCGCAATTTTTCATAATTATACAACTGTTGGTAGCTTTTCATATAAATACCTTGGGTGTTTATTGACTCTCAAAATTTCTGAAAATTGGACGTAGTAAATAGGGAAGTTGTATAAAAACGTTCTCCAACATATTTTGAATAATATATTCTTTTGTTCCGAAATAGTATATTGTAATACAAGTGCGGAAAACGCATCATGACAATACGAGTGTGAAATTTGCAACGCGAGCGATAGCGAGTATTGTCATGGGCCATTTCCGCAAGCGTGTTACATACGATTTTTTCTACGAAAACGTGGAATTCGTAAAAAATAAAATTATTTGTAAATCTTTTTCAAATTAAAAAAAACATCAAGTGAGTTTGTTGTCATAGAACTGATAGCTCATAGCTGTTGACAGTTTATAAATTGTGTCCTGTCATCGAAATAATTTTGATTTTGAGATCAAATTACGTGAATATAAACATGGAGTTTCAAAACTAAAGCGAAAGCGATGAACTAATGTGCACTCCTCCGGTTGTTAGATATTAAATAAATGTTACAATTATAACTAAATGTAAGTACTTCTTTATGTTTTTGTTTGCGTGCGGAAAGTTTAAAAAATGTGTGCGGAAAAAAATTTCTACACTAATTTTCCGTACTAGTTTTTCAAAAGCCTACTTTCAAGTTCGATTATCTTGTCAGAAAAAACGTCATTCCGCATTTTCGTAGAAAAATTAAATTTTAAATATTAAATCTAACAAAATCAATCCGATTTTATAAAGTCGCTATCAAAACCAAACTAAAGTTTCTGTTTGTAAAAGGTCTCCAATAATATTTTTAAATGTATGAGATGGAAAGTATAAGTTACAAAAAAATAGAGAGACTCTTTTTATTTATAGAATTGCTTGTACCTACATATTATTCAAGTTGACAATAATAATAATAATTAACATAACCTTTATACATAACTATGTATTTATTTTACCCTTTTCTTTATATAAAATCAGACTAAACAAAAATTGTTTTGTTTTTTTTTAAACAAACAAATAATAGGTAGGTACCAATTAAGAATATGGTTTGTCACATAGGTCATACTGCATGAATAAAGCGAAATACATCACCGCCTAAATGGGTTCAGGATTAGGTTGTGGAGGGTGTATGACTTGCGTCATGCTACCACTTAGGCCACTTGTCTGGGCCCATTGTGCCACCCCTCCGGAGCAACTCCCTGCTCCCGACTACTCATCGAGCCAACCAACAGAGTTGATTAGTTCAAGAATCGTGCCGGGTAACCCGCCTAAATGGATTTTCACATTAAATATTTTTTGTGATATTTCGTTCCTTCTGTTTTTGCCAAAGAACAAAGTAAAAGTTATACATATAGCAATTTTATGGAACATAAGATGATTAATTGTATAGCAAAAGTGCTAAAAAAGACTTTAAAACTATGAAAGTGTCCGCTAAATACAATACAATACAAGTCCATAACATTCTTCCATTCACATTTTAATTGAAGACTTTTTTATTAAAACCCGGAAGCTTGTTAATAGAAAATCATACTAAAAGATCTGAGGTATGTGTGTGCATGTGTTTTGAAAAAGTATATAGGTACGTATGTTTTCTTAGTCGTTAATTCATCGATAGTTAGATACCTATGTAGGTACTTAATTTAAAAAGTTAACTAGGAGTATTTTCAAAAAAATTATACGAGTATATCTATATAAATTTTTGTACATAAAGTACTGTTAAATAGTAATTAAAATTTGTATTTTTGTTCCGACAATTACAAATTGTATTTTTGATATAATGACATTATAGTTTTTTTTGCCACACCTTACAAGCACCATCTATGCTTTTAGTACCTATACCTATACTTTAGTGCAACAAGGACAGCAATCTAATGATTAATCCAATTCACCTAACTTACACAACAATTTTTGTTTCTGTGTCCAACGATACGCGAAATAAATTCCAATCCAACCACCATGTGCCCTACAAATCCCGCACAGACTTAGTTTCTCATTTAAACCATGTCTCAATAATTTGTTGTTCGCGAACAATGTCATGTCAGTCAATCAATACAATGGCTAAGATGCCTGATGCTGATCCCGGTGTCATATACAATAGTAAAAATGTTCATGTAGGTCATTTGAGCTGAATCGATTGTGAAATGTCACAGCAGCAAACATATCGCTTTAATCCATTCTCAATTCATTCAGACGATGCTCACATGACTGACATCCAAGTGGTTTTGTTTGAAATTTATTCGTCATCATCATCATGATGGATATGGAATGAACAACGTAAGTGTACATTTACGATATAAATGAGTACTCTCTTAAAATAATTAGGAGTGTTGTTTTTATTTAACAGTGTTTAAAAATATATATTTATAGTTTTTCTAATCAACGCTTTTCTTTTTTAGATTTCGAAATATTTATCTGATGTGCAGCTATAAAAATTTAGATAATAATTGTGTGACAACTTATACATATAGCTACTAGTTCTATTTTATGCAGTTTGTCCTCGAATCTGCTTGGAACCTCCAACGCTTTCATGACGGACACCTAAATAAGAATCATGTTCATTACGCTGTCATAAACTCAGCATTTGCATACTTCTTATCCATGAATTAGCATTTGTTTGTTCGTTTGTTTCGCTATATTGTCGACAGACATTTATTGGAAAGTCAATTATTAATTCCAATTTAATACATTATTGAATTATGTATTGGATTAGTTGAAAAGCCACTAAATGTTTCCATCTTTACAACGGATTATCTAATAATAATTATGGTGTTGTGACCTTTGGCTTTATTTGTTCGTAATTTCCTGGAAGTAGACTGGAAAAAATACAGAACGATATCAACGTAAAGGAAATATACCAAGTACCAAGTGGAAAGCTTGTTAAACTTTGGAAGCAAAATCCAACTGTAGATTGTATTAAAATGTAACTCATGAAATAGGTACTTTCGTTATTATATTTTACTCTCATTTTAATGTACGAATTATGATTTTAGGTAAAATACAAAATAATAGTGTGTTCACTTCAATCTTACACACAATATATTAATAATAATTTCAAAAAAAATATTTTTCTATGTATTATATCACAATTTAGATACTACAAACAGCATGATATCTTTGTTGAGAGGATACCAATAGGAATAGGATCATTAATTTGGGTCCCGTCAGTCATGAGAGAGCGTCACACATGCAATTACTTATTAATCAAACCATATTATGAAACAACAAAAACTGATGAAATATACAGTCTTGATGATGCCGGGTTGAAAATGTTTGGGAAATAATAGGAAAGAAAAAGAAATCCTTTTTTACATTTACTATAGTTTTCCCTTTCTTTTCGAGCAACCATCAGCGAAAAAATAAAAACCAATTTTTTTCATAAAAAATATATAAACAGATTTCGTAACATGCTTAAGAAAGTGAAAACGGTTCCATCTGCCAGGAAAGTCATGGCAACTGTCTTCTGGGATTCTCGTGGTGTGGTGCTTATAAACTACTTAGAAAAAAAGCAGGACTATCCTTGGGGCCTACTAATTTTCACTATTGGATAAATTGAATTACGCTATCAAAGCGCTCTGGCCAAAAAAAGTGCTTTTTCAACACGATAAAGCACCTGCGGACACGTCCCGCGTTGTTGTAGCAAAACTCGAGGAACTTCGATTCCAAAAGTGCTTCCACATGCCTGGTATTCACCAGATGTGGCTTCCAGCGATTTGTCTCTTTCCGAATTTGAAAAAATGGCTATGGGGACGAAGATTCACTTCAGATGAGGATGTTAAAGCTCAGACAAATGCTTATTTCGCGGACTTGGACGCATCGCATTATTCTGAAGGTATATTAAAAAAGTTGAAGGTAAATAAATGTAATTAAATGTCTTTGTGAGCTATGAGTTGCAATTTGTTTATAAGCATTAGGACCTAATCGAACAATCCCTGTCCGGTGTCCTCTAAATGGAAAATTCAACACTGCACTATATTTTGTAAAATCTTATTAAGTTTTTACTTTTCATTGAATGTAATGTCAAATAGTTTATATTCTAGTAATGTGAGAAATAAAAATTAGGCCGTAGCTTTTTCGTTACCATTTTTACTTTCTTTTCTTTGCATAAACCGTATAATGTTACCTATCACATTAATTCGATGGGTTCAAATTACCAGTAAAAAATCTCATTAAATCAGCATTAAAGTAAATTTGATAATCTAATAAAAGTACAATTCTTATCAATTGTCAGAATTATTAAAATGAGTTTATACTGCGACTTATAACAATTTAATGTTGCAGGAAATAATCTTTTTTATTAAGCTTATAATAGTAATAGTTCCTATTTCTATTTATCACCGTAATCCTTTTGTTGACATTACTATAAATAACGACAACTTCATGTAAGCTAAAAGAAAAATGCAAAAACATTATTACTCGAAATAAGAACAAACGTGTCTACAATTTGTAGCTTATCAATTTCACTAACGGTTTCAGAATTGGAATGTACTCTGATAAGAAAAGTCGTTTTCTAAAATACAATTTAGAAGTATAGATCTAATCCATTATAAGCGTCTACTCCGGTCTTTATCATATTTTGTAATATCAATACACAATCTACTTATAGGTATATTATTTTAAGATTTGGACACTTACCTAACATTTTACTTAAATCCGCATTATGCAGATCCGGATTTTCATCGGCCAGTTTCTTCCTCTCGACCTTGGCCCACACCATGAACGCATTCATCGGTCTTCTTATTCTCGATTCCTTAGACACTTTTTGGCTCTGAGCACCGCCCATTTTCGGCACAAAATTCGTCCTTTGCGCGTACACTGGCATTGACTCTGAATAGTTTGGCCGAATGTAATCGGTTGTGTACCGATTGCTGTCATATGGTCTATAATCACTATACATCGGTTCACTAATATTGGTCCAAATGTCCGAAGTTTTGGGCAATACTTGCGGCAGCACTTGCGAGGCAGGGATCATTTCGTCTTGGTAGTCATACCGTGGTGTCATTTGGTACTGGGTCGTTAGCAAAGGCGATGGGGAGTTGGAGGGGGATAAGCAGTTGGTGTAGTGGTTGTTGGGGGTTGGGGATGATGTGGCTTCTTCCATTATCCTGTAACAATAAGTATTTTATAAATATTTTCAGAAACAAAATTTATTGGACAAACTTTAATATTAACAGAAAGTGAGTGCTTCAATTACAATATTGCATGACGCTGTATCCTCATAGAATAAATAAAGACTGAAGAAAATGATTTTTATTAAATTTTGACATTTTTTCAACTTTTTAAGGGCCAGTTTGTCAATCCCATTATAGTTGTTTCAAATTTCTTCATAGTTCATCCAGAGATAGGCAATTTAATATCATTCCAAGAAGTTCACTACCAGTTGAACAACTAACCCTGATTTCGTCGTTTAAATTTAGTACATACACAGTAGTAAATGCCAACTAGCCGACTGCTAAGACAAGGATAGAGAGTAGAGCCCGACGAGCGACCCTACGTTGCTTTGTTTCTCATGCTGGGCTAGTTGGCATTTCCTATTCGGTTACTGGTAGGTCAGAATAATATCCCTTTGAAGGTTTTAGGGCAAGACCCGAATATACCTAAAAATTCGCTTAAAGAGAATATGGTATTCCTTATAAATTCAACATTGTGTTCTTTTCACGTTATTTTAAGTTTTTTATGGGCATAGGTCCAGAAAAACTATGCAACTGCAAAATTTTATAAAAAAGGACCTAATACTATAGGTAGGTAGAACCATAAGCTTCAAGTGCACATGGTAGTAGAATATGGGCTTAATTGTAGTTAAGGGCTTAGCCTAACCTAATCCTAGTACCAATGTCAAACAACTGCTATTTCTACAGTTGCATCAAAGCTCTTCTGGAGCAGAGATATGTGAATGTCTGATATGAGTATGAAATTAATATTTTCTTTAAAAAGTATATAAATAGATAACTTATTCAAATTTGATATTTGATATAGTTAATTTCTAAGTAACAGGAATTTTTGCAGAAGATCCGAATCATCGATATGAATTTAACTTCAAAAAGACCAAACTTATCTACAAAGAGACGCCTATTTTTGTTCCCCCTATCATATCAGTTTTTTTCAAATAATAAAGTAAAATTAAAATAGAGGTTGTAAACGATTTTTTTGCGCCATTAGATAATTTGCCTCACAATTTTTAAACGCAAAAGGCAGGTATTGAAATTTGTTATGATACATTTTTTGAAATGAAGGAAACCAATATTTTCATTTTATAAATGATCACATAGCCGTTGTCAACTTTTTTCGTCATTACACAAGTTCCGAAGTGTTTAACATTTTGCAATTAACATTCAGTAAGTATCGTTTGTATCAAATTTTTAACTTAAATTTATTTCAAATTAAAAGCAATCTAAGAAAATTTCTTAATACTTTACTCCTGAAATTGTACTTTTTGGGTCAATGTAATTTTAGCAAATGGTAATAATTTATAACGAAATATTTAAAAAATCATAATAAAAATTTTCGATATAGAAGCTAAAATTCAGTTGCCGCTTCTCGCTATTGACAGTAAACAATTTCTGTATTTTGTACATTACTGAACATTATTAAATTAGAAAATAAGTTTTTTGCACGATCCGTCAAATTCGCATATTTACTGGTTTAATTAAAAGCATAGTAGGTTTTGTTTACAAATTACTGAACGGTAAATAATTTTACCGATCAGATTCTCGCATTCTGATCGGTAAGTAATGTCATTTGAAAGTTTTGTCACTTTATTTTAGATAATTTTATAGTTGTCACTTTGACATGAACAAATTTTAGTTTGGTTACTATTCTTTAATTAAACCCATAAATACGTGAATTTGACGGATCGTGCAAAAAATGTTATAAGCATGTCGAACGTTAAGGGTTACCGTTCTCAGACAATAATTGGAGTCGTCGCTTCGCTCCTCCTCCAAACAATATTGTCTTCGAACGGTAAAAATCCCTTACCGTTCTCCATACTTAATATACTATTTTGCACGATCCGTCAAATTCACGTATTTATGGGTTTAATTAAAGAATAGTAACCAAACTAAAATTGGTTCATGTCAAAGTGACAACTATAAAATTATCTAAAATAAAGTTACAAAACTTTCAAATGTCATTACTTACCGATCAGAATGCGAGAATCTGATCGGTAAAATTATTTACCGTTCAGTAATTTGTAAACAAAACCTACTATGCTTTTAATTAAACCAGTAAATATGCGAATTTGACGGATCGTGCAAAAAATGTTATAAGCATGTCGAACTTTAAGGGTTACCGTTCTCAGACAATAATTGGAGTCCTCGCTTCGCTCCTCCTCCAAACAATTGTCTTCGAACGGTAAAAATCCCTTACCGTTCTCCATACTTAATATACTATTTCCTGCACCCACAATAAAAGGAACCATGGAAATATTAGAAGAAACAAGGTGTATTACATATTTACGATATATGTATACTTGATGGATTATCTAAGTCGCCTGACAATTTTTCCAACTTGTTGCATTAATAGCTATTATACAAATAATGTTTTTTTTATTGAAGTGCCAGGAAAATGAATAAACTTGAAATAAAAAAAATTAAATTTTTTCACCCCCACCCCGCACCAGGTCGCGGTCATCGGCAGCGAGACCATTGTTAACATTTTCCCAGCACACCACTGAATATAAGCATCTTTATGTGACTCCGTATGAGTTAATTCGCCACGCTCTGCTCGGCGCTTACACTTCCATACTTCGTCACATAAAATTTCGCTTATACTCCTAATAATAAAATAAATATATATTATTTTAATTTTAATTGTCAGTATTAGCCTTTACAAACTTTACTACAAAAATTAGCGTTCTTTAATTTAATCGTGCGCTTTCAAAAATAATAGTTATACCTACAATACGACCGTCAGGAAAGCGTTTTTACAAAAATCATAGGCTTTCAGGACCACTTTCCTGACTTTTATGTCAATATGTACTTAATTATTTCAACCAGTTTGAATGCAGAAAGTATAAAGTACATGTCTACAAAATATAAAACATAATTTGCTTTTGCTAAAAGTCTAAGATATTTTTAGACCTGTAGCTTCTAGCTTCTAGACTTCTAGTAAGAATATAATGTAAAATTACGAATTACAACTTTCTGTATATCATTTTCCACTGATTATAGATTAAATTTTTATTACTTTTGGATCCATATGTCACAAAAAATTGACTATGTGAAATAAATCAAGAACATGAGAGTATTGCGCAGTTTGAGTAGAAATATTAGCGGACAAGTCATATGTCACATCATATTCTTGTAAACCGCACACAGCAAATTATTTATTCTCATATTTATCCACACACCTGCCTTCCGTTTTCAAGTTAAGGACTAATTAAGCCCGGCTCGCTTATGCACCTTTTTTTTTGCATTAAATGTATACAATTCGCTGCTATATTTATTTATGTTTACAAATCCATATAGTCTGCATATAACTTATTAAAAAAATCAGTAATTTAATCGAATGTACCGTAATATATATTTTTTCGGAGTTAGTGGGTGGAGATGATAAGAAATCCCACAATCCATTATTATAATAAGAACGATAAAAGTTTTATTGCTTTGATAATACATTACAGGTAAATTATAGATTTGTTAATATTATTTTAAATGGACTCACACAGCATTAGGTGCTGCCATAACATAATAAACAAAACAAAAAAATCGAAAACATATTTGCAGGTGACAAGCATTTTGTGGATTTGTGGCATTACAACAGGATGTTGTTAAATTTTATGGAACAGTTTGTTTATGCAAACTGTACAATTATTTTAAACGAATATTGAGATATTTTATAATAAACTATAGTATGGCTGCAATGTTTATCAGTTGGTGTAATCGTTTAAAAATTTTATTAAATTATATTATATTTTTGATAAACACGTGTGCGTATTAATTAGCGAGATATGTGGGTGCTATTACACACGTAAATAAGGCAATTAGTCATTTTAAATTGTTTATCGGGTGTTGTTCGGTGTGGAAACCGGGGGCAGATTAATAGAGTGTTTATCGTGAAAAAATATTCGCAATGTTTTCTATTAATCGAAAGATAAATTTTAGAGTGGAGAGTGAACTCAAAACGCAGTAGATTTAGTAGAATGACCAATTTTTTGTTCCAGGGCGCGTCGTACCTACATATTTTATATTGAAACTCATAACGCGTGTTGTCAGAATGAGTATATTTAAAAATACGAGTACATTTCTTGAAGTAAAGTAATTTTCTTGAATAGGCTTCATACAGATTGTTCTAAATAAATGGACACACATCGGCCTTTAATTTTTTTTATTTTTAATGTTCCAATTTATTTAAAATTTTCTTGAATAGGCTTCATACAGATTGTTCGAAATAAATGGACACACATAGGCCTTTAATTATTTTTATTTTTATTTATATAAAATTTTGGGTGTTAAATTCATTTTAAATTATTATTATTTATTAATAGAAAAATATGTTTTCACATTTAAGTTAATAATATTTCTCAAATCTTTTTAAATATTCTTTAAACTCATCCTATATTCCAAATTCTTTCAAAGCGGCGTGGTGGGGACCACATACATACGAATATACTCGCGCACTCACCATAAATAAATCATTGCATTTGTTTCTAATAAACTAGCCATGGCCTACTGTTATAAATAAAAAAAATTATTAAAAATATCGAATTTTGAGCTTGTTCTCAAAATACATATTAAGTATTATATATTTTTGGAAAGCCCAAATTTTACTTAATCAATATAAAAAATAATATATAGGGTATCCCATTTAAAAAAACATAAGTTTGGGCAATATCTCAAAAACTAAACCTTTTACACAAAAACTGCCTACGCCACTGAATTCTACGTAAAAAACTCTATCAAGATCAGTTTTCACCTTTTTGATAAGTAGACGCATAACGGAAATACGAGGGGTGTCTAAAAAACAAAGATTTTCAGAGTCACTCTGTAGATTAAAAACTAAGAGAGCCATGACAAATTTGACCCCGGAATCTTTCGTTTCGTGAAAAAGTAGGAAAGGAAGGTGAAAACCGCAACATTCTATCTTTGATAATAACGCCAATACCCCCTAAAAGTGTCGAAAATGGGACACCCTGTACAATGTACGTATAAATCCAAAAGACAGTGACAAAGTTATAATTGTAAAGTTAGCATTAAAATGGAATCTGAGCGGAATCCGAGTCCTGGGTTGGAACTACATTCATGCTTCAATTATAATGTTAAATTGTCGACCCAAAACTCTATCTTGGGATTGAGAAGCGAAATTTTAACATTTGTAGAAAAGTAATACATATATTTATAAAAAATCGCGATGTCGAAAAAAATATTGGGAGTACTATCCTTATTATTTGGTATAAGAAAGTAATGAAATGGGTGTTGGTGAAATCCCTACTGGTCCTTGTATCTAAGTAAAAATACCTTATTTTTAAATGATTATTTACATGTACAAATACTTACCAACAAATTTTTTTAAGGCATATGATCGGATAAGGTTAGCTGAACGTAGATCAATAAGTTCTTCGATCTAAACTTCTAAGCTAATTAAAATTTCTGTTATTATTTATGACATAATGAGCTGTAAATTGTAAGGGCTCAATAGCGCAAAAATATCGAAGTAAAAAATAAATCACTTTGCTCTATTTGTTAGATTGTAGTAGTTGTAATCTCTCCTGCTTTATGCCTAACTACATGTCAAATGATAAAATTTCCAAAAAAACTATTTTCAAAATTTAAAAATATAAGTACTAAGTATAATTACATACTGTTTTCTGATATCTATTTGTTTCGGAAATTACCAATTGATATTATATTCGTACCTAGAAAGTGTCAATATTATTTTTTTGTAGATATGTAGGTATATTCAAAGATAACAATTTCTTCATAAAATATAGTTATTTGTGTATTTTGATGTCTTTATCTCGTTCCGTATATCGCTCTAACTAGTTAAATTATTAACTTGCTATTTTTATTTTTTATTTTCAATGAAGAAATGTAAACTTATATCTTCCTAGAAAAAAGTAAAAGTAGATATACGTAAATTTCAAATTGTTATTAAACTGTTACGATAAAATAATTACTGAAAATTTTGCAATGTTGTTTTCGGTAGAGTGATAAATTTGATGTATTCACTTTTAGAAGTTTAGATATCAAATGTTTACTGAAGATGAACCTCTGGGTGTCTACAAGATTTACTTATATTTTGTCATTAATAATAAATTAATATGTAATGATTATCTTAAATTATTATTAATGATTACATTTAATATCTTGTACCTTGTATGTGCATATAAATCAAACCAAATAGCAATAAATCCAATATGTAATACGCATACAGTTGAACAAATACACATATAAATGACGACCACTGTTTATAGTTACGTACTTTTATCACTAGAAAAACATTTTTATGGAAAAAGTAGGTAAAACATAATCTAATAAAATTGCTGTGTTGTTATCTATTGAAAACAAAATACCTACATTGACAAATATATTATTTTTAAATACTATAACAAATTATTATGGAGTGGACGGAACTGTTTTAATTTTACAAAGACAAATTTTCATTCCAATTTCCAATCATTCACACCTCTTTATATTCAATTTAACTATTAGTCACTCTGGTTTACCACTTGGTAAATACTGCTAGGTACGCGTTAAAAAGCAAAACTTAAGATAAATTTCTTATCTCATTATCTTGCACTTATCTTATTTAAATGTAGTCATTTAATACAGCCTGTTTTATAAGAGATAATCACGTCATAGTCTCTCAATAAAGAAGGTCGAATAAATAAATAAACAAACAAATAAAACACTTTGGAAAAAATCCTCACGAGAATTTACTTCATCGTTAATTAGTAGGGAGAGTGCGCGCGCGATTGAGAATTATAGAGAGATAAATAGAATAGGTATATTTATTGAGGGGAGTTTGTATATTTATAAAACTAAAATGTTATAAAAATAACAACGCATGTAGATTTAATTTGTTGCTACTATGTTACCTACATCAAACACATTTCTTTCTCTGCGAATAAGATAGATCAGATTAAATTTGTTTAATTTAAATTGAACTAATTGAGTGTTTTTGAAAAAGCATCAGTTCTTTGCTAATTATTTTATATAACAACAGGATTCTGTTTAGGTTAGCTACAAAAAAGTGTGTTTTCCCCCGAATTGAAACCGCGGTAAATCGTATAAATAAAAGCATGACAAAAATGCATTACAGCGTTAAGGAAAAGGATGTACACATACATTGATCGTATCTTTAATAATTTATTCTAAAAGTGAAGGTTAATACTGGAAACACCTCAACAAATTCAATTACATATTCGATCTTGGATGTGTGTTTCTGCGTTAGTTCGGGGTTTACCTAACTAATTACATTTTGTAAAAGATAGTTCATTTTGAAAAGTTCCAGTACAAAATGAACAATTAGTTTGAAATCTAGAAGTGATCCACAAATTGTTGACTGGATTAATTCTTCGCCTGATGGTCTTAGAGTAGAATAATTAAAATATAACTCGCTGATTTATTTCTGAGATATTTGTTATGATTTTTTGATGGAATATTAGGTTGACTTTTTTAAAATACATATAATGAAATATATTTTATTTAAATTTTCTCTGTATAAAAAATGAAAACAACAACCAAATTTAAAATCGTTTTCTAGACATTTTACACAGTTTTGTGTGTCTAATATTTGCACTAAAACAATTAACTGTTACATTTTATAGATTATAGGTTTATATATAAAGGCGTGTTGGCTGGAATTTAATGGCGTATGAACTTTTTCATGGATCAAATCGCCATTTTTCGGTTATCAATAAAATCCTTAATCCTTTTTGACTCTTTTACATATGTGTTTTAATACTTTTAATCCAGGAAATCAATCTGATGCAAGACTACATTTTATTCGTTGTAACTCTCCATATACCGTCTTCAAATGGCTTGCAAAATTTCGGTGCTGTCTTCACTACTTCTTTAGACGAATAACAAAGTAGTATTGGTTATTAGAGTATTTACTTCACTCAAATATTTTAACATAAATATATAATATATGACTCTATAAGTACCCTTTCACACATACCTACATATTACTTCTATCACAGACAAACATATTGCAATTCGTATAGGCGAAAGTTAGCTCGTAGTAAATGTACAAAAGTCAGTTAATAAAAAGTAAAATCAAATAGAATATATGATTCTAGTTTTTATATACTTGATTGATATGCGAAGGTTATTTCAGATCGGAATCAACCAATATCCAAAAGAAACTGGCCTTTAACTTTTCAGGTATCCTCTATACCTCACTGAAAAAGTAATATTCTTCATTTTTAAGTAGACTAGATCAATTCGGGTAATTAACTGATCAGTATTCGATGCTGAGTCTCTTACAGACGCGTAGTTGTCAACTCGACTATTGATAATATTTATGAAAAATGCAAAAAATATAGAGACTATGGATACGCTGTCAATACATTGAGGATTATTGTATGTATCTAAAGCGTAGTTTACACGGGATAGTAACTTGCGATAGAACTTGTGAGAGTAACTTGCGCTAGTGTTTACATATAAGCAAGTTGTCAAAGCAATTTCTCTCAGCAAGTGCTCTCTAGACATAACTTGCAGCAAGTGATTGCATGCGCGTTTACACGGTAGAGTAGGTATATGCAAGTGTGAAATGTCACGTCGTAGAAAGAGAGCTGCAACCGTTGCTGTTCTCATTGCACAAAAAGAGCGAAGAGAGGATAGAAAAGGGATAAGGGTCAAAGAATAGATAGCCAGAAGGCCTACTCTTGGAGCTTCGATGTTATTAAAAGAGTTAATAAGTGAAGATCCAAATAAATTTAAAAAACTATATTAAAATCCAACCAGTAGAGACCAAGATATAAAAAATCATCCTTTTCACGTGACACACAAGCAAATTTTGTTAGGTTCTTGCGGTTCAGAGCTTTATCAATGACCCTCGACTTGCTCTCAAAAATGTGGCCATCCTGTCAACTTTGTAGATATTAGGTAATTTTTGATCTAATTTGACTGGGCTAGTATTATGTACGAGTCTGTATGTACATATTTAAACAAATTTTTAAATTAATTTGGTGGTTTGCAGACCTCATGCAAAAAAACCTTGTATGCAACACGTACCTACGCAAATAGTTTTTGGGGACTTCTCACGATTCGTCCCCAAGCGTGTCGCTGCAACTTGCACACAACTTTCAGTAAAAGCGACTTGCTGAGAGAACTCTCGGGCAGTGTTTACACTACGCAAATTATTTGGAAGTTGCTCTCAGACATTAACTTGCGATAGTTTACTTGCTCGTGTAAACTACGCTTTAAGTTGATTCTCCTATCTCTTTTGAAACATTAAAATGAAGTCTACTCGATTGTAATTTATTCTCAATGAAGATATTATATTGAGACAGTCAACCGCTTTTCGACAAATTCAAAAAATTCTCTTTATCTCTTTCATGATAAACCATATCTTAAAATTAATTGAAAGCTGTTTCATTGGGAAAACACAATTGTTGTTATATGATTCAAGGTACTTTTGTACGGGAAATACCAAAAGCCCGATTGAGTATAACTTACCATCAAATATAATTAAAGTGTGCAAGTTAGCTAGTTTAGAAATAGGTGTACCTACCACTGAGACTCTTATTTCAAATATATCATTTAGAAGTCTTAGTTTAGTTTTTTGTATTGATCTTATACTGTTTCTTTTTTCGAATCACATGAAAATGTCACATTTAAAAAAAATATGATTCTCAAGCTTAAAATAATTAAATATTTCCAAATTTGAAATCGCATCATAATAATACCGTGAAAAATATAGTCGTGAATAACTAATGAGATTACGAAAGTTTATATCCATCAACAAGAGAAATAGCACCATTATGTAAATCAGTCTGTTGAAAAATAATAAAACGTCATTATAAGTGGCTGTTTCTGATGATATAATAAAGGATATCCTACAGTCTTATACATAGTTCTGGCAACTGGAGCCAATTTTTGGCAATAGGAGTGACTATTAATGCCCGTTGCATTAATTCCTTCAAATGCCGCCAGAAACGTTGTGACCATAGGATGTTTCCTATTATTATAATTGTAATCCTAAATTAAATCTTTATCCCAACGCATTCAGTTCTATGGCAATGGTATAACGGCATATGTGCAAAACTATGTCAACGTTTTTAAAAGCAAATTCGACAATTTTTTTAAACCGCGATTTGTAATAATTCAGTATTCTTCTATCATAGCAACTCTGCCAGCTTTTAAAGAAACTAAAGCAACTGGCATCAATAACGTAGTCACCCCCTCCTCCTAATTTGACTGTCACAAAAATGTTTGATTGGTATTTGGACATTAGGTAAAAAAAATCCAATAGAACTTTCAGTTGACGTTTCGAGATTTATCGCTGCCTTAGAGCTACAAAAATCTTATACATATATACAAAAACAGTCTATCATATTCAGAATGACAACTAGCCGACTGCTAAGACAAGGACAGAGACCAGAGCACGGTGTACGAGCATGCGTTGGTCTCCGTCTCAAGCAATCGTTAGGCTAGTTGGCACTAGTTACCCTGTATAAGCACAAAGGTTCTTAATATCAATAGCAAATTGTCTTTAATTAAAATTTAAAAATTAAACATGATGTCGATGAAAATGTTAAAGTAAAACGAGATCTACATTGTCAGTGTATATTTTTTTACATTTGACATATATTTCTCTAAAGCAAATAACTTAATACAATGAAACTTGTCTTTAATAACGTAAGCCACGATCTTTTAGATTATTATCCTATCAGTGGCAGAAGGTGACATATATCTAAGTATTGATCGGGCGAGATCATTAGAATCTTCTTTGATAGCCTAGTAGCCGTTGGAACAGTATGAGGTTCGTCTTGGTTTTAGAGTTAGGATATGCGAAGAAACCGGAGCTAAAATTGTTAAACTAAAATGGAACCTTATTAAGTCATCAAATGGCTAAAATGCATTTCAGAATGATTGCTTACGTTCCAATCTATAGGGCATGGAACTCATGTTGAGACTAAAAACGCAGCAAGTTAAATTGATGTTAAACAACTGATGAGCCGATTGTGAGAAAATCATAAGGTAATAGGGGAAGTAGATAAGCCGAAGCGTTCATAGAAACACAAGACAGATCAAGATCTTTCTGGAAAAAATTTGAGGAAATTTGAATTCATTGATACATCAAGTACGTAGTAGGGGGGATATGTCACCATCTTTGCACATTCTCGAAGTGAGGCACAGAAAGCAAAAAAAAGCCCCGAAAGTAATGCATCATACGTCAACCATTGATAGAAATGTTAATTTGAGGCAAAAAATTCCTAGGCAATTTCTTCTTATCTTTCTCCGATAAAGAGCTACCCTCAAAGAGTCGCATCTAAAATTTTTTTGATTAAATAAATATCTTTTTTTGTAAAGGCCAGGCCACATAAGTTGTTCTTGCAAGATGTCTATGCTATTTGTCATTTGCAATAACTTTGGTTGTTAAAAATGTGGATTAGCCTTTATACAGGGTGGGTTCGATTTTAATCGGGAAACTTAGAGAACTGTAGAAAAAATATGAGTTTACTATATAATCTTATTGCGAAAAATGCTTAGTTTTCGAATAAATTACTATGGATAGAAATGTATCTTTTAAATTTGTAATTTTTATACGATACTCAATTACCAAGTAATTAATCAGTAACGGGATGGAATATATTGACACGAGTTTAATTCGAAACCTTTGCATCAATCTATCAAATCTACATATATTTTTTTTGTAATAATGTGGGTAGAGGTCGAAAAAAAATAGTTTATGCACAGATATATTATAAATTGACAATTATACACGAATTTCTTTGTCATAAACGTCTTTTTATAGCCCATGGACCTCTTTATGCTCATGGGCTATAATGAAACGTTAAATAAAATTCAGAGTAGTTTTTTTTCTCACAGTAAGTTTTTTTGGAAATAAATTCTGATTTTTCGGGTATCAAACCATCACTACTTCGTGCCAATTCAGCCCGCCCGTTTCGGCTTTGCAAGCCATCACATTTTCTATAGGTCTGATGAAAAATCCATCAAAGATTCTGCATCACACAACTGAAGTAAACAATTTTTGAAAAAACTTAAAATGGATACCCTTGTTTACTCCTTTTACTATAGTAACGTACTTCAAGCGGCTTGAGACATATTTATTTATTTAAGTATACTTAATCTATGCATAAAATAGTGTATGTATTTCTGGCGTAACTTGCTTTTATGGGTCTACAACCTTTTCCTAGGCCTCGGCTACGCCTCGGGCTTGAAATAAGGCTTCGCGCCATAAAAGCCTCTTTACGCCCTTAATACATAAATAACTATTAAATGACCATTTTTATTTTGATCATTATACTATCTTCGAAATCATATGTCGTTTCACGTTTATTTATTAGAATATGAAGATGAAAACTAAGATGAGAAGTGTAGAATGTAAGCAACCTTCAGCTTTTGAATTTCTTAAAATATAGTTATCAATTTTAACGCACCCATTTCGAAAATTAAGCATTTTTGGCCTTTATATAGCAAATTGATATTATTTTGGAGTGTTCAGTCGATTCGAGTTTGAGTTTGAGTGATTAAAATCTGACCCACCTTGAAGTTTGTGTGCACTTTGTCTATGCACCATGTCCTTCCTAAACGAGTGAGTCAAGCATCAATACATCAAATTACAAAAAAACTATTTCCTAGTTTCGATCCTTCAAACCACTGCTCGACCACGTGTTTTACGTATGCATTTGTTGACCTTTGCTGGCCATATCAAATATTTTGGAAATAATTATATTAATGAAATGAGTCAAAAAGTTTAATTACTTATAATAACAGGTGTCCAATAAGTCTTTCAGGCAGGGAGGTTATGGATTGTTTTGCTTTTCATTAATAAACACAAAACTTAAACCGTTACAACCTCTCCTCAAACAAAACGTCACATAAGACGACACAATTAATGTTTTATGATGGTTACCTACATGAAAATTATATTTTAGATTTTGTGTTTATTAATGAAAAGAAAAACACTCCATAGCCACCCTGACTGAGAGACTTATTGGACACCCATTATAAATCTTAGGCAGCTAATATCTGTTTATTTAGATTTCCTTTTATAGGTCAAGTTTTTTTTTTTAAATATCTCAAATGAGTCTCAAGTCTTGTTTTGAAGAAAGCATGTTAAAAATGTGGAATTCTGATACTAATTCAAAATTGACTATTTAAGAAACTCATCAATGAATAGTTATCATTGAAAAAGTTGGACCTAAGAAATATATTTTTTTACAAATAATAATTCTAGTATACTAAACATTAAATTCTCTGTTAACCAGCGAAAAAATTTCAGTAACTTATACAAAAAACCTAAAAATGTTGAAAATAATTTTATACGTCTGCATGAGTGCACGTGTTTTTCATATGTTCATCATCGAATGATGATGCATTTTTGGAGATACACTGTGAATTATTGGAAGCCTCTGTAATCGAATTGATTTGAAACCTATTAAATTTATAGATTAACTTGGTTTTTTAATGTAATATTTAATTTTTGTGTAATGTAATACACAAAATATGTAAAGCTGTATTATATTGAACATCGTTCTAAAAGTTTCTTGATATTATGTTGAAATTTTATAAGCAATTCAAATTAATTTGTACATGGTAATAAAAATAAAAAGTCTCCTTGATTTTTCTCATTTTTATTTGCAATAAGTATACTAACGCAACGTGCTAGTTGATAGTTGAATTTTATATTCTTCTTGAAACTTGCATTCACGTAAAGATTGCATAATTTTGAATATTCTGTTTTTAAGTTCTTTTGATTTCAAGCTAACATTATAACATATTGTATATTTGAAGTTGGTTGATTACATTTTTAATAAAAACAAATTTTTTGATGAAAGCTCATTATGAATACCACACACGCTAAAAGTTCCAAAAAAATATTACATACAACTTCTTGAATATAGTTGATATGAGACATGTCACTGTCAGATGCAATGGAAAAACCTTTAACAAATCTCCGTATAATACTGAAACTCGTTTGTCATACATCAACGTTTTTAGCGCAACCAGTAGAGACATAAGCACACGTAAATGGCTGAAAGTGGCGATTTTGAATCATACACGGCCCCATCCAGCTGAACATTTATAAAATACTGCAAATAATTGTGTTGGAAAAACTATTCTTCTTAAGCACTATGCCATTAACATAGTTGTTGCTTGATTTAAACGTGATATCGTGCAGCAAATGTCTTAATTATTGGCCAGTGCTACGGTGCGAATCTAAACGGTCTGCTATGGCCTTTTCAGGAGAACTCAGTTAGCCAGCTTTCAGACAAAAACACCAGGCAGTCTTGAATACTGGACGTGAGATGACTGCAGAGGATTCATTTATTATGTGAATTATTTCCGATGAAAAACTGTCTCTTTATCAACATCCAGTTTTTGTGTGGTGAATTTTAGTGTTGTGGAATTTTTGGAGGTTTTCGGTTTTTGCTTTTTTGTTGCATTGCCAGACTGATGGTATATAAGGCCGTGTGTGTGTGCATAAGTATGCACCGGTCGGTCTCTATTTTTATAACACGGTACCACACTTTGATTTATTCAAACGGTACAAAGAATTTATACGAAACTGCAAACATAGGAATTATAATAATTATTAATTAAGAAATCAATTTAAATATTATATGTATAGCTACCTACAGTTTGTATACGGTACTAATAAATAAGAATAATATTAATAATGCCTACTTATTGTATCAAGAAAACATACTCCTCGAAAGCTAAATCTACATCTATTCTAAGAAAATGATATTATGTATCAGTGCCCAAGAACTTTAATAATATTGAAACTGAGTATCATATTGTAGTCTGCACTCAAACTACGTCTTATTCACTGTAAAGTCCACAAAATAGTTTTTGTCTGAATATATAGAATGAATCTTTGTAAGCTCGATCTTTTATTTTTTTATTTGATTAGTAAATTCTTAGGATAAAATTATTGTTACAACAATTCAAATCAACTAATTTATCTAGAAGATACAGGTATTAAACAAATCGGCCCTAAATCTAACATCAGTGACAAAATTGATGTTACATTTTCGAGAACTATTTTATTGAGTAGTTTTGGTTTTGCAAAAGGTATTTCTAAGAAACTTATCAATTTGTAATCAATCAAAAATTTGTAGTTATTATTTGAATAATATAATAGTGTACGAATGTACTTAACTTAAAAATGAATCAGTGGCTAGATTTTATGTTATTAAAAGTAGTTTCAGTGGTGGACCAATGGATAAATGATTATTCGAATCTTAATGAAAACACTGTTCGATTAAGCAACAGAATCTCAATTTCTTATTTGTAGAAATTCAATATTCATCAAAGCTTGATATAAAAAGCTTTACAAGAAACGTTTAATTTTAAATCATTTTTCTGAATTTTCTGTTCAAATATATCGATTATCTAAAAAAATATTCTAAAGATTTAGGTAAAGTTTATGATACCTAATTCGAAAATACAGAAATTTTGGTTTTTTATTATAAAAGCGGAGAGTTGTTATGTTGTATAGGAAGGAAAATCTGAGACCATCATTCAATATAATTTTTGACAATGTATCGGAAATTTGTAAAAAAATCATAAATGGGAATTTAATCATTTTTACTTGTACAAGGAAATCTACAAAAGTAGTCTTTCAAGTATCGTGCAAAATTCAAGCTCATAAATGAAATTACAAAAGAAAAATTGATCAAATTTTTGGAAGTGTTGGAAAGCATATTGATTCATCAACGAAGTTATAATATTATAGATGTTGGTATGGTCTTCCTGATGATCTGTTAACTATGTCGCTATGTTTTAAAGTTTAAAATTTAAATAAACATTTATGTATTTTCATTTAATTGAATTAAGTATTAACTTTATCCATTTTTCAGATGGTATAGTACCTACCTGTTTATGTATTTCATTTGCAAGAGATTGGCGAAAACAAGATTGTGGTATATAGCTCAGTTTTTTATTATGATGATTGGTGAAAATTAATAAATTAACATGTACCTAATTAGTTCATGGGTTCACCACTGATGGACTCCTAGGATAAGGCTAAAATATAAGATTGATAGTAATCCAACAATTTATATCACGAAAATATTATTATCAATTCAGAATAATTTTTAATTAAAGAAATAAATATCTAACGGTGATCTTCCAATTTCAAAAACTTTTTTTTTAAATAATAATTAATAAATTGACAAAATTTTTATACTAAATTCGGACTAGTATGATATTTTAGTAATCAACGCAAAGGAAGTAACAATAGTTTTTTTGGAAGGATACAGAAAAAAACTTCTATTCGAGTAATGCAGTGTAGTGTTTTAAAATTGACATATCAACAAAATATTTATAAATATTATTAGACGATAAACTTTATCGGAACATGAAAGAAAGTTAATCTAAATTAAAATCAACATTACCTACTTACATATCACAATAATTTAAATTTAAAAGTTATATTGAATCGACACAAAATAGTTTTAGTTTTTGAAACCATAAAATTAATTAAATTTAATATTGAAAATAATTTACCAGCCATTAAGAGCTGGAATTAAAAATTAATCATTTATTGAAATTTAATCGACGGCCATTAATTTAATGAAAAGTTTTAGGGCCAGTATTTCAGTCGTAAAAGTTTTTAAAATTTTTAAATCTATAGTTACAATTGTCTCATTAATCGTTTCCTTAGATTTTAAATACGATTTAGTGTCCTTAGAATTTAGGTATATAGCCGTAATCCGTGCTAAATTTTATTTTAATCATCCAAAGTAGCTAGGTACATATATTAATATTGTAACTAAAATTAATCGTTTCTATAGATGTTTATCCTTTTTTATGGATAATTCTGCGATTAATGTTGTATAAAATCAGGCCTTAGGGCTCATACATAGAGTTTTTAATTTTCGAATTTTAAGGCCTCGCCACATAAGTAGTGCTATGCTATTTTCATTATTAATTACATATCCATTTTCATTTCTATACTAATTTATATTATACTAGAATTATTTGCAGGATGATATCGAAATACAAACTGACCTGGATCTTATTCACTACTATTAGTAGATAATTTTTTTTAGACTGAATAAAACTTATAACCAAGAAGAAGAAAAAAGAAAACTTTCAAAAATAGCTATTTATTGTTATGCAATTTTTCTCTCAGAAATACAAAGGCTACAAAATTAATATGAAACTGATAAAATTAAGTGATTTTAATTAAACATAATTTTGATAAGATAAACCACTCAAAATTAGTATTTTCAGACGTTAAATGAATGATACGGGGTAAAAGTTTTTTGATAACTCCTCTAAGTCTGAATGACGCAAAACAATAAATTCTTCTCTTATCATAAAAAATGTTGACGTGTGATGTAATAACAATGTAGACAACTAAAGAATTTAAAAATGTAATACTTATAATGGAAAAACCTTAAGACCAGTCTTCTCATCTTCCACATAACTTTATCTGGCAGATAAATTTGTTGATTTTCATTGTAACATAGTAATGTATGTGCCAAATAAAGTTATCTACAGGTGAAAAGATAGGGTCTTAATGAACTCGGAACGATTTTAATGCACAATTTCCAAAGTAATATCACTTTGAAATTGAGTCGTACGCACATTCAAAACAAATTATTTGTGCATAAGCAGTTACATTTATACAGATTTGTTATTTATATTATTATATTGTAGTAAAGGGAGTAAAGAAAATAAAACAATGCTAGGTCAAGGTATATTGTAAACAACTGTATATTATAAAACAATGGAATAGTATAACAATACAATGCATCTCCCTGATCAAAAATTTAAAATTATATTATACATTTTATTTGTATTTGTGTGATAGAATAATCCCATTCAAACTTTCCGTATCAGTGCTATAGTACACAGTAGTAAATAAATAATTTATGTTACCTACACCTGATGGTGTGGAATAAAAATAATTTTCTATGCTTAAAAAATTATAACAACTTCATTAGCTAAGCTAGTTTTTTAATTTATTTACTAGAAAGTTTGTCTGTGAGTGATTTGAAATAAATACGTCAGAATCAGATGCGTGATGTTTCAGGAATGAAATTATGTATTATGTATTTTTCTTCAGACATATTGCTGCCGAAATTATCAACATTTTTAGAAAACAAGTGTTCAGTTAGTCATCCTGGTATGATCGGATTATAACGTTACGAATTTTACGGTATCTGTATGAAATAGCTTGAGGTTTATTTCAAATAAGAAAGAGTCCTTTTCTTACATTTTGGTTATTTGAGTGTAGTTGGCGTATAAATAATTGTAATTTATGATTTATCAAGTAATAATAGAATTTAAATATTTCGTAAAAATGGGTTTGTACTTTGTACACTTTGTCCGTTAGCAGTCCAAATTAAAGCAAAAGTTGCCGATGTTTTGTAAAAATATTTGGTAATAAATTAAAAAAAAACACACTTTGGAATTTGTAAATGTGCGGGGTTTGAGTAATGATGTTTCGTTTGGATTTTTATCATTTCGTCAGAAAAATTATTAAGTTTTTCAAGGTATATGTACTTTTAAGATTTCAATCGCCTTCTTTATTTCTGATCTCGTTAAAAATCTTCCTTAGAAAACTAAATAATATAGAAAATAAATGTAAGTTAGTCTAAACTAAAAAACGACCCCATAAGTTGACTTAGAACAGATTTTGCACCCTAAAGCGTTAGGTTTCTTTATATTACACTTTTTAGCTAGGTATATAAGTATACTAACAATAATTTCAGTAGACTTGTACGATACTCTGTATTTATCTCTACTTCTCGTTCGCGCTCTTGAGAGCAGGAGAGAAGGAGAGTGTCACATGCATATCAACTGAAGATAATTCTAGTATTGTGTATTTAAAATTTATGTAGGTATATCCTTAACTCTGTTTTTTAAAGAAGTGTGAATTATATACAAATGCTCTCTTTACCACTATATACTGTAAAAAAATAGTATTAGAAACCTAGTTGTGAGTGCGTTATCAATAACAAATCCAATTTTTTCATTAATTTATTGATTCGGGCGAATTTTTCCTTGATAGCATTAGGTACAGATTTGTGATTTCTTTCCATTTAATTATGTTCCAATATTTTTCCAATTCCAATTTCGATTTTAATTTGTGGTTGGATCGTAAAATATTTTATATCCATATTTTTGTAGGTGTAAATTTTAGTGTTAATTTCATTATTATTACTTCTTTTAACTTGGAGTATTTAATATATAATTGTGATTAGCATTGCTAATTTTTAATAATCATTTTAAAAACCACATAATGTATTGTTGCTACCAAAAAATAAAAACATAATTGAGCTGTAAAATGAAAATTGTTATTAAAGAGTTTAGTGTTGATCAGCAGTGACAAGCAGCGCTCGAAGAAAAAACATAGACATAAAATCCTAGTGACTGCTGATGATGAGTAACCACACATTGGCTACATTATGGAACTTCAATTATAGAAACAAAAATTTTTTCTTTGGTTTTTTTACAAATATCTCATACAGCTTCAACTAAAAACCAAGATCTTGAGGTTCGAAGCGTACCTTTTTTTATAGTATTACATGTTTTCCGAAGTTCATTATGAAAAATAAATTCAATTAAAAATTACAAGGACCCGTTGGCGATCAACTTGTTTTGGAACCCAAAAAACTTACAGGATCAGCATTCTTAAAGAGACCTAATAAGTTTCAAGAATCAATACATACTTTCTTTCGAGAAGAAACATTAAAACTTTGTATATTTTATAAAGTATATAAAACAAATATAATCGTTTTTGTTTACCAATAAATTTAAATGTGTTGCGGTGTGAACTTCGTTTTTGTCAGCAGCAGCTGGTAGAATTTTTTAAAATTTTAAATCAAACGAAGAAGATACTTTATTATTATTTGCCACAAACAAATTTCAGTTTTTTCTTCCCCCAAAGATGTTTAAGACAAACAATATGGATACTTTGTTTTATCATGGAAAAATCAATATTTAATCTTACTTTTTGCTAAAGAAAAAATCAATTAATATTTCTGTTGGTACCAAAGAACTTTAATTATGAGTGATAAAAGTAAGCTTCTGAAGAATACAAATATTGGTATTCGTGCAGGAGTATTTGAATCAACAGGCAAAAAAGTGGTTTGTATGAATGTTTTTAGGGCAAAATAATATCTGACGGAACTTACGGGTAATTGTATGTGTTGTTACAATCTTCATCCGACGCCATTCTGGTAGTGAAGTAAACTTAATCACAACTTAATTAAACATAAAATTAACACCTGTCTTTAACAATATCACAACTTCATAATCGACATAACTGTATCAGTCTTGCAATTGTCACATTCTCTATATAAAAATTAAGTCTCTCTATGTGTATGTGCGATTAGGAAATCTTTGTTTACCAGACTATATTTGTATAGGACAAACAAAAGATTTTTGTTGACTTAAAAAACACTTAAAACTCGTACTAATTTAAGAAATAATTTATTTATAAGTTGTTCTTTCTTTTCGCGGGCAAAACTTTAACTAAGTATAATCCTTTCAAAAAGCGCGCACTTAAATCGAAATCTTAAGTCATTTTTCTCTTGTGGCAAATCAAAAGGGGTAAACTGGCTCTAAGCCCAAAAGCACACACCCACACACAACACACATACACGAAATGCCCCTTGAGTTTCTAATAATAGTGTACGAAAAAAAAATGTTTCAAATGAAACCAACTAAATTGATAATAAAACACTTGTTGCTTCCGTCCGTCGGTCGATTGTGGTAAGCCAGGTGTGCGCGTGCAAACACAATCAAGCAAACGGCGATACTGATGTTTCGAATAGTAAGCTGTGTACCCGCCATACCTTTTCGGTGAGACTTACACTTACCTGTAAGGTGCGCGTGGCTTGAAACGCGTGGTAGATATTAGAAACAGTCATTTGAACGGCTGGCTAAGTGCTTTGAGGTGAGCTTTCAGGATTTTTGGCGGTTGTCGGTCCTGCTGGCGTTGCTATACTTTGATATCACATTGTACTTGAATAATTATTGAGTGGCAGCATTTGGGAAACATATTATGCTGATAGGGGAGATCCTATGTGAGGTCCTTGAAGTACCTACTGTTATTCTGTTGTGAACATGGGAATTTGTTTCTTTCAAAAGGAAAAAACTGCAAAATTAAAAAGAAATTTTTCTAGTGCAAGGGACAAATTTTTCAAAAAGTATAAGAAGTGAGAAGTGTAAGAAGCATACACGCATTATTTTAAATCATTTGTTTAATTTCTTTTAGAATGAGCGTTGATTGATATATTTTGGAAACTCTATCACTCGAGACCTGATCAATCAAATGGCTTAAAAATGAATAATACCTTGTTGGCAAATAACTTATTGTGATTGGTCAACATTTTTGCGACTAGATATCGACGTAGACAGATCTTTTCCTTAAAATTACGTCACACGGCTCCCATAAACACTTAGAAGACCAGGACTTAGGACCAGCAAGATAGACCTTAAAGATAGGTCTTTTCATGTCAATCTTATCATTTTTCAAATAAATTCATTTTGCAGAAAAATTTCTTAATTTTCGTTATGTTATTCGGAAGAGCTGCATATAGAGAGGCCTGTATTGATATCTAGTAGATTATAGATTTTAGGATGAATAGGATGGATTATTGTATACAAAATATGACATATCTTCATATGAATATAAGTTCCCCTATAAAAAATTCAAATGTAGGTACCTAATGGGCCAGAGTAATTTGTTTGTTCTAAATACATATTATGAAAAGGATGAAAGATATTCGGCGTCTAATAATACATTTTGTGAATGTTTGGTGGGGTAAACTTTATTTAGTTCTAAATAACATTTTATATTCGCAATTCGCACACCTTTATTTGAATTATTCTGGGACACGCTGTATGTATCCATAGAGCTATGGAATGCCCCTTGTCTTATTAGGTTTTTGGAAAATATATAGATTATAAGTTATCCTTATCAGAAATGTTGGTAATTCTTTTTTGTCCAATGGTGTTCCCTTTCTGTATATTATAATTTATATCTAATGTAGCATATAATATACTTTTTTCTCATACCTGCACGAAAATGGCCACTTTATTTGCGTAAAATGCGGGAACAAAGTCGTCTTTTTAAAGTAGTCGCAGAAAATAAGGAGTGGGGGTAAACATTTCTCAATGGGTAGCCATTCCCTCCCTGATATGCGGGGGTTTTTTGTGTTGTCAGCAAAAACAAGGTATGCCTTGTTTATGGTTGTCAGTGTGATTCTTTACCGCAAACTCTCAAACAAAAATGTCAATCTTATGCTGTTAGAATTTGTTCGCGCGTTTCACGCAAAAGAAGTGACCATTTTCGTACAGGTATGAGAAAAAATAGAGTATGCTACACGGGAGGAATCGATTCTGCCTCGTGTTCTTGCGCCCTCGTCAGAACCTCCTAATTCCTACCTTGTTGCATAAACTACTAGGTATTAGCGTATAAAATGAAAAATAAATACAAAGCATAATCTCTACTTTCAAATATCAAATAATTACTTACGTTTGATTACGAAAAAATTCAAATACTATGATAATAAAAAAAATATAAATTTGATTGTACGTATCTGACGGGGAATTTTTGCACATATTAATGTGTATAGAAGTGATAAGATTTCGATGATATTTTATATAAAAAATAGTATATTATTTTATGAGGAGCTTAAGTGATGCTTTATGTGCAGAGGCTGGTGTTTGACTGACGAACGAAGTGAGTCTGACAAAAGCAGCCGATGCACATAAAGCGACTTAAGCTCCGAATAAAATATGCTATTTTTTCTTCAAACGCAAACAATTCATTAAATTGTAAAATTATTAATTGAAATTTTAATAAATAAATTTTGACAATTAATTTGACTTATGACCAGAGGCGCTTAAGTAGTACTTAAGCGCCGGCGACAGATAAAGTAGAACTTTACCTGTCGCCGGCAATAAAGTGACACTTAAACATAATCAGTACAGCAGGATAATGTCACACTTAAATGACGTTTGAAGAAAATAGATATTTATTTTATTAGGAGTATAAGCGAAACTTTCATGTGACGAAGTATGGAGATGTAAGCGCCGAGCGGAGCGAGGAGAATTAACTCCATACGGAGTCACATGAAAGTGCTTATACTCCGAATAAAATACAATATTTTATTTTCAAATGAAATCATTCTAATCGTAATATGACAATCAATTTAATAAGTAATTTTGCAACTGTCATGCAACTGTCATACATTTTTGCAGATAATAATATAACTTATACTCCGCCGGAGTATAAGTCCTACTTATACGCCGCTCAAGAGTGGTGTCATAGAAATGAAACTTATACCTTGCCTACTCAGTCTTATAACACCATGTTATACGCCGTTTGAAAATAAATTATATTATTTGAGGTTTTCTTTAATTAATGTAAATTTGTTGTTAACGACTTTAAGAAACACTACCTATTTTTGACAGAAATGCAGGTGTTCGCGCTAAGCTTCGAATGGTGTTTTAAAAGTTTGAAATTTTAGATTATCAGGCGGGGGTCCTAGCTTAATATGGTTATCATGTTATTATAATAACGCTAATTCCAGAATTCTGAATTACACTCTATTTTTATAGTAAAATATGAAAATAATGGGTTACAGAGGAGAGTTGAGATATTTGACTTACAGTTAGCGCGGGTTTCTTCACCTCTGTGTAACTTCAGTTGAATTCCTGGATTACAATTATTACAACAATACAAACCAATAAATTTATCTGGAAGATAAAGTTACAGGAAGGATCAATAAACTGAATCTTATTAGTTTTAAAAAGTAAGTGTTATGGGATGAGTAGTACTCGTACTGTATCATTTTCGTAAAATACAAACTGTTTTGTTAGACTAATGAAACAATTGAGTAAAGTATAGAAAGTCTAATTATGACAGAATAAGATGGAGAGACAGAAACAATGTAACGTACACACCTTTGGAAAATAATCCTACTGGATTTGGTGATTGACATAAATAATTGTTATTAGAATTTGGTAATAAATGGTCTAATTTTAATCAAAGTCAATGTTCACGTTTATTCAGTTTCCTTTTCAATATTACGACATCCGATTCCCAAAGACATTTCGTGTTACTTCACAGAGAAAGAAAATACAAAGGAACCTTGCTCCCGCGTCTCGTGGAAAATAGAATTTTCCTTTCAGTGAGTATCAGGTCTTTCAACATTTCTGAATATTACAGATCAGTCAAAAAATTTTGACCACAACATTTGTTGATAAAGAAGTTGCATTTACATCAGCTAAGTCTGACTTAAGTAATGCGGTGCAGTTGGGCATTATTGCTATTGCAAAGTTTAAAAAAGTTTAACAATATTAAATATAGAGACAGTGAAAATAGTTAATTTCATGTGTAGTTTTATAATAACATTATTATAAAAATAAAACAATAGTCTTTAATTTATTTTAAGGCTCGTGACTGAAAGCATGACATTTTTTGTATACCTACTAGCCCTAGAGATAATATAATAATAGTAGCTACTTTTTTCTGCATTGGCAAAAGCATTTAGAAAGTAGATGATGTTATCATTCCAACCAGTTGGACTAAAGTAAATAATTGTTGTCGATCTTGTAAAAATAAGTGCAATAATCATTATGAACATAACTCTAGTCGTGAAAACCTACGCATGTTAATAAATGTAACAATTTTGAGATATTTCAACAATAAATTATTCTTATGTCGTCACTCACTGGCGTAGGAACGGGGGGGGTTTGGAGATAAAACCCCCCTGAGAAGTTTTCGATGCATGGCATCTATCAATCGGAATCCAAATAATTTTATGAAATTCAATTATAACAATACATATTGACCCCCCCAAAAAATTTTGTTACGCCACTGTCGTCACTCGTCAGATACCCTCATAGTAAGAATAAAATAGTAAGGCGTCTTTGAATATCACTGTTTTAATATCTACTATGTATAAAAGAGTTTGATCCTAAAAGTGTCTTATTGTAAAATAAAAAAATGTTGCAATCTTGGAAGTATAGCAAATCGTCTTTAAATTTTAGACTAAAATTGAAGGAAAACTATATCATTAAAGCCAATTTTAGATTGTTTTCTTAGAATTAAACATATACCGGGTGATCACTTCAATTTCAGCTCTAGTTATCCATGGAAATTGAAATCATGACTTTGATTAGTTCACTATTTATTGTTTACTACTGACAGTTCATAAATTTGACATTTCAATTAATTTGTTTTGGTTGTTTGTGTGAGCTAATCAAAGTCATGACTTAAATTTCCATGGATAACTAGAGCTGAAATTGAAATGATCACCCGGTATGTAATTGTATTTTTTTCAATATAAATCGGCCCAAAACCTGATTATTACATGTTATTCTTGTAAAATAATTTCTACATTAGTTTTCATTTGAGAGTTATAATAAATTGCAATATACAGGTGGGTAGACAGTATTGAAAACTGTTATTAAAAAACCGAAGTTTCCTTTCAAATACTTTGTTAACTAGTTAAAATTTGGTGTGTATCTAATACTTGCTCTTATTCTATTCTCATTCTTCAAATTACTTGCCATTAATCATATATGCTGACTAAATTTTCTACACGCTCCAATTTAGGCTGATATAAATATATTTGTGGACCTACTTTTTTTCTTATATTTTCAAATAAGTCCTTCCACCCACCATAAGTTATTTATTTATATTAAAGAACTTATTCAGCCATATTGTTGTGATTGTGCTACGACTACCAACCTACCTATATTTATCATCCATCATAAATCAAGAAAGTTAAGTGTCCATGAACATTTTAGTGTGACATTTGGAGCACATACTAGAAAATTATCATTACATGACAACTTTCCCCTCAATCAGAATACTTACACAAAAGCAAATTTTTCATTTTTATTTTATTGTTAAGCGAACAGTTTAGTTATATCACGTCAGACCAAATCATGCTATAAAGGAATATTATCCATTATTTTGCAATGTTTGTGTTTCCAAATATAGCAAAATATAGTTTTGTTCCCAAGGAGTACTACAAATTTTCTAAAGAACATTTTAACAGGATCAAATACTAATCTACTAATATGTTAAGCTATAGGTTAATTTTTCCTTAAACATCAGTAGGGCTTGACCAAATATATACTAAATTTAAATATTTAATAATGCTTAACTCGCTAGATAATTTTGTTTATTTTCGTGATGTTGCAAATAATGATAAACACACAGAAAAATCCTGAGATATATACAAAGGAATTTTCTTACTTTATCAACTAAAAATTAATTGAAGGCCGTATACGACAAATTATCTACTTAATGCAAATTTCGAAAAATCCATTTGTTTAAATAACAACGTGATAATAAGATTAACGACAAGAAAGTTTGCTGTTTGTTTATTTTATTGTACCACTATTATACAATGAATTGAACATTAATTAAATAATAAACTCGGTTTTTGTACTAAAACTTATATTAGTCTGCGGCCATTAATACTTCCAATGATAGCTTTTTCCTGCAAATAAATAATACCTGAAGGTTTTGTTAGTTTATAACATGGAAAAAAAGCAGAAACATAAATTTGATAGTGTTTATTTACTCGTCTGTTGGTTGTGGGAAATGCTCGACGTTCACTGACTATAATTTAATTAATAATCTTATAAGAGAAACCTAGTGGTTTATATTTATTTGAAAGGCACAAAAATAAACTGGATGTTTTTTTAATTTTGTTGTCAAGTACCTACTTTGTTAATAAAATTGTACTAAAATTCTCAGAAACATTAAATCTAATTTGAATATTTAGTGTAATTAATAATGGATGAGAAACCTGTACAAGAAGTTGCTTGTGTGATGCTAAAGTCCGTTCTGTTCAAGACTATTTGACAGGATATGACGTCAAAGGTCAAAGGAAGTCAGGGCAAATGTCAATTATATGCCAGTGTCATCACATTGACTGTAATTTATAAAATTGCTACAATAATAATAAATAAAGAAGTTGAAGAAATCCAAACATATTTCTATGTGTTTGTTATAAAGAAGAACGATAATTCGATAATTTTGGTTTATTCTAAACATGAAATTTGTGGAAGGATACAGAAATATGTCCACTGCTTATTAGAATTTTAATTAATTTCAAAAAAATTAGTTATGGTTGTCAACTTTTGCAACATTTCTCAATTACCAATTATTTTATTCCACCTTACATAATTTCTAGAAAATAAACCAAAGACAGGAAAAAAATATAATTTATATAAAAGTGAAATTATTATAGTTATACAAGCACATCCATCCAAAACTATACGTATGATGTTTGTAGGAAAATTTCATACCTACATACAAATAAAACTGAACTAATTAAAGTCGTCGCAATTAAATAAATAAAAAGTGACAAAATGCACACTGATTCTGTTTTCACTTTTTGCTAAAAATTAACGATGCATGGCCAAGATCTAACTATGTGGTTAAATTTGGCATAACGAAACGAAACGTGTATGATGTTGTGTTGTCTTATGAGACATTTCTTGCGCCCTAGTAACTGAAAAGATGCCCCCAAGTGATTCATGACAAACACTGTGAAAGTTTACCGGTGTTTACACGTGAAAATGGCTGAGGTGCGATTTCGAAATCAGAAGCGTTTAGGATGACACAATTTCACAGGCAACAAATTGGACGCGATTAGTGTCTATGAAGAAAAAATGAAAATAAAGAGTAAAAACATAGGATCTCGTTAAAAGTTCGAAAAAATTGACCAATAGGCGAGATTATTTTTAGAAGACTAGATTATAGCGTAAATAAATAATGAGAAAAATGTTAGTTATAAGTTCATACATGTGTTCATCTTTATGCACCGCAAATGCAGAGTGGTGAAATTTACCTACCATTAAGATTTCGGAAATTACAAGAGGGGTAAAAATCAAAAGAATCAAAACTGAAATCTCGTTTGTTATCGAAAAACATAAATAAAAATCCAAATTTCAAATATTGTTATACATAAAATTGTCCATATTTTATCCATTATCCGTGTTCACAGGTCAATCTGATCCAATCAATTTGAGTCGTTAGATCTAGATAGATAAAAGTTTATGCTATTCGATTCTTGTCGAAAGGTGGTTTATACATTCAATTTGTTTTCCATTTATATTCGACTCGATGAATCCTTCGACTCAGACCGACTCGTAAACCAAGTCCTTTAGACTGAAACTTTTTAGATCGGGAAACTAAACTTTCCCTAACTTGGGACAGTAAAGGCTAGTAGGATATTAAACGTATAGTAATATAGTGCTTATACCGCGTGATTATTTCAATTTCAGCTATAATTATCCATGGAAATTGAAGTCATGACTTTGATTAGTTCACTATTTATTGTTTACTACTGACAGTTCATAAATTTAACATTTCAATTAATTTGTTTTATTTGTTTGTGTGAACTAATCAAAGTCATGACTGCATCAAATTTCCCTGGATAACTAGAGCTGAAATTGAATTGATCACTCGGTATAACAGATCAATATTATTTTGAACTGTTCCCTCAATCCTAAGGCCCCGGCCACAATACTGCGGTGCGACGACGCATCGCAAAAATGACGTCACACCCCAATGCGATGTGATGACCTAACGTCATATATTTCTACAATGCGTTGTCGCACCGCAGTGTTGTGGCCGGGCCCTAAGCTTCTCAATTAAAATGTGGCCCACACCGAATAATATGCTTATTTATTTATTGTTTACGAAAAATGTAGATCTACTTTCCGAAATACAAAATATTCTTGCATGTATTTTCTAGTAATTAACTGAATAAGTACTTTATTAAAACGTTCTTAAATGTTATTAATTGGTTCTTCTGATATTATTATGCATTATTAATTTGAAGATGAACAAAAGTTTAGTTGATAAAATGATACATATAGAGTTATAGACCTATACAGGGTGTCCTCAAAGTAATCTGCTATACATCTTCCATTAGAAAATGTTAATTTCAGACAAAAAGTTTTGATGAATTTTTTTCCTATCTATTTGTCTCAGGTTTATATTTTTTATTCAACGCCTGTTTATTATGGTCATAATAATGGCGATTTTGAATATTTTATGAGGTCTATAAAACACTAGTGGTCTTATAAACCCATAATTAAACTGTTTTTTATAATTAAACAGTAAACAAACAATTTGTCATAGCAACCACACGCCATTAAGTTTTTGGGTTTTGATGACGTTTTAAGAACTGTTACAGAAGGAGGTGTTGGATAAAACTATGTATTACACTCGTGCATTAACAGCAAATAATTCACTCAAGAAAAATTAGCCCACTCGAGCAAGCTCTCGTGGCTAACACTTCGCGACTTATTTGCCTTATAAGACACTTGTATAATAAATAGCTATTATCAATGATTGATATGTGGTTTCTTTTTGAGACACCTTAATATAGCTAGGAATTTAATGTGGATATGTTTAGTTTAAAAATCTAGAAAGTCTTCCTTAGGTGAATATTTTCATCTAGAACCCTCTATTTTTTCTGCAGCGTGCTTTTTGCTTGAATATGCAAGATTTTCAGATAACCCCAGACTTCCACCCAACTAGATTGCATACGATAAATCACTCAAATAATGGTTAATAAAATATAAAATCTCGTGAAGCCACCTATCCATTTATACCGTTATAAATTAAATATGTGTGAACTTTTAGTTAATTGCAAATTAAGACGAAGTTCCTTCCTAGGTCTGTAACTGTTACTAGACAAGGTAACCTTGTGTTCATCAAAAACAAAGGCTCCCACACTTTATTCGCTCCCATGGCAAGTGCGGAAATTTTACAATATAAATAATTATTATGCTCAAGGAGATTTTGAACCCTATGTAGATTCTGTCTCATTTCCACTAATGCAAAATTTAACGTAAGATCCTCAGCACAGCGTGAGTGAGTATTAATAGTGCCATAGAAAAGAATTTCTTTTTAATTCTCCTATAATTAACTGGGTCACAGTTGTAGAACATTTGTTATCTCCACGAGATTTCGATAACAATATACACCTGAATTAGAAGAGCATAATAATTTTCTACGAATTATATCAGATTGGAAGATAACTCCTCGAATATTATGGCAATTTTAAAAAGCGGGATTTTTATTATTAAATTCCAACAAGTATCAACCGGCACCAGTTCAGCTTCTAGCTTTGTCCATATGCCTGAAACAAAACGGATAAGGATCTGATGATGGTCAGAATTGCATGAAAGGAATCGCCGCGAACGAGTGTAACAAACAAAACCATAGATATTTTTAAACTGACTTTTACTGGTGGCTCCACAAGTCTTTCCTCACACCACCCTCATTACCTTGTGCTTACTGGTGTATAAATATTAAACGATAAGTTAGTGTTACGAGTATAGTGCAGCTAGTGAAGGAAAGAGTGCGATGTCCGCTCGGATGTAATTATTTCGGCGCGATGAAATCTCGTGAGAACAGGAAGTTACCTGACGTCACGGAACAGGTGCAAGGGTTTTAACCTTCTTTCATATTTGTGATGTTTGTTGTATGTAGTAATAATGGTAGGTGTCATTTGGCACCCTCCTTCGAAGTTCACTAAAGAAAGATCGAATACATCCACAGTATTGGTTCCGATTCAAAGAGATTTGTTTTTCTGTATATTTCTTTGTTATTTAAATATGACCTTTGTAGTTCCTGCATGCATTTATTGGAATTTATTAATTAGCAAGTTGGAACTTGTGGGCATATGCTGTGATCCGTGAAGTACAAATGAAGTAGGCTGAAGTTTCATGATAGGATGCAAGTATCTGATGTATTATCTCCCTCATTAAAATTAGTGTTTAGTTTTAATTTGTTTTTAAAGAAATGTCTTACATCTTTATAATTGTTATAATTGAATATATCAAATCATGAATGTGAAACTACAAAACATAAATATGCAAAAATGTCCCCAAGAAGAATTCATACGAGCAAGTTTTCTTTCTTTTCGTTTTCAACTTCGTTCTAATTTGTATTCCAGGACCAAAACTTTTAAGTCCCATGTCCCATTATTTATAAATTATAACTATGAAATAAGTTATATTGTTTTTAGTAAATAATTATTATTTGTTGACAATTTATTTGGTATATCATAGATAAGATATAGATGTCATTTGATGAATAGATACGACCGAATTTATTTCAGAGTAAAGGTTAATAAATGTTGTAGGTAATTCGTTATTCAGTATATTTCTGCCTTGGAAACTTTCACTCATATGACCATCTGATAATTATGTAGTAATAAATAAATTTGTAGTAACTTTAATTGTTTTTTGCACGATCCGTCAAATTCGCGTATTTACGGGTTTAATTAAAAGATTAGTAAGTTTTGTTTATAAATTACTGATCGGTAAGTAATTTTACCGATCAGATTCTCGCCTTCTGATCGGTAAGTAATGACATTTGAAAGTTTTGTCACTTTATTTTAGATAATTTTATAGTTGTCACTTTGACATGAACAAATTTTAGTTTGGTTACTATTCTTTAATTAAACCCATAAATACGTGAATTTGACGGATCGTGCAAAAAATGTTATAAGCATGTCGAACGTTAAGGGTTACCGTTCTCCGACAATAATTGGAGTCGTCGCTTCGCTCCTCCTCCAAACAATTGTCTTCGAACGGTAAAAATCCCTTACCGTTCTCCATACTTAATATACTATTTACTTCAATGTATGTAAGTATTCCAATATTTCAGTTTGAAGATTTTAGATAAATGTAGAAATGTATGCTTTGAAGCCATTACTTGTCTTTAATCTTTAGTTTGGACTATCGTTAATGAGTTCTACATGACGTTATTGAAGAAATGACTTTGCAGGGAGGAGATTCGCTAACTCATTGAGCAGAGCAGTTTCAAAACACTTAACACTTTGGACTAGATTTTCATATAGCTCCCGTATATAATTTAAGGATACTATGCAGATATGTCGTCACGTTGTTAAGCTATCTTTTTTTACCTATCTATTAAATTAAGAACAGCCAACACCCAAACGAATATGCTTCGAAGAAGTCCAACAGGATTAAATTTTGATGACCAACAAACAAGTATAAAAAAAAATGTTGAATTCTTAATATTCATAATATTTCTCTCATTATTATATGAAAAATGTAAGATATCTACTGAAACCTTTTACACAATTTCTTAAAAGCTCTTACAACAGCCGCTTTTATACCCCAACTTTTTTCTATAAAAGGAGACACCTAATACTTTTAAAAGTTATGATGACCAGGTTATAAAGCTTCACCATAATTATTATCAATCCTTGTAACTTTTTTAAAGTTTTTTGTGTCATCTGTAAGAAAAAAGTTCTCTCTATGATGAAGCAAACCATGTAACTGCACATAACTTTACTGTCATAATATGGAAAGAAAAGAAAGTGTCTTAAGTCAACTCCATTACGTCTATGCGCAATAGATTACTGTTACGAAAATAAATACTTCACCGAACTGAAACTGGTAACTCTATATGTTCTCAAAGTAATCAGGAGAAACTTAAACGATTGCTTCTCGCTTGAATTTTTTGGAATGTGTTTTCTTTTCTGTAAAGTTTGTAATTTTGAAGTTACGAGGTTTGAAAGGGTGACGAAATTTATTTATGATATTTTAGCAAAAATATTTCAATTATTAAGGGTTAATGGTCAATCGGTATAGTTATACCTACTTAATTTAGTTCATTTACTACTTTAAGAGGACAATGGTAATCAAGAATATTAAGTAAAAGTTAAAAATAACTATACAATTGGACCGCAATAGGTACGTTAAAAGATATAGAAAGTTATAAATCAAATCATAACCAAAATAATTGAAAAAAATAACAAAACCGTGTTTTCAATATTATTATACTTTCTCAGTAAAAGCTCATTTTATTTCTATTCATTATTATAATAAGAAACATACCTACATTATACATTGCTATATTATTTCTTAAGAAGTTATATTTTGTAATTAATTAAATTAAATTAGACCCTTTAAAAAAGACAACTAGCATATGAACAAGAAATATTTACCACAACATATATACAGGGTGTATCAGTTTTAATCGTGCAAACTGTAATGGTACATTCTCCTGGTCGTCCTGAATCGGAAAAATGGATATTATATACCTCTATCTCGATTCCTAAGAAAGATACAGGTTGTTGAAGTTTACAAGAAAAAAATATTTTTTTGCAATAACTTCCATAAAAATGTTTGGATTCAAACAAGATTTTGCATGCCTGTCCTCCTCCCTAAGGACAATTTAATGAAGATATTTTCGATTTTGGGGGCGGGGGCACCAGTGGCGTGCAATTCGGTCACATCTCAATTATATCAAAGAAAAAAGTATGCCACTGTAATTTTAAATAAATATTTTTTATCTATCGAATTCCTTGTTCAATTTGGAGTGAAATTTGCTTTTACAGAACAAAAATTGATGTTTTAATTCCAGAGATAATTAATTTTTTCCAAAGACGTGCTGATTTGAAATTACTAAAAAATCCGGGAATGAGGACAGATGCTGTTAATTTATTAGTTCGTCGTTGTCAGAAATGCATCGAGGCTGGCGGGTTGCATTTTGAACAGTTGCTGTAATTTTATAATTATTTTTTGTTACTTTTTGTTTTTTAATAAATTTCTTATTTGATTTGTGACTAATTTCATGTTGGCACGTTTTTCGAAAAAACTAATTATCTCTGGAACTAAAACTTCAATTTTTGTTCTGTAAAAGCAAAGTTTACTCCAAATTGAACAAGAAATTCAATACATAAAAAAATATTTCTTAAAAATTACAGTGGCATGCTTTTTTCTTTGAAATAATTGAGATGTGGCCGGATTGTACGCCACTGGTGCCTCCCAAAATCGAAAATATCTTCATAAAATTGCCCTTAGGGAGGAGGCAAGCATGCAAAATTTTGTTTGAATTCAAGCTTTTTTATAGAAGTTATTGCAAGAAAATGATTTTTTCTTGTAAACTTCAACACCCTGTATCTTTTCTAGGAATCGAGATATATGTATATAATATACATTTTTCCGAATCAGGACTACTAGGAGAATGTACCATTAAAGTTTGCTCGATTAAAACTCATACACCCTGTATAAGAAACTTCATTTAAAACAGAAAATTACATCCCGCCAAAATATGTATTATACATATTATATAGCAAGATTTACCCGAACTTGCGTACATTAAGTAGGGAAATGTTGTTTCTATGACGATTTCCGAAAAAAAAAATAAAAACATTAAATTCTAAATTTACATTTCAAATTTTGTATTAGGGCTTTATTTATTAAACTTTGTTATAAAAATTTTGTCTAAAATAATAAATAATGATATTTCTCTCTTAAAGCATTTTTATGTTTGGTAAACTTGGCGAATGTAGCTACCAGAGATTTTGGAAAAATTTTGAAATTACCTTATTAATTAGGATCTTCTGGTTACGAAAATGCTAAAAATAAGCGGCGGTCTCCAATATTTCCAAAGTTACAGCAGTTTGAAAACTTAAAATATCCAATGTTTGGATGTGTAAATTAAGCACTTTTATCAAGTTTTATTCACTAAAAATCCACTCACTAGTACCTATTGCACTAATTATTAATTAATTAATCATTACCATTTAATATTATTTATGATAACACTATTTTTGAAGCATTTTCTTTTTCTTGTTTTGCTGTCAAAGGAATTTCCCTTGCCCTTACTAAGAAATCAAGCGATCCTTGATTTTAAATTTTAAGGTTAGATTAGTGTTTCAAAATAAACGTGCCGAAATAGAGCAAATAAATCTTTTTTACTAAAATGCAATGCTTGATTAATCATTAGTTAGTGCAATAGAGTCTACTGAGTGCATTTTTAATGAATAAAAGTTGAAAAAAGTGCTTAATTTACACATCCAAACTTTGGATGTTTCAAGTTTTTAAACTCCTATAATTTTGGAAATATTGGAGACCGCCGCTTATTTTTAGCATTTTCGTAATCAGGAGATCTAAATTAGTAAGGTAATATCAAAACATTTTCAAAATCTCTGGTAGCTACATTCGCCAAATTTTCCTTATGTTTTCTTAATTTTTTAAAATCCTGTACATCTAAGTTTTTTATATGGTAAACTTATTTTTTCGACAAGCAGGATTTTTTATAAAGAATGACTTGTCTTAAAATCAATAATAAAGATTATTTTTCCCTTGTCAACTCCATCCGTAGACACATTGTATATTATCCAACGAGGCAATGAAATGATCATAACTAAGATGGCATCTTGAAACTACATATTAACTCGAAGAACATGCTTCTAAAAGCATAGACTTTGTCATCAATAAAGCGCTTAAAATTCTAGCAAGCAAGAGTGATAAAGAATATTGCCAGAGGTCAGAGGGTACAAAAGGACAATACCGTAAGAATTTTACTTAAAGCGTAGCCAAAACTTGAGTATCCGTCATAATTTATGAAAATCTAATAAATTCTTAAGATACGAATTGACAGTATGACAGTGAATAAAATGAGAATTGGCAAAGGTTCCAAAGTTACTATTTTAGTCTACAAGCTAGACGTTCCTTAATAAATCGTCCTTCTCCATTGCCTCTGGAGTGACCACTTGATGCTATTGTCTTGTTCAATTGGCTGGTAAGATTTCGGCTATCACTCCTTTATTTTCACCGTCCAGCAGCCAAGGAGTATTGAACTACATACATTTAGATACCTACATACTTTAATCAGATATTTTAATTTAATGACTTCCTTCCATATTTCATCGTTATGTCTAATATGATTAAAAGAATTGTCGAAAATTTGTTATTTCTTTTCTTCTGTGGAAGAATTAGGTATTTAACGCAGATAGAATTTCACATTCCATGGGATTTTCAGGTCAAAATACGTAGGAATTCCATGGGATGTGACGTGTAATTTATAACAAAACTTATTGAATTCGAGAATATGACATCAGTGATGAAACTGAGATCTAGCAATTAATATTAAACCGAAACCACCACTCATTTTCAACAATCCAGAACATTTTTGTATCTATTGAGTAAGAATTATCTGATGACGTTTCAGAGAGGTTATGCAAGATTTGTGTCGTAGTTTATGTGATTAAGCTTTTGGAAAAATGCTAGAAAAACATTTATAGATCTATTTAAAATAATTATTTATGAAGATAAGGGGTAAATCGCAATAAATGAAAACAATTTAATCGCATTTTGCTAAGGACCTGCACATAATCATTTCATATACCTACATATTTAAGATATATATTAAGTAGGTAACACATTTTATAGATGTGACACCGCCAGAAGTGTAATAGAAAACGTTTTCAGTTAGAAATCAAAACTTTTTTTAAGATACTAAAAATCAAATATTGACGGAGCAATACATTATCATGTTATTATAATTAAATTATTGTCATAAACATAAATAACTTCTTCAAGAATGAAGAATGTAAGCTGAATAGGTACCGATTTTTCAAGTGTCTCAATTATACGTATGATATCTAACGGGTGTCCAATAAGTCTTTCAGTCAGGGCGGCTATTGAGTATTTTTCTTTTCATTAATAAACACAAAACTTAAAATATTTATAATTTTCATGTAACGATCATAAAACATTAATTGTGTCGTCTTAAATGACGTTTTGTTTGAGGTGAGGTTCTAACGGTTTAAGTTATGTGTGTTTATTAATGAAAAGCAAAACACTCCATAGCCGCCCTGACTGAAAGACTTATTGGACACCCGCTATCTGTAATAGATACTTTAATTAGTCTTAAATATTGTTCATGTACTACATTTTTCTAAACTTCTAAACTCTTACAGATATTGAAATAGTATATTTTACAAGACATGAAGATACCGTTTTTTTTCGTTAGGTGAGAATTGTACACGAGCTGTGTAGCAGCGAGTGAGGCAATCTTACGAACGAAAAAAAAAAAGTACTTCATGTCGAATAGTAAATACTATTTTTTCTACGATACTGTAATTTATAAATTGGATTAGAAACTAAAAATTTTTTTAAAATTATTTAAGGTGACAGTTTTCAAGTGAAACATCATAATTATATTTTAGTTTTTATTTTAACTATTTTAAGCTTTATACAGGGTGATCAGGAATTGGCGCACTCCGAATATAGGGCGTTATAGAGCACATTAAATTGGTTGGCAATCTAAAATAAAATATCCGCCGCCGCGGTTCGGTAGACACTCCCTTTACATTTTTAAATTCGTAAATTAAATGTTTTGTATATTATTAGTAGGCGTTGTTAAAGAAAATTGAGACACCCTGTACTATACAGGATGATCAGTAATTGGCGCACTCCGGATACAAGGCGTTATAGAGCACATTAAAACTAAGGATAATCTGCAAAGAAAAATTAAATCTGATGGTTAGTTTCCGAGTTATAGAGTTTCCCTCATCTAAGTTACAAGCTAATTATTTTCATAACCAAGACAAAAATGAGTGAATAATTCATGCTACTATAATCTCTGGATAAAATGCAATATGATTTGTTCAATTTTTTTCACAAAACCTCTAATACAAAGAAATTGAAAATGTTAAAATTTAATAAAATACTTAAATTTGAGAGAAATTTGAAGTTTGGCAACCTCTCAAGCTCCCCTTGGGATAAACTAAAATACCTTCTATTGCCATGAAAATATTAATAATGAATTTCAATTGTTGTTTCTGTTTTTTAATAAAATTGACAGTACTAAATTAGTTTGACAAGTTCTCGCATCATAAAATATTGAACGTTTCTCTTTTTTTCTCGTCGAACCTATTCACATGTTCAATGCAGTGTTGCCACTTTTATTTTCACAAAAGTGGTCATATCTTTGTAAAAAAAGGACTTACAGTACTGCGGTAAAAAAATTCGTCATTCTTAAAACTTAAAGTTTATCACAGTATGCTCCGAGTGCGGCAATTACTGATCACCCTGTATATAAAATATTCCATGGAAAATGAATGGATTGATATTGAAAATTTATGTAAATTTAGTGCATATAGTGTTTTCATTAAAAAAATAACGAAGAAAATCATAAATTTGAAAATTTGATATTCTCTCTCTAGATAGAATATGACTATTTTCGCAGTAGACAAAAATTTAGAAGTTTCAAGTAGATTAAGTCATGAAAAAATTTCTATTTTGATATATAAGAGTAGAAAAACTTATTTTTTTCTATAGCAAATGTTAAAGTGTGCTTTTATCAACTCAAAATAGTAGATAAAGTAGCACTTTATCCGCAAGGGTAGATAAAAAATTTTGATTTTTTCGAAATGAATGAATTAAAACGTATTACTGTTGATTTTGACACCATAGTGACAACTCATAATATTCACTGTCATTTTAAATTGTCATTGGTAATAAATTAATTTGTAAGTAGTTTTTCTTTAACATTTGCTATAGAAAAAAATTTTGTATTATACACGACGATAACATTTTATTATCTTCTCGAGCTTATTAGAGTCTCGGCCGATGCCTCGACGCTAAAATCGCTCTCTAAGATAAAGTACAATGTTATCGTCTTGTACAGGCTGTTTCATTAAGGGTGGCCACCGGCCATATCTCTTGAACTACTGGGCATAGAAATCCAGGGAAAAAAATTTCATTACTAAAGTGGCCATGAGAAAATCCTGGAAATTATTTTTAAGCTCCGCATTTCGCCTCAAGGGGGCGCAACTGAAAAGTAAATATTAAAATTCTAAATTTCTCCGAAAATTCCCACATTAAGGTATACCTTTGGTAACATCATTAGAAAGCTTGGACAATTCTGCATCATTTTGGTTTAAGGCTCATTGGCGTACCGACCTTAGTAAGAGTGGGGGAAGCTATTGAAAGTGTAATCATTTAAATCGCTGTAACTTCTAAACGACTTTTTCGATTTTAGTAAACTTAAGCTGTTATTATTTCAAATTGCGCCCTCTAGCAATTTTATTAGGAACTATCGTGTACCATTGGATGTGATCATTAAAAGTACCTACATTTCTCTTCCAAACAAGCTTAAGTTTACTAAAATCGAATAAGTCGTTTAGAAGTTACAGCGATTCAAGTGATTACACTTTGAATACCTTGCCCCACTCTTATTAAGGTCGGTACGCCAATGAGCCTTAAACCAAAATGATGCAGAATTGTCCAAGCTTTCTAATGATGTTACCAAAGGTATACCTTAATGTGGGAATTTTCGGAAAAATCTAGAATTTTTATATTTACTTTTCAGTTGCGCCCCTTTGTGGCAAAATGCGGAACTTAAAAATAATTTCCAAGATTTTCTCATGGGCACTTTAGTAATGAAATTTTTTTTCCTGAATTTCTATGCCCAGTAGTTTCCGAGATATGGCCGGTGGCCACCCTTAATGAAACAGCCTGTATAATAAATAACTATTTTTACGTTTAATAATATAAATTCTTCTCCTTTTTAAATATTTTGATTATTTTAGATACATAACTACCTACATATTTTGCAAGTACATAGTTACTTACTTTATACACGTTTTTAAAGTTTGGCCATAGCTTATTAACCTGCAAACTAACAATCTTTGGTAATGATGACTTGAGAGATTTCATTACAAAATAATAAATATAATTTGGTTGAGGTCAAAATGTTACAAAGTAACTGTGTGTTACAAAATAAATTAACATATTTTGCAGCAACAAGAGAGTATGTTAAAATGGACCTCGTTTTATTTACGTAAGTATCTTATTGTTTGAATAAAATGCTAAAATACTGTCATGAGAACTAAAACAGCGGAAGCTGCTGTGTAATTAATATAAAAATGTACTACTTTATAATTATTAACACATTAGCTCTAAATGTAGTAAACTACCTACATCAGAAGGAGTTCATCTTTAACTGTATTAATATATTTTTCATAATTTAAACCTTAAAGCGCTGACTTCATTCTGATAATTAAATTTTAATGGTATGCATATAGTTCACATGCGGTTCGCCGATAGAAAAGAAAAAGAGATTGTTGTAGACTTGTAGACATATTCTTGTTATATATTTGCTCAAATGTAATAAACTCCCCCACAACGTATATCACTTGAAAAAGCTCTGATTATTATCAGTTTACGCTTTCCCCAATAGTTTCCAGGTGATTGAGCATTCTCCATCTACCTCACATGATTGGTTCATTACTAACATATCCTACACCACAAATAAAAAGACGGCATTTCGCTTTTTCTGTTGTTATATGTAGGTATATAGTAATAGTACCTAATTCATGGTGTGGATAAGTTGGCCACCTTGGTAGGATGGGTCGGAAGCGTAAAGAGAGTTAACGCTTGTGTAGTCCGGGCTGTTTCCGGTTCCGGTAGATGAGCGCCGTTTGTAGATGCGCCGATAACCCGCCGTTGCAGGTCCGATTGCCGTCAAGACTTCTCTCTAACTTCTTTTGTACCATCTCCTTGTGTCGGGTCACTGCACAACCGACTAATTAACATTCGGTACATGGAAATTACTAGCACGTTCACCATACGTAGAAGAAAAAGGAAAAAATTTAAACGCAGAAAGAATGACTGTGTTTTATTCAGGTAGTTTCGTTTTATGTAGAAATTTTGATTATGTCTGGTGTACTAGGTGTGATGAGCGAGATTGCGGAAAAGAAGAGATTAATGTCTGTTGCGGAATATGTTTGTTTCATTACAGTAGTTTATATTATTAAATTTTAGTAATTTTAGTATATTTTATCTTTAATTTATTATTATGCACACCCTGTAACGTAATGCACACAATTTGTTATACAATATTAGAAGAATTTCTAAGCTTCTGTAGAACGAAATATGAAAATTTAATTCTATTTTGGCCATGATGCGGTAACTCAAAAACGACTGATCCGAATTGATCCAAATTTCATACTAAAGAGTTTGTACAAAACTGTGATAAAACATTAAATTTGGTTCTTACCTGAAGATATTTTGGGTTTTTCAAAGAATATCCTGAAAAAGAAACAGTCTGGATGTTCTTTTTATTCTTTAACTTTGGTTCAGAATTAAATTTTGAATATACAACATATTTTATTCTTTTTTTTTAATTACTTAAAAAAAATTCTATTGAAGAGTCGTGAATATACCCGAAGTATTTTGGATAAAATTATTACCGGATGTCTTTTCCATATCAGTCAACGCTGCTGAATCGTTTCAGAATTTTTCCGAATTGATATAAATACACGTGATGTCACCCTGATGTTGTACAGATATAAAATAATCATTAAATTAATTTGCATTATTATTAAAAATACCAGATGTGATGGACAGCATAGGATTATGGGCTACTACAACATCTTGTAAGAAAGCAGTGGCGGCTCGTAGTCATTTAGTCGGGGGAGGTAGTTAAACAAGATGCGAGCGTAGCGAGCCTAAAAGCGCCACAGTTTTTATGAAATTTAGGAAAAGGAGCTCCACTTGGTCAGAAAAATATTTTGCATAAGTACCTACTAAATACAAACTCTTGGTTACAAAGAAAGATACAAATATTGATTAATCTGCTTTAAATTTCTCTATTTTTTCTTACTGAATCATTAAATCTTTGAATTTTGATTTGACGAGCTGAATCTAGGACAGTTATTATTATTTTATTTGCCTAAAAGTTGTAATTTACACATAGATCTAATATGCTGATGACTTTTTGAATGTCTCTCAATCAAGCAACCTAAATTTTTCAGGCAGTCATAGCCAAATTTTGACCAAACTTCTTCACCCCGAATTGAAAATAAAACACATGACCAACAAAACAATTTTTTTTAAAATGAAACTACCCGTTAACCATTTACATTTACTGTACCAATGATTAACAAAACTACGAGGCGGTTTACCCTGATTAATTAAATACTTACTTAGGTCTGGATGAGGAACCTCTAAATCTTTGACAAACAATTTATCATCGTAACACAGTCGATTAAATTTAAATTTTATTAAAAAGTCAACAATGTCTTCACAATTTTTACTTTCTTATACGTAGTATAAGGAAGTATTGTAATCGTGATTTTTTTCGACTTCGAGATTTTGATGGATTTACACGTTTTGAGGGCCCCTGAATCCATTCTGACCATTTTCGCCATGATGTCTGTCTGTGTGTCTGTCTGTCTGTATCCACCATAACTCAAAAACGACTTATCGGATTTGATTCAAATTTCATATTTAAGAGTTTGAACAAATTTGTGGGTGCCACATTCAATGTTTTTCATCTAGCACCAAAACAAGTGACAGTTACCTGATGACATTTTTAGGTTTTTTAGGAATATCTTGAAAAATAAACAATTTACGAGATTTTTTTATTCTTTAACATTGATTTAGAATTAAATTTTGAACAAATTTTGTTTGAACCATTTTTTAAAATTCCGTCAAAAAAATTTCAAAAAAATGAGATATTCTTAAAACACTTATATTTCTCATAGTGCGCCTTGAATCCGACTAGTAGATAGACGAGTGAGTTTGGGACTTGCCTGCCAAACGGGAGGTCGCCGGTTCGAATCCCAGAAGGACCATTATTTTTTATTTTTTTGTATTTTACTGGTTTCTATGGTACCGAAAACAATAATAATAAATAAATAAATGTGATTTTATACAGGGTGATTCAAAATTCGATGTAGATATTTTAAGGACGTATTGTTGGGATCAAAATAAGACTTTTTTTTCAAATAAACATGTGTCCTAAAATGCACCCCCTCCGAGCTACAGCCACTGTAAGTTGCGTAAAAAAACGATTATTTAAAATTGTGACCACAATAACGGATCAAATCTTCTGAAAATTGGCATGCCCCCCTTTTTTCAGCCACTCTATTTATTTTTTGCTTCAAAAATTATGTAAACCCAGTTTTGGGGAAGGTTGGAGGGGGTGCATTTTAGGACACATGTTTATTTAAAAAAAAAAAGTGTTATTTTGATCCCAACAATCGGGGTGATTCTATAACATTTTAATAACCGTGACTATGTAACCACTGTGGTTGTTGCTACGGTACGACGTTTTTGATTGGTAATTATCATAGCAACAACCACAGTAGTTAATAAACACGGTGGTTAGAAACTTACAGAATCGCACCGAATACGTACTTAAAATATCTACATCGAATTTTTTTATTCTGTCAAAAAAATTTCAAAAAAATAAAACACTTGTTTTTGTCATAAAATTCGGTTATAATGAGTGGGATAAGGACAGATTTATGCGTATTGCAATAAGTGCGACAGAGACTATTTGAAAATTGCTGGAAACCCTCAAAATTAAACACGATTTTTACAAGAAATTTAACTTAATTTCTTTAGGAATCGTCGAGGGAAACGTAATTGTGGTACTATCTGTATAAGAAAGTCATGTGTTGGACACATCAGATATTTTATATTTGTTACAGTGTCACTTCCCTCCCCTTCCATTTTAAGAATAAACTTTTGTTTGCACACAAAAAAAACACAAATATCTAACCTGTCTCACTTCATACTTGCACACACAGACACACAAACAACAACTGTTACATAAAATATCTGATGTGCCCAACACATGACTTTCTTATACTTACGAATAGTATCACAATAATTACTTTTCCTAAAGAAATTAAGTTAAATTTCTTGTAAACATTTTGAAGGTTTCCAGCAATTTTCAAATAGTCTCTGTCGCACTTATTGCAATACGTATAAATCTGTCCTTGTCCCACTCATTATAACCGAATTTTACGACAAAAATGTGTTTTATTTTAGATTTTTGACCTATTCACTTAAAAAAATCTCCCGGTATGAAATTACATTTATTTATTCATTATTATTGTTTTCGGTACCATAGAAACCAGTAAAATAAAAAAAAACTAATGGTCCGGTCCTTCTGGGATTCTAACCCGGGACCTTCCGTTTGGCAGCCATATAATGAGACACATGGTCTACCTCGACCATCGGATTCAACTATCAACGCGCGCTATGAGAAATATGAAGTGTTTCAAGAATATCTAGTTTTTTTGAAATTTTTTTGACAGAATTTCAAAAAAAAGTTCAAATAAAATTTGTTCAAAATTCAATTCTAAATCAATGTTAAAGAATAAAAAAATTTCATAAATTGTTTATTTTTCAAGATATTCCTAAAAAACCTAAAAATGTCATCAGGTAACTGTCACTTGTTTTGGTGCTAGATGAAAAACATTGAATGTGGCACCCACAAATTTGTTCAAACTCTTAAATATGTAATTTGAATCAAATCCGAGAAGTCGTTTTTGAGTTATGGTGGATACAGACAGACACACAGACAGACACACAGACACACAGACACACAGACACACAGACACACAGACACACGGACACACAGACACACAGACAGACATCATGGCGAAAATGGTCAGAATGGATTCAGGGGCCCTCAAAACGTGTAAATCCATCAAAATCTCGAAGTCGAAAAAAATCACGATTACAATACTTCCTTATACTACGTATAAGAAAGTAAAAACGCAGGCGTAAACGCTTGTTCCTTGTTCACAACAGTTTCTTTCGTGTTTAAAAAAAAGGTGTTTTTGCCTCCAACTTGAATGTGCAATGACAAAAAATAGTAGTAATAACTAAAACGCAGGCGTAACAATCGTAACACATGTTCACCACAGTTTTGTGTTTAAAAATATAAATCGGAGCGCCTCGCAGCCCAGAGCGCACGTGCGGGTGAGTGTGACAACAACATAGGCAGAAGTGCGAGTCGAGTCGTAAGTGATATAGAGCCACAGATGAGAGAAGTTAACGAAATATTCGAGCATTTCAACAGGGTGGCGGTTAATTCAAATTCTGATTCAAAATATTTATCTGTAAAAGTTGTTAAATTAGATCTATCTAGTATCTATATTTTAAGAAATTGAAAAAAACATATTTGTAAAATAAAAATAAAAATAACTGCCTCCCCTGCCTCCTCTGACGAGCCGCCACTGATATCAAGTCATGAAAATTATCTATTACAGGACGAAGAGAAGCTTTACTGAGAGTACGAGTCCGTAAGGCCGAGTACTTTTAAGCTTCCTGTATAATATTTTACCTAAAAGCTTTAAGAAAGTCAAACTCTCAAGACTATTTTGATTCAAGAAAAATCTTTGCAAGACTAGTACTGTAATATTTTACATGACGGTCATTACAGTACTATTTTAAAAAGTAGTAAGTACCTGTAATGACCATCATTTTCTGGAATCAAAATAGTTTTGAAAGTTTGACTTTCTTGATGATTTCAGGTAAATTATTATTACCTTTGAAAGTTCTGAAGAGTGGCGCTACAGAAGAAGCACGATACTAAAATCAATTCATTGTAAAAGGAAAGTTGGAGCTTAGTAGACATAGAGCCAGACAGCATGTTCCATTAAAAAAACATCACTTGGCTCTGTTACTCTCTTAAAGAAACATCTTACATGTTTCAAAATAGTTTTAAATATGCACTGTATGATGATAATTGGTGTTCTTATAGTATGTTTTGACATTCAGAATAATATAGGAATAAACACGAGCAAATCTACTATCTCTTTCGTTAGAACACCCTGTATTTTCACTAAATTGATGTTTATTTGCCAAAAATTTATGTACGAATATAAAGGCCCCCATTCACGAACGATCCAAACGATGCGAGTCCATTTGCCCCGAGTCCAAAACAGGAGCCCACTCACGATTGAGCCTCGAGCCAGTCAGTTCGTTCCAGTTGGTTTGCGTCATTTGTGTTTATTTTTGTTGTCCTGTGTTCATTTTGTTTAATTATGGAGGAATTAGAAGATTTATACAAGACTAACAGTTTTGATCGAAGATTACATACACATGATGAGTCCAATGGATGACTCGGCGCCATGGATTTTGGAATGATTGAAAATCCAACCTGGTAGCGTCAGTCCACGAGTCCATTCGAATTTCCGAACACACCGTGAGATTTTGGCTTGGCCCGGTGCCATTTGGACTGATGGATCGCTCGTGAATGGGGCCCTTAAGAGTATTTACACATTAATAGATATTAATTAATTTAATAATCTATACAGAAACTTTTAATAAATATTTATAAGACAAAATATAAAATTTTTAAATTTCCCCTGATATATGGTTCTTGATTGCATTGATCGATGTTTTCAGTATTTTCTGAGTTGTTGCAGATTTATTTACTAACTGATAATAAGTAACTACCTACACATAGGTACAGTGTGTCCCCAGATCGACGCAACGATAGGTGTAAATGATCAACAATTTTTGAACAGAGTTCTGTCGTACTGAATACCAGTGTCTTAATAGCCATTAAATGTGAGTTGCATACACAATTTTTTCTACGACTAGTCAAAATAATGAAAAATAAGAAAACAAATATTATGGCAACTTTATCATAAACGCAGAAATGTCTGAAAATCAAAATGAACTGTCAGTTTTTAAATTTTATAACGTGTGATTCTTTAAATTTCCATTTTAGGTAAGCCTTGGAATTTGAATGTACGCGCCGAATTGATTCATGTATTGCTGTCAGTTTCAAACAACAACCAGAAAACCTAACCTTTTTTGACATTCAAAGAAATGAGATGTAATCAAAGACATGATTTTTTTTTCCACCGCCAACTCAGAATGGAAATTTAATGAATCACACGTTATCTGTCTAATGTTCATGGAATTATTGGATATGCCGAATTTCAGAGTAGCCTGTTTATTTTTATTTTTAAACCAATTTTTTTGCCAATTTCACATTTAATAGGTATACCAAAATATTACAACAGATAAAATGATTTGATTATTTTTAAAGTGTATAGACATATTTAAATTGTTTCTTTTTGATGTAAAACTTTCTGAAAAGATGTATACTACTTACGTGAAATTAGCAAAATCTTTATGTAAAAAAAAATAAACAGATTATTCTCAAATTCGGTACGGGGCTTAAAGTTTCACCAAACAACGTTTCGTAATAACATTTTGACGTATCTCTCACAAAAAGGAACTTAATTATTAGCGCACACTTGATTTAAAAAAAAAATCAAAATATACTTGAAACTTGAAGGATACACGAGAAACACGATAAAAGTCAAGTTTTTAGCCAAATTGAGTAAACCCTGCCATTGTGCGGCTGTTAACGAGTATTATAAACTAGAGCAATGAAATTTTTCAAAAAAGGTCATAGTCACTGCAAATAAGCCGTTAAAATAACGTATACTTCGAAAGAACGATCAGGGTTTCAAACAATAAATATAATTTTGCTCAAAATTAAAATGTGACTATGATCGTTATTCCCGTGCACCCTTCACGTATAAAAAAGTACTCTCTAACCAAGCAGGGCGAGATCCCAGAAAGACAAAACTCTGCTTAATAATTTTTGGTCACTCACATGAATGGTTGCCTCGATCTGGAGAAAAGTTGTATATTACTTGTGTAGATATTCTCTTTTCGATAACCCTGAACTCGTTCCATAACCGCTAACATTCTGTACTTATTATGTAACCCTTGTTGGTTATTTTGTAAGGGTAGATAATTATCTCCCGTTGAACTTTTTACATAGAAATTGTCTTAATTAAAGGTATTACGATTAAGAAAAATTTTAGAATAAAAATCAAATTCTTTATGCCGATAATTATTGATTTAATAATATTAACTAGTTTTAATTGTGATTATATAATTGATTTAAATATAAATACAAATATATAATATATCTCTATTTCATTAATTGAAAGATGCAATTGCCAATTTGTGTTAATTTAGGTCATAAGTGCATTAAGTGGACGATACATTCTTTGAGAAACTGGATCAGGATATAAAAAGAAAAATTACAATATTCAAAACACGATATCACAGTCATATAAACAACAATTACTTATTTAATTAAGCAAAGACAGTGATCTTTATCTTTGGAAAACAATGCAGATATTTCACTGTTGCTTAGTTATGTTAATACGTGTAATAAGGAACAGTGTTTCGTATTTATGCTGAGATTCATATAAGTATTAAAAAACTTTTGCTTGGTTGATGATGGTTTATGTGAAATTTAAAAAGCGGAAAATTAATGATCTATTAATTTGTGTTAAATTTTATGTAAATACACATTTTTTGTTGTTACAGCCCATTATCAGCACTTCATGGAAAATAATGATGAACACAGAATAATTTTCCATAAATTCCATTTGTCGTAGGCTAGCGTATATCATATGATGAGTAGGATTGCACTGTATTATAACCACATGTAGGTGGGTTAAATGTGTTCGCAAAAAAACTTCAAGTATACCCTAATGAAAATAATTGTTGGTCGCCTACATCATTTCTACGAAAATTAATCTAGAAATATGTCCGCAACCGTATAAACTTCGAAAAATATTACCTCTATCTAACCATTTTAAGAATATTTATTGGATATTACATATATCAGATTACCTTGATTTAATATGTCGTGCATCAAGATCCAACAGATTTGCTTATGAAATTTAATGGGCTGAAACGTTGTTATTACCCACACGATAATCTTTAATATTTAATATTACACTGCAAATATTAACTGAGCTTGATTACAGTCATTTTAATAAATCACGAACATAATATATTATTAATAAGTTTGCGTTGGTGTACGTAAAAACTGATTGATATTTTTTCTGCGTTAATTTTCAATTTTCAGTACCTGATGATCAGTTTACTTTTGAACGAGAAATTTATGGGGATGAACCATCAAGATAACGAACATGCCTACTCATAGACCAATACCTAATCAAGTTAAATTAAAAACTGGAATAATCTATAATTTGTCCGAGACTCACGTTTACATTGACGGTTTCCTTACGTATTAAGATTTAAATATTCGTTGACGGCCTATTTATACATGCAATGCCATTCGTTGGGGCGCTGCTGCATAAGAACAAGCAACCAAACAAAGACAAATGGTTCCAGTTAGTTTTAATGACATTTTTTCTGGTTTTAAAGTGTATTGTTATTATATTATTTTGTTTAATTGTAATTCAGGTGAGCAAATTTACAAAGTATTCAGGCAGTGTGCCATGTCTGGCACGTGCTCAGATATAAGTGTGTTGTTCTTTTGCCTTGCCCTTAACTTTACAATATTTTTAAAACAGTCATCGACCATGAATTATCAAAGGTAAACCAATAAACAACCAGGTAGGTCCCTGCAATGACTCAAAGCTTTCTTCTGTTATTTATTATAATATCCGTGTACATATCGAGGATATGGAAATTGTGAAGTGTATGAATAAAAGTTTATCTACATTTTTAATTTAAGGGTTGAAGTGGAGATATGATGCTGCAAGAAATTATTCAAATATCTGGAAAACACTCTGGATGATCTACGACTAAACTTAACTGACAATGAATTTATGTTCTATTATACCATAAACAGTTGCTAGAAGGCATAGTTTGGTTTCCAGATGTTACAAAAGATTGTGATAAAATACTATATAAATATCAAGTAATTAAAGTAATTGATTGTAAGAAAGGAAATGGCCTTGATTAACTGTTTGTAACCTTTTTATTATATGTAAAGAAAAGAATGAAGTCCTGACTGATATTATAAGTGGACTACACAATTCCCGATTTCCCAGTTTAGGACCGTGCGTCCACCGCCACAATCAGTTTAGTATCATGATTACGATGGAACTGCAATCCACTACCTCGATGTAACTACAACCCTTTGCGATGCCACAGGTCGGCTCAATTTTGAAGGAACATTTAAATTGTTGTCGCGCTGTTTTATGTTTAAATTTAATTTTTGTTTCTTTTGGCTAGTCAAAATTCTTTATTTTGTGATGTGTATTTTTGCTTTTATGTTTAACTGATACTAGGTTGACTTAAGAGCCCCTCTAGATGTAAATTGATAATTATTATAGTAACTAAAATTCTAACCATATTAAACCATTCAGAGCTTCGCTAGTTTCAAATACACGATCAAAGATTCATACATTTTTTTATGTATTTTCGTTTTTATCAGTATTGCCCGAATAAAATCCGCGATTTTTTATTTTAGCTCCAGTCATTATGCGTAACGACACACGTGACTTGGCTGGCTCTTTTTAAAAATACATATTTTGCAAAGTATTGCTTTCTGCACGTGGGGTAGTTTTTGGGTTTTGTATTAAACCAGTAGGTAATAACAAGAATGATACAATAGTGTTCTTTTAGCTTAGAAAGGTAAGAAAAATTTCATCAATCAGTGTAGGTGTAAGAATTCAAGAAGCATTGAAGCAACTATATTGTAGAAATGAATTAAGTCTTCAGGAAAATTTGTTGCCATATGGATTCCGAATGAAACAAAAAATCTAATGCCCGGTTGCACCAAGCTCCGCTAAATGCTCAGTTAACTAATTGCGTGATTAAAATTTAGCAGCAGCAGCTTATTGGATCTTTTAAATTTGTTGCAACCGGACATTAAACTTGCATTTGCTTTAGTGGAGTTTTTTTAGACGACAAGAAATAATAATAATAATTGATAAGAATAATTATCCGTCTTTCTGTTTTATTTTCATTTTGACTAGAATAAAGTATGCATTATATCTAAACATTGACAGACCCAAATATAAAATAGATATATTTTATTACTCCGATCATGGACCAAAGAGTTTGTCTATTACTAACATTGATTATTAACGAATAACGACAGTTAACTCGTAGTTGCGGGCCTCGGCCTACGGCCTCTGCCCGCAAACCCTACTCCCACTCGCAAAACTCTAGTTTCTGGGCTAGCAATACAAATAACTATTATCCAACACCTCCTTCTGTAACAGTGGTTTGTTTACTGTTTAATTTAAAAAAAAATAGTTTAATTATGGGTTCATAAGACCACTAGTGTTTTATAGATCTCATAAGATATTCAAAATCGGCATTATTAAGACTTCATAGTAAACAGGTGTTGGATAAAAGTTTTTTTTTATGTATTGAGTACCGCTGAAATTAAATTCAGAAGGCGTGTGTCTATCTGAAAATGTTTCTATACACCTTGCTCGTGCAGCATAGCATGTCCATGTATTCATTATTAGTGTAATTCACCATTTTAACTTAACTATTAATTTAATAACTATAACTTCTAACAACAACCAATAACAATAAGTTATAAATAACAACATTAACTATAAAAAAAAAGCTGATATTATTGCAATTTACTGAAATGCCAGTTTGACACTATGTATTTTGTTTTATATTCAGCGGCTCTCAACAATAAAAAATTTAGGACATTTAAAAGGAAAAATTGCGAAAGAGTAATTTTCATGTTACAACTTTCTTATAGTTTCTTGAACTAAATAATAGTTCAGTAAGTTCAAATATACCCAATATAAAATTTAAAATATAAATTACACCTATTATTTTTTTTAATGCTACCAATTCATCTAACTTTGCATTGATGTATCTTCATAATTATTGAGTTTTTGTGAACAGTTTATTAATAAAATTAGTTTATTTTGGGCCCATCTATCTATCTTTTAATTCTCCTCCATATGTTACATATACGGTTCTCGATTCTCGATGCACTTTAAACTATGCGTATCTATAAAAATAAAAATATTGCAAAAAAGATATGTCCACCACCTTACTTTCTTATACGATGTGATATACCTTAAGTTCTGATCTTTGTAAAATACTGAACTAGTAGCCAATAATCGTGTGCTACCCATATTCGATATTTTATTAATAATAATTCAAATTAATTTTATTATTACTCTATATCCGGCAGGATGAGCTCGGCTGTCTTCGTATCGATTTGCAACATTGAGTTGTACGTAAAAGACATCCGGAAAAATTCAGCGGTAATCATTTTATAAAATATCTGATGTGCCCAACACATGACTTTCTTATACTTACGGATAGTATCACAATAATTACTTTTCCTAAAGAAATTAAGTTAAATTTCTTGTAAAATTTTTGAAGGTTTCCAGCAATTTTCAAATAGTGTCGCACTTATTGCAATACGCATAAATCTGTCCTTGTCCCACTCATTATAACCGAATTTTACGACAAAAATGTGTTTTATTTTAGATTTTTGACCTTATAAATCTCCCGGTATGAAATTACATTTATTTATTCAATATTATTGTTTTCGGTACCATAGAACCCAGTAAAATAAAAAAAAACTACTGGTCCTTTCCTTCTGGGATTCGAACCCAGGACCTTCCGTTTGGCAGCCATATAATGAGACACATGTCTACCACCTCGATCGTCAGATTCAAGTATCAACGCCCGCTATGAGAAATATAAAGTGTTTTAAGAATATATAGTTTTTTTGAAATTTTTTTGACGGAATTTCAAAAAAAGTTCAAACAAAATTTGTTCAAAATTCAATTCTAAATCAATGTTAAAGAATAAAAAAATCTCATAAATTGTTTATTTTTCAAGATATTCCTAAAAAAACTAAAAATGTATTCAGGTAAGTGTCACTTGTTTTGGTGCTAGATGAAAAACATTGAATGTGGCTCCACAATTTTGTTCAAACTCTTAAATATGAAATTTGAATCAAATCCAATAACTCGTTTTTGAGTTATGGTGGATACAGACAGACACACAGACAGACATCATGGCGAAAATGGTCAGAATGGATTCAGGGGCCCTCAAAACGTGTAAATCCATCAAAACCTCGAAGTCGAAAAAATTACGATTACTATACTTCCTTATACTTTGTATAAGAAAGTAAAATACTTCCTTACACTTCGTATAAGAAAGTAAAAACTAGTATAGGTACTCAGATTCTTCCAATAGAAAAAGGAATTCATTTGGTAATATATTAATTTGACAAACAAGAAGGACGATTACAATAAATTATGAAAATGCACGCGATTCGATGTGTACGTCATTTGAGGAATTTCCCATCATATTTTTTAAAACATTTTCTGAAAGAATTTAAAATTACCTATTTAGAATAAAATATGGCGATACAATATAATCCTAAATTAAAGTTAAAGAATAAAAAAATTTCGTAAATAGTTTCTTTTTCAAGATATTTAAAAAAACCGCAAAATGTCTTCGTACTTGTAGGTATTGATATATTAGATATTAGAAGAATCAAATTTAATGTTTTGATCAAAATGTTGTTGAAACTCTTAAATATGAAATTTGGAACTATTCAGATATACTTTAAGAAGGATGAGACACTCGCAGGAGAATTGTGGGACAGAAATGTAAACTGTATTTGTATACTACCCTACTAGAAAGAAAGAACATATGGTTTCGACTCAGGGAGATCAGTTTTCTTACAGTTCTTAAAACGGTTATACGCCCTTTATAAATTATCACGAATACAAACTGGCAGACAGTCAGATATCATGGTGGAATTTTTAGGAATATAATATACATTTGATGGAATGATGGCATCGAAGAGAAAGGACAGCAAAAAAGCCTACCGTTTTTGAAGTAAATGAAACCCAAAAAGAAGTCTTATTAAGTTTATTTAATAGTACACTGACAAATACGAATAACGAAGATATTTTCGTAAGAGTCCATTGCTTTGATTTTCTAACACATCATCAGCTTTTGTTCACTTCTCTTCGGCTAATAACTTCTTGATCTTCACTTGAAAATAAAAGTCGTTCGGTCATTATATTCATTTATTATTATTATTATTACTGTCGTTATAAAATTAAACACAAAGACGTGAAACAAGAGGGTCTCAAATGTCTTTGCATTTGAAAAACTGACGTAATTTGCAAATTTGCAAATTTTCGCTTCCCATTTTACTTTCCATTTGTAAATAAGAGTTAACATGGTGGAATGAAATTAGATTCCAAATTCAAAATAAAAAGTAACAAAATTAAGTAGTTTGATGGAATAGGTAAAGAACCTTAAGAAATATGTGTGATAACATTTAGTGCACGGGTACAATTTTTTAAATCCCCCAAAAAAAAAGAATACAGTATGGAGAAGTAAATACTGTTAATGGCAATAATTTTCGTTGAAAAACGTGTAATTAATATATGATCTGTTTATGTAATTTGTGTAGTCTCTCATATAACAATTTAAATATTACATTAACTTCAACTACTTAAATTTATGCAATTCTAAAAATAGGTAAGGCATAAATTAAACTTTCGATGATAAAAGTCCCCATTTTGTGCTACATATGCTAAGTTTATTACCTACTCTGCTACTTACCATGTCCTGAACAATGAAAAAAGTACCTATTTAATGTTTTAAATTCGAAGTGGTTCTTCATGCAATAATATAATTTGTTTGCTAAATAATAATTATTATTGCATGATTCAAACTGTTAAATTTTTTTAGGTCTGATACGACTCTGATAAAATTCAGATTATACTTACTTAGGTATAGGTATGTCGTATAACTACTGCCAACTAGCTCGACGATTGCGTAAGACGGAGAGCAACGCATGGTCGTACACCATGCTCTGGTCTCTGTCCTTGTCTTAGTAGTCGGCTAGTAGTCATTCTGAAATCGGTATGTATATAATTCTGATTTCTCCAACTTAAATAATAATATGAAATAAAATTTTGCATACCTAAATGTCTTAAATGTAATTAACTGATGAGTAAAATTAGTTAAACAAAACAATTAGATTATACAAGATTAGCATATTATAAAATAACTCAAGGTAGGCACCTCTCTCTATTCTTAATTGTTTAATTAAAATATTGAAATGAAAAAAAAGTAGGTAGATATACATAAAAATAAATTGAAATTGTATAGAAATATAGTTCTTATCGACTCAAATTGCCAAAAGTGCTGTGTTGCTTTATAAATATATCTCTAGTACCATTAAAATTAAAAATTTGAAAGGTTTTTGCTATTATTGTATATTGTATAAGTACTTGTTTGCTTCGAAATAAGATATCTAAGTACTATAAATCAAAATGCTTCATTTTTCATTCAATTTGAATTTTTTTAAGAAACATGCTCATGCAGTAACTGTTTAAACTTACCTATTACAGAGTAAGCTATATTTTAATCTGAAAAGTAATAGAATCCAAAAACATTCCAAAATAATATGAATTTGTGAAGTAAATTTATAGTTAAAAATGTTTAGTTTTGCACTGAAAAAAATGTAGGTATGTACTTTTACATATAATTTACATAACTAGTACTGTAATAATTACTTTTTTATTGTAGGGTTTACACTCTTTTAGTATTTTATTGCGAAAATTAAATTTTTGTTGTAACTTATAAGTAAAAGTCCAAATAAAATGTATAAGTTACCTGTATTTAAAAAAAAATTATATTGCATAAAAATGTAAGTGAATTTAGGAAAAAATCAGTTTATATGTAAAAGAACATGATTATTGTACTTTATTACAGGTTTTATGTAATTCGTTGACCAATCACATAGTTTGTCTGTGAGTTATCCGGTAAAAGTACAATATTCATGTAATTTTAAAATTACATATTTCTTGTAAAATCCCGTGAGACATATAATTTTACCGAGTTACGTACTTTTACTATGATTATATCATTGGTCACTCGGTGGCCAATGATTATCACAGTAAAAATACACGTTTACTATTTTCAGTGTGGGTACGTTTTGGGACGTTTAAATTTGAAATTATTTTCAGTTTTGCGCACATATCTCTGGAAATATGAAAACATACTATAGATCTAAAATTAGAGATATATAGTTAGACTACCTGTACAGTTGGCGACACGGAATAGTTTCCAGGCACAATATTTTATGTACAGTATTTGAAGTAAAACGCCTAGAAATTTTCTTACTGATGCTCAAAAAGGCGCAATTGTGGCACAGCTAGAAGATAGTTGGTCAAGTAGACAAGTAAATGTAATCTAATGAGACCTTTGCCTGTCTCCGCCACTGTCGTTAAAAGAAATTTTGATTTAAAAAGTCTGATTTATAATGCCAAAAAAATTCAAAAATCGCTACTTTCATCAATTTGTCTGGAAACTATTCCGTGACGCTAACTGTACATGCCTTACAAAATGTTCCTACTTATTACATAGGAATATATCGTTAAAAAATTGGAATTAAAAATAGTGTGATTTTTTCCAATACACAATACATTTCATCAATGTTTTCACAAAATTCGTTTGGATTCTTTCCCACAAAATAAACCTCACCAAGGTGGAGGATTTCCATTAGTCAAACAGTGGGAGCCCTATAGACGACCAGTGACAGTTGTTCTTTATCTATAAATCTCATCAAAGTCTGCTGGTTGATTTGTCAAACTTTAAAAACGTCACTTGCATAATTACTGCAATTTGTCTAAAGCTAAAGAGAGAACTAAAGTGGCGGAAAACATCTTTTTGAAGTTTGAATTCTTTTTGCACACACATGATACCACCCACCTACTAATTTGTTCCAAAAACGACAAATAAAACACCATGAATTTCAAGTTTATAGGTCGACCTGCTCGATCTGCATGCTTTTAATATAGTATATCTGATCGAATACTAAATAATTATCTGGTATTTAAAAGTGTGCTGCATTAAAAATCGTATATCCGAAGCCACTCCTCTTGTGAGATAATGTTTTCTCTAATAACTATAATCATGTAGGTAAATATATAATCAATTTGTTGTTAGGGTCTGCTTAAACACCCACACATTTATCCCGGCATATACATTTATTTTGTATCGACGTTTATACGTACGGCTTTCTGTTAAAAATCGCTGGAACTATGGGTAATTACTCTGAGGCTCTATCTGTTAGATTTCATCTTATAGATTTGTTTTCTGTAAGTGCTTTTGACCAGGAAACGTCGGATGTTGTCTGATTTGTTGGGATAAAATTTTCCCCATATTATTATTGTGTTTATAAAATAGTCAAGGTGGTGTTTAAAAAAATAATAAAGGAAGTACCTACCCACAAATTGATAATGGAGAAGTACTTATAGGCAAGTCCGCTTTATAATGACAATGGTCTGAATTAGAGAATGGCAAAAATCAGTTGACATAACTTAGTGTATGCCGAAAAGCGAACTGCATCGGCTACCGCAAGCTGGCAGGCTAGATGGCAGCCAAGCAAAGAGGCAGCAGCAGTGTCCACTCAACACAGTACAGTCAACTCAAGAACGGTGCAGCATTTCCATATCAGAGCCTGCTATGCAAATCTAGAATCAAAGATGCCGGTGTGCCTGCAAACGTTACCATGGTTACCCCGGCAATTGTTTATATCCCTCGTTTGTAGCGAGCTGCCTGCCTGTGCTTTTTTGTTTCCGATGCGTTTTTGTCCTGAGATTTTTGCTTGCTAGCCCCTGAGTTATGGACGTCTGACCGCGAGCCTTCGTTCTTTCTTTCTGTCCTGGGCAATAGCTCTCCTTATGTGTGTATGTGTGTGTGCATGTATGTGTGTGTTTCATCCAAGTCCAAGGAAGTGATTTAGGTGCCTTAACTTGACTATGTCAAGTTTTTTTCTAAGATTATTTAATGAGGTCGGTTGGGTCCTTCGTCGTTGCATCGCCACCGCGCGAGACCGCGATCAAAGATTTAGTGGTCACGATCATATTGTGATTTTATCAATGAGCATCGCCCATAGAACAACAATTAAGGGTCTTTTGTGCCAAGCACACTTTTATTTTGTCAAATTAGGGCATATTTTTGCCGGTTGTTTGTTATTTGCAAACTAAAGATTTTATCGACATTTGTAATCGAAATCGTTAATTAGTTTTTTAGAACTATTTTTATCTTTCAGCACATCGTTTTAACCAACTGAACCATCATCCATGAAAATCACAGTGAATTTACTTTTAGCACCTGAGGTAACTCGAGTTGATATCCGGGTTTGAACATTATCACTTATATCATCTTCAGAATTCAGATATAATGTGATTTTTATATTAAGAAGGTACCTACTGTAAGTACATTGTTTAGACAGCTGAAAGCTTAATTTAAAAATTTGGTTTTACGTTAGAAATATGTAAATATTACTCCTATATTATTATGAAGATACTTTTTAGACGACTGTTACAAAATCAACCAATTCACGGCTCCATTAAAAAAAAATTATAATTTTGTGTTTTGTGACCAAACTTTTGCAAACTACAGAGTCGACCAAAAAAGATCACTTTTACGGCCTTGATACACAAATAACTATTACTGTTACCAAAACCGAAACAAAATCATTGTTTAAAAATCGAAATTTTAAAAACACACGAAGTTTTTTTTATAAAGTGTTTTTCAGAAAAATCCTTCGAAATATTTCAGAATATTACCAAATACAACACAAAAACAGTTCTAGGAGCATTTGGAAAAACAATAATCACTTCGTATTTTAAATAATAAAATACCTAATAGGTACGGCAAAATTTTTTGTGGTACACAAACAAATAAATTGTTTAAAAAAAGCCATTTAAGATGGGTATGCTTTAAGCTTCCAACCCCGGTATGAATCTTTTCTTGTTTAATTATAAAGAGCGATCAAATAAATTTGTAATCGAGTCATCCATGAACCCGAAATCGTATGTAGTTTCTTGAACTGCATTATAATAAAATGTCAGTTGAAAGCTAAAATGGTTCAAGTTACAGACATACGGATTCAAATCCATGGATGACTCGATTACAAATTTATTTGATAGCCCGATATTAACAGGAAATTGTAATGGAAGAAAACTAACATTACCCTCGAAATTAAAATTTTGTATATCACAAATGAATTGAAACGAATGTTGATAAAAATTACAACCACAACAAGAATGTTTACGTTTGAAAGTTCTTCTACAGCGTCATTACTCATTAGTAAGATAATAATAATGTGTTATAAAAATATAAAACTGTTGATAAAGGCACAGAATAATGTTAAAATTTCGATAATCCATGACCTTTTATCTGTAAGTACTTTATATTATTGTTATGTTATTGTAAATATGTCCCACACGGTATAATAATTATAAATCTAGTCCACGAAGTTATTCGGTTTTGCCGTATAATCGGCTTAAACGCACCCAAAAGCAACCAATTTACAGTAAAGCATTCAATTTGTTTGATATTCTCTCCAGCAAGATTAAAGATTTGTCAGCAATGATTGTAAAGTAATAAAAAAAAATATAGTCGTTGTAAACAGTGTTTAATAGAAGCTACTTAAATTAACTGGTGAAATTAATCCATTTCTTCGAAGTGGAGGTAAATAAATCAAAAGTGGAAAACCACAAAATGTCTGTATATTATTAAAATGACATGTTTCGGTTGTAAGCTATCATCAGATCCAAAAAAAAACATAAAATTTTAAACGCAAATGAGGTAAATAAGGTAATGAGTTCAGCCACCTCAGATGTAATTTTGCAGTAATAATAATGTAACAATTTTAAGTTTCTCTACCCCCCTTTATATCGTCAATCTGTGGTAAGCCGTGCATGGATATCACAGATTTGATTTGTTGCCACATCGTGTACCGTCAGAGGTCACTTTCAAAATTTTCAATTTATTAAATCTTTAATCATCGCATCATTTTCGTTATGAAAATTGACAAATTTAAAGGGTAGGATACTTGTGTTGCCTGTTGCTGGTTGCTCACTCCTTAAATTTTACCTTTAAAATTTTACTTTATTGTTTGATCTGATGATGGCTTACAGCCGAAACATGTCATTTTAAAAATATATAAACTTTTTGTGGGTTGACTTGGTTTTCCCAGTTTTGCTAATACTTAAATTAGTTTGATTTGATTAGTAGGTACCCCATATTAACTCTGTAGACCTGATACATTAAAACACTTGTACTTTTAAAGTCGCCTAACTGTCAGATCATTAGTTTGTTCAGATATCCTCTGCATACATAGATTTTCTGTGTGCAGCCATTAATCGAGCATATCTCCGCCTGTTAAAACCATGGCATGTTCAATTGTTCATTAAAAGCAAAACTTAGCTTACTCTAGGTTGTTTACCACACATCCACAAGAAAGAAGTCACTCTTCGGATCCGTTTATCCGTGTGATCCCTACAACACCACTTAATTCCCAGGTATTTCACTTTAACGGAGCACCTCAATAGTTACCCAAAAAAAGGCCGACTTCAAGAATCAAGGTCCTTCTCTTTGTAAAGGGCGCGATCTAGGTCTTATACTTAAGTCGACGGATAGTCCACGCAGCAGACATCATTCTTCTACTACCGTCAGGGCTGATGGTGTTAGGATATTTACCTATCATTAGAATAGCAATGATCGGACATCCCTTAGTGGCTATAGCTATCGTAGTCTCTCCCCAGTATGGCAATGGCCTGTCTATGTCGCGATATAGGCTGGAACTTCGTGATAGTTCCGTATTTCGACCAATAGATTTAGATGAAATATCAAATGTCTAGTCTAGTGCCACTTCAACCCTTCTGACAAAGCTGTGTAGCGAGCAGTCCACAGACTTACCCGCTGTTTAAATGTAACACCATAACTGTTACGGCTCCATCCCTTATGTACTTATCGACCAGCCTCTCGATCGTTTTGAGGAGGAAGGAGGTCAGGCAGATAGATATAAAGTCCTTAACATGAAAAGTAACTGAAAAGCAAAGAGCGTGCACCTCAGATAGGATTTGATTTTAATGTATAAAATAATATGCTATTTTTACCAATACTGATACATGTAGTACCTACAGCATAACGGAAACTTTATGAAATACTTTTTAATTTTTACGTTATGGAATTCAATAAAGTAATATTGCAACGTAGGATTGTGCATAAAAAAATCAACCTTAAAGCTATAAGTACATTGCAATCGCGTGTATAAGTTGTTACAAAGCTGTATGGTAAAAATAACATATGTGTATAATAATCAAGAGTTAGTGGATATAGTATTAATTTATGGTGAATCCTTGCAAAACGCATTTTAGACGTTGAAGAGGAAAATCGGGGCATAAAAGTAAGAGGCAGCTCGCCTACAGGACAGGTGCCAATCCACAGAATACCCAAATGCATCCTATTATATTCAACATCGAAGCTGCTGTCGCCAATCTACAATTCCAGGAACAGCAAAAAGAATGAACTTTTGCCACAAAATTTAATTCAGCATGCTCAGAGTTGCTTACAGGTCGCGGCAAACAAAACGTCAATCAGCTGTTGTAGCAGTAGCAGAAGTGTATGTACAGTTGAGCAATTTCCCTTAGGTGTCGATAGTAAATTTTTACTTTCTTATACGTAGTATAAGTATATTTTGACCATTTTCGTCATGATGTCTGTCTGTGTGTGTGTCTGTCTGTCTGTCTGTATCCACCATAACTCAAAAACGAGTCATCGGATTTGATTCAAATTTCATATTTAAGAGTTTGAACAAAATTGTGGGTGCCACATTGAATGTTTTTCATCTAGCACCAAAACAAGTGACAGTTACCTGAAGACATTTTTAGGTTTTTTAGGAATATCTTGAAAAATAAACAATTTATGAGATTTTTTTATTCTTTAACATTAATTTAGAATTGATTTTGAACAAATTTTGTTTGAACTTTTTTTTGAAATTCCGTCAAAAAAATTTCAAAAAAACTAGATATTCTTAAAACACTTTATATTTCTCATAGCGCGCGTTGATAATTGAATCCGATGGTCGAGGTAGACCATGTGTTTCATTATATGGCTGCCAAACGTAAGGTCCCGGGTTCGAATCCCAGAAGGACCGGTCCATTAGTTTTTTTTTTATTTTACTGGTTTCTATGGTACCGAAAACAATAATAATGAATAAATAAATGTGATTTCATACCGGGAGATTTTTTTAAGTGAGTAATAGGTCAAAAATCTAAAATAAAACACATTTTTGTCGTAAAATTCGGTTATAATGAGTGGGACAAGGACAGATTTATGCGTATTGCAATAAGTGCGACAGAGACTATTTGAAAATTGCTGAAAACCCTCAAAATTTTTACAAGAAATTTAACTTAATTTCTTTAGGAAAAGTAATTATTGTGATACTATCCGTATAAGAAAGTCATGTGTTGGGCACATCAGATATTTTTAATTATTTTGAAGGTGTTTTTTAATTTCTTTTTTGTTACTTGTGGGGATGCATTATACATCCCGGTTTCAATAAGTTGTGAATCACCCTGTATAATGTTTCGAATTGATTCGAAGCTATTCATCAAAGTCCCAGTACAAGCTCTGACAAATAGGGTTCTGACCACAGGGATCTTAGAGAGGGTAAGAGAGTTTTGGGTTAAATTGGGGCAAAGATGCTACATTTAGTGCTCATAATATTAATACGAAGATAAATTTGAATTACCTTGAATTACCTGCTAGAAAACTGAGAAAAACCGAAAATTGCAATTTTATAAATTTGCCCAGAATATTTTTGTTTGTGAATTTTTTTAATCTCTCAAATATTCTTAATGCAACTATTATTATTGGATAGAAAAAAAATCGACGTTGTTTTTGAAACATCATCACATTTGGTGTTGTATTGCATTGTTTTGACAAAAATTAATATTACTAAAAAGTATTCTTGCCCATAATTTCGTTAAATATAGATACTTTTTGATTTTAATATTTAGCAGGTGTTCATTATGCTTGTAATCAAATTAAACAGTTTAGTCAAGTAATTTAGATACAAGAAGCTTAAAAATACATCTATGTGACTATGTGGAATACATAATTGAATATCTTCATTACAAAGAAAAGTGAATCACCTTTTTACAAGTGAAATATATTATCTTGCATTTAATTTACCAAATAAACATGACATTGTGTATTTCCACGTGTTCCATGTTCTTACTTCAAAATACACTTAGTGTGTTTTTTTCGAACTGAATTAACTTAATGCATATAAATTGTAATTCTAACGCGTTGCATATATGGAATACAAATTGTGATTCCGGTGAATTTTTGTTGATACCCAAATAGCATTTGAAATGAACCGAATTCTGTGTGGGTGGTACCTTTGGCTTTAGTATTTCTCTTACTCTTTTTTCTGTAAATAACTTAGGTGAAGTTTCAGAAGGGCGTGCTTTAACTAATTAGATATAAATAGTGCTTCATCAGCGCTTCACCTTCCCCTTCGCCGAACAAGCAAAGAATGCAAACAAACGGTGGCAACACACTATTTTTCCATTGTCAGTGGTGGATACTGCCGTAAAACAGAGAAAACCGAGTTAATGATTGTAAGATTATCGTAGTCGGAGGTCTCCACACTAGGCAAAAGAAGAGAAGAAGCACACATCGTTCGTAGCATTGCATTGCCTAAGCTACCGCCGCGGCCGCTTCCTTGTAGAGAGGCCGGCGAGGCGATATCAGCAAGCCAGCAGGCAGGACTCGCAAAGCAGTCGTACTTCTTGAGCGTTATTATCTAAAGCAGGGGCCGTATATATTTAGTCGGCACTACAGTCAGAACAAGGCCATATATTGAGCACGGTGCTTCCAATAAACAAACTGTCCTGACAGCTCTGCCAACATGGGCTTTTTTATTCGAACTTCTGGGTTATTTAATGCATTTTAACAAATTAAATAGATTTTATTATACTTTGGAACTTTTCTCACGTGTTTTGAGTAGGGAGTTTAGTTTATATCAGTATATAGCCCTGTCACCCCACAAATCATAGCATTCAGTAGGTACTACAAAAACAAATATCTGATCTATCCACCACATAAGTTTCTTATATGTATAATTATCCAATATTAAAAAGCTGATGTATCCATTACATGATTTTCTTACACGATGCAGATATAGTTCTGATCTTTGAAAAATACTGACGCCGTAGCCTAATCATGTACTGATTCCCGAAATTTTATTAATTTAATTATTGTTTTATATCGGTACAACAGATACGATTTAGCAATAGCGAGTTGTACGGAAGAAATACCCGGAAAGATGTTTTCTAAAATTAATAACAAATTTAAAATTTATGACGACAATACTAAATTTAAGTGTTACAATTATTTTTGCAAACCTAGATAATCCAGTTTTAGCGTAGTGTTTCAAACAGAACTACCTAATGGTCAAATAAAGGTAAACGTAAGCGGTAGCTTTACCTTCCGAATGAACCAAAGCTGTGATCCAGCTAGTACCTATGGCGGAAATTAAGTAAATATGATGAAATGTGTGATCTTGGCTGATTCAATAACTGGTTGAATCGTTCATCCGTGTTTGCTCATACTTTGTTTAAAATGACCAGTCAAAAAATAACTAATTTCCACTATCATTGTAAAAAATTAGAACAACAATAGTAACAAGAAATAAGACTTTATTTTTATTTCTCTTCCAATGCCTAATACCTGATACATATGATGACAATTTGTATTTCATTTACTGTCTTTTATCAGTAAAGAGTTTCAAATACGCCAAATTCCAGAGTCTTCCTGATTTGATATCAGGAGAAAGAAAAGAAATGTGGTAGCCCATTCCTATCCTAAATAAAAATGTTGTTTTATGATGGTATGGCAAAATGTTCTTTTATACGATTTATATTACAGAACCGAAATAATAGTAGACAGTGAGTCATACTTAACAATGATACTTACAAGTGGCTTAATTTAAATGCATGGTAAAAGCTAAGAACGGGTATGTAAGTATATGATGCCTTTTCATCAAAATATTTCATACCCCACACTCGACTTTCAGTATGAATCATTATGTCAGTACAGTGCTATAGGATATAAAATATATTCGTTATAGAAACTACTTTGTATAATTTTATTATTGAATAATGGTCTAATTAAAGTATCTTGACTCATTATTCTATAAAAAAAACTAGGTACATTACAATATCAAATATTCTCCCCGGCGCCTCCGCCAGAACCAAGCCAACTACCCTTAATCATTTCTCTCAATGACTATTAAACACAGCGTTAACTCCAGATTATTCAGCCAACTCATGTAATGCAATCAAACCAATTAATTAACAGTTGAAAGAACAACACACCAACATCGCAATTAAATTGGTTTGAGTAATACGGGTGCAGGTTTTATTATGGCTGGGACGAAGAAAGATTGTGTATCATTGTCTAAGACTGAAGAAGAAAGAAGAAGGGTGAGAGAGTGAGCATGTCGTCGTCGTCGCCGTCGTTCGTCGTCTAGCGGCTTCACAAAGGGGGCACCGGGCACTGACAGGCAGCGCTGCGGAATGCCGCGGCCGCCCGTCTAACTTATGCCTGTCACGTGCGAGCACCACTATCTCTTCGTTTCGTTGTTGCTGTTGTTGTACTGCCTGATCACCAGCTGCTAGGTGCGGTAGCTGGTCAATATATTCAAATGTATCGAAAAGTTGTTCATTTAACAGAGAATTTACTGGATCTAGCCTTTGGATGGGATAGTTGCATGGTATTAATGACGGGACGAGACAGTTTACTTCTCGGAATTCCTTACGAAAATGTGTTTTACATTTTCTGTAACATGAACTTAAATTGCTTTTGATTGATATAAAAGAGGATTTTTGAAATTTTTTATAGGATATCTACATAAACTGTTTCCAAATGTAACTGATAATTGATGAGACGCACTTAAACATGATCATGATATCTGGAGATACTATAGACATAGTACCACTCCCGATATTTGTTGGATTTTAAAAATCAGTTTCCTCAAAATTCTTCAGGAGAGATATCCAAGGTACTTTTTCATCTGGTAATATATTTTTATATTTTTTCAAATAAAATAAAATTGTGTTGTACCTATATTCATTTTATTTTATGTTTTGAAAGACCTAAATAGAATATTTAGGGTATATTCCGACGTACGATAAATTATTATTGTTTTATTTTTCATAAGAATTATAATATTATTCGAGCGTATGAGGGATCAAAATCCATTTTCTAAGTTACAAATGTGTAAAAAAATAATGAAGAGAAAATGTAAAACAAATGTTATTAAAGAGTCAATTAAAAATAGCATTAGTATAACTGCAATACGGGGTGATTCATCAGTCACTTTACAAACTTTGGCAATGGAAAGTAGGTTTAATTTAATTAAGAAATGGTTCATATAAACGTAGGTCCTATCTTCCTTTGTTCAGAAGTTGTAGCACTTTTAAAATCTTCTGGAAGATGTTGTACTCCTTACTCCACCTGATACAAGATGTCGAATCAACATGTTGAGGCCCCGCCTCACCGAGTAAGACAAGCCTATCTTTTAAACGGTTAGCATAATATTGAGGTTTTGATCAACTCTACAATGTTTTCTGCCGACAAATTTAATCAGTTGAGTCGCCACTTGTGGTCAGCAAGTAGAACAAGATTGATCAGTAAATAATGTCATATTAGGCAGCTCTAAAGTTATTTCCATAGCTAATTATATACATTTTTCAGCAATATAAGTACATAATAAAGAGGCAAATCGTCAGATTTAATAAAATTTTTGATAGATGTACACTACCACTTTTCTGTAGTGTGTCTATAGTTAACCTAATGGGGCAAGGCCGCAAGGCAATGCAATTACATATGGATATTGTTTTGTTGCTGATCAATTTTATAATCCTGCTGACCAAGTAATAACTTTGTTCCATGACTATTTATTTTGAATACGCATAAATATTAAGTTTACTAAAGATGTGTTTACTTGCTGATACAACTTAATTTGTTTGCTATTCATGTATTGAACCCGATATTTTTTTGCTGTCGACAAAAACTTAGTATGATGTCCAAATGATTTAATAGCTGGTTTTTCTTGCTAACCCAATATTTAAATGGCGAATCATTAATTACTTCTCGGAAGACAAGTGACCCAATAGCTACATAACTACTCATTTCCCAAATAAATGGATTGGTAACGGGGGTCCTATACTCCTATACCATGGCCACCTAGATCAGCCGACTTAAATCTTTGTGATTTTTTTGAGGGCCCCTGAATCCATTTTTCCATCCAGATTTGATTCAAATTTCATATTTAAGAGTTTGAACAAAATTGTGGGTGTCACAAAAATCTTTTTCATCTAGCACCAACACAAGTGGTACTTACATGAAGACATTTTTAGGTTTTTTAGGAATTTTGGATGAACTTTTTTTTGAAATTCCGTCAAAAAATTTAAAAAAAACGAGATATTCTTAAAGCACTTATATTTCTCATGTGCGCCTTGAATCCGACAGTGTAGATAGACAAGTGACGTTGAGACTTGGCTGCCAATCGGAAGGTCGCGGGTTCGAATTCCAGAAGGACCATTATTTTTTTTAAATATTTTACTGGTTTCTATGGTACCGAAAACAATAATAATAAATAAATAAATGTGATTTTATATTAATAACGTATTGAATGTCGACTGCATGTGATTATTGGCTACCCTTCCAGTATTCTCCAAAGATTAAAACTGTATCATGGCAATGTATAAGAAAGTTATGTGCTGGACACATCAGATATTTATTTACAGAGTCACTTCAAGCAACTTGTTGATGCCGTGGAAACAAATTATCGTAATCCATTACATATTGCACAGGATTCACGATACTGAAACTAATATTAGAAATAGTATAAATTTACTACTCGTACAAGCGAGTTTAATTCACCATCAATAAATGTTGTTGATTTTCTTAAAGCATGATTAGGTAGGTATATACAGGGTGTCCGGAAATTAGGAGCAAAAAACTCGGGGAGTGATTCTACTCGAAAAGTTAATGTGACAAGTACCTATGACATTTTTCCGAAAGTTCATTAATATTGGGGTTACAAGGCCCCAAAATTTTTTTTTTAACTCAATTTTTTCCAATAACTTTTTTTCTAAATTTTGATGATTCCCGATTGAAGAGCATCGAAAAGTCTTCAAAAAAGATCCTCTTGTTGAATAACGATAAAACTAGTAGTTTTCGAGAAAAACGCGCTTCTGTTTAATCTTGAAAATGAGCTGTAGTTAAGTAGTTGGTATTCATTTAATGCAAGCAAAGATTTTAAGGCGTTTTTCTCGAAAACGACTCGTTTTATCGTGATGCAGCAAGAGGATCTTTTTTGAAGATTTTTCGATGCTCTTCAATTGGGCGTCATCAAATTTTAGAAAAAGTGCCTAACAAAAAAGTTCAGGGTCTTTATCCGAAGGTCAACGTCAGTTTCGACTCTTTGACACTGGGGATTTACCTCAAATTTGGTGTAAAAATACAAATAAACATTAGTGATAAGAGTGCCAAATTTTAAACGAATCGGTACACTAGAAAAAAAGTTACTGGAAAAAATTAATTTAAAAAAACAATCTTTAAGGCCCTGTAACCCTAATATTAATGAGCTTTCGGAAAAATTTTATAGGAACTTGTCACATTAATTTTTCAAGTAGAATCACTCCCCGAGTTTTTTGCTCCCAATTTCCGGACACCCTGTAGGTACTTATGGAGACAATTAATTGTTTTGAAAACGGTTTAACTTCTGAACAAAGAATTATAGGGCCTACGTTTATATGAACTTTTCTTCATTAAATTAAATCTACTTTTCATTGCCAAAGTTTGTAAAGAGGCTAATGAATCACCCTGTATATATTATGGCTCCTAATATGGTAATGTCGTCCCTATTGTAAAACTAAAATATCGTGACTAATATAATATGTACTTTCTTAATTACTTCGTATGAGAAAGTAAACCTACAAAAGTAATAGTGGTAGTAGCTTTTGAGACTTTTGATGGACCCTATATAAACTAAGACTGCTTACTCGTAGGTATCCAAAATTGTCTATATAAAAGTGCTTTTACACTTATCTGATTTTTCGTAACTTGAGAAATTCATTGTTGTTAACAATTAAGAACGTAAGTAACAACAAATCAAATGAAAAATCGAATAGTGTATAATCACACAAATGTATATCTAGTTAATACCATGGCCATTCTTTGAGCAATTACATAATTTCTTTGCTCTCATACTCTCACCCCAAAAATATAGGTAGGTACTCAAGGCATGTAAAAAAAATGTGTAAAATAAGCAGGTGAAATATTGTCAAAAATCTGTAAACATTCTAATTCTTACCACTTAGGCAATATACAGGGTGTCCCAAAATTAGCCTGCCAAAATGAAACAGCTGATTCTACGTTCAAAAATAATGCAAAAAGTTTTAATAAATATAGATTGAAATATGCTTCCTAAGGGAGCTACAACCCAAGAGGAGTTTTCTGTAATATCTCTGCAATTGTTTGAGGTAGATTCATGAAATTTAATGAGTTTGAAGCTTGTATAATTTGCCACATATTAGTTTTTCCAATTTTCAGAAATTTTTCCAGGGGCGTCACATGTGCTGGGTAAATTATGGCCCATATTTTTTTGTGTGGATAATTTTTAAATTTTTTATATCAAATTATGAAACTTGGTTCATTTTTACACGAAAAAGGTCGTCTCAGTCGACCTTTGAATCTTGAACCGTTTTCGAGAAAAATCGTTTTGAAGAAGTCACGTCCATAAAAACTACACTAATAAAAATAATTAATTTTGGGACACCCTGTATACAACAACTATGTCAAGTTTCAGATTTTTTTATTAATTATTATGCGTGTAAGAAATATTTACTTAATGGCTTCCAAAAAATGCATATAATTTACATTTAAAATTTCAAACGCTCCTTGGCACCTGTTAAGATTGTTCGAGCTCCTTTATAATTTGCAATTTTCACATACCTTGATCATATTTTTGGGTGAAGAGCAAAGAAATTGAGACATCGTCCAAACCATCTTAAAACAAATGCCAAAATATTCAGTAGGTATATAAAGTCGCAAATTAAAATGAAACAGAAACAAACCAATTAGTATTTTATGTATACACACTTCAGACGACAGATTAAAAGGATAGAGAAGAAAGCTAGAATTCACCTTGCCTCAAAAAGAAGAGACCGTACGATCATGAGAGGAAAAGATTGCGAGCGTGTCCGATTGAGGCCTAAATTAGGGAGACATATCACCGGAAAACCAAATTATTCGCTATGATATACAGGATGTCTTAAATTTTAAAATCAGTTTTAGACAGGGTGTCTCAGAACTGCTGCATGTTATTTTAAATAACGAAATTTACAATGAAAATTAAGATTAAATTCGAAAGAACAATATACACTTCGTATTAATTCAGAAATATTCGGAAGCAATTCAGTTGTACGGAAAAGACACCTGGAAAATAATCAGTGGTACCTAATCATTTTACCAAAAGGAGAAAAACCTATTCTAAATTTAATTGTAAACAAATGTGAAAGAATAAAATATTTCCATATTCATTTCATATTCATTTCGATATTCAAAGCCTTAAATATGAAAATTGATTTAATTCAGATAAGGCGTTTTTGAGTTATCACGCAAACACAAAATCAAAAGAGGTTTGTTAGTAAACTCATTACCTTATTTTATTTTTATATTGTGACGATAGGGTCAATATCAGAATATGTAATTTTATAAAATGAATATTTAAAAATAATTTGAATTATATTAAGCAATTATGTGTACGTGCAAAATTGTACATTGTAATAATTTGTATGTAGGCCAATATATATTTTCTATCACAATCCCTGAAACCAGCAATTCAGCAGTTAGCTAAGTTGCGAAAGCCAATGTTCTTTCTAGAAATATATTGCGTCATGTTTTACCAGCACTTACCTTTATATAAATATAGGACCTCTAGATATAGGAAATCAGTTATAATTTAGTTTTAATTTTATTTAAGTTAATAATTTAATAACTATTATAATTCAAATTATATAGGTATAATAAAATATAAATTATCTTACACGTTTCCTTACAATCTTTCTTAATCTATGATAAGACTCAAAGTATTATCATCACAATCACAAATACTTTCATCAGGTTATTTATGACACAAAACCATGGGAATGAAATAAGGTAGGTACCAGGGCCCAGACCATTAACAAAATTTTTTATGAAAATTAAATGACGCAGTAGGTCTTGCTTTAAATCGAGGAAGTAATGATAAAATATTGAAATTTTACCAATAATTAGCCGAATTAACGGTACCTCTTTAAACGTTTTAAAAAACTATTTAAAAAATCATACCTACTTAAATTGATTAATCTGTAAAACCCTCGATTATTTTTTTTTATAATCTAAGTATTCAACAATTGAAATAATGTCAATTTTAAAGGATTTTTTTTTGTTTTAACTAAAAGGTTTAAAGTTCATTATCATTAAGACCGGGAATTTCAATGTAGGTTTAAACAAAGTTTGCTTAAACTTCGTTTAGAATGTTCAAGTTTATGATAGAATGCACATCCTAAACGAAGATTAGGCAAACTTAGTTTAAACTGACATTGAATTACCGGGTCTAAGAATTTTTGTATATTAGTGCTAAGAAAGCTTTAAAAAGCTTTAAAAAAGTAAAAATTTTTTATTGAAATTAACATTTCTTTTTCACTTTTTGTTGAATAAATTATTAGTACATAATTGTTTTTTAGTTCTTTTTAACAATAAGTTCATTAATTTTTTATAGTATTCTAAATTCTAAGTAAAAATGAAAATGAAACTCATCAGACTGTTCGGGAAATTACAATACAACTTAGTACATGGAATCAAAATTGAATTGTAACCAATTCTCTTTTTAATAACTTTATTCTAATAACAGTAAAATTGGCCCTATTTGTAACGTGTGATTCTTTAAATTTCCATTTTAGGTAAGCCTTGGAATTTGAACGTACGCGCCGAATTGATTCATGTATTGCTGTCAATTTCAAACGACAGCTAGAAAACCTAACCTTTTTTGACATTTAAAGAAATGAGGTGTAATCAAAGACATGATTTTTTTTTTCAGAATGGAAATTTAATTAATCACACGTTATATACTGTGAAATATTTCAGGGGCTTTCCTGAGATCATTGTAAAATATCTGATGTGCCCAACACATGACTTTCTTATACGGATAGTATCACAATAATTACTTTTCCTAAAGACATTAAGTTAAATTTCTTCTAAAAATTTTGAGGGTTTCGAGCAATTTTCAAATAGTCTCTGTCGCACTTATTGCAATACGCATAAATCTGTCCTTGTCCCAGTCATTATAACTGAATTTTATGACAAAAATGTGTTTTATTTTAGATTTTTGACCTATTACTCACTTAAAAAAATCTCCCGGTATGAAATTACATTTATTTATTCATTATTATTGTTTTCGGTACCATAGAAACCGATAAAATTTTAAAAAAACTAATGGTCCGTCCTTCTGGGATTCGAACCCGGGACCTTCCGTTTGGCAGTAGTCAAGTCTCTATGTCTAGTCTACCTCGACCATCGGATTCAATTATCAACGCGCGCTATGAGAAATATAAAGTGTTTTAAGAATATCTAGTTTTTTTTGAAATTTTTTTGACGGAATTTCAAAAAAAAGTTCAAACAAAATTTGTTCAAAATTCAATTCTAAATCAATATTAAAGAATAAAAAAATCTCATAAATTGTTTATTTTTCAAGATATTCCTAAAAAACCTAAAAATGTCTTCAGGTAACTGTCACTTGTTTTGGTGCTAGATGAAAAACATTGAATGTGGCACCCACAATTTTGTTCAAACTCTTAAATATGAAATTTGAATCAAATCCGATAACTCGTTTTTGAGTTATGGTGGATACAGGCAGACAGACAGACATCATGGCGAAAATGGTCAAAATGGATTCAGGGGCCCTCAAAACGTGTAAATCCATCAAAATCTCGAAGTCGAAAAAAATCACGATTACAATACTTCGTATAAGAAAGTAAAAGAAGTTCATATCAACATGGGTCCGAAAATGCTTACCCGCTGAGTTATATCTGTCATTTCTTCATTGGTGTAATTAATAAGTAGGTATTATCCATATCCATGTTGATTACCTTAACTAATAATTCCTTAATAACGAACAACATCTTTTAACGTGCGTACTGTAGGGTTTTGCAAAGGTCTTTTTTTTGACGTGAGTTTGATTTTGGAGCGGTCTCAAAACTATCAAACCCAAACAGAGCCGTATAGTGAGGGTGAGGCGACCGAGGCGCTTGCCTCGGGCGCGATCTCAAAGGAGGCGCCAAAACATGGCGAAATTACAAAAAAAATTGTAAATGAATAGAAAATTAGTGAAATATATTTCCGCCACGGCCTAAAGGGCGCAAATTTATACGTTGGCCTCAGGCGCCAAAATGATTCCCTACGGCTCTGAATCCAAATATCTCGAAAGCGGTGCATCTTATCAAAGTTGAACAAGATTACCTTTTTTCGTAGAAAGCTTCAACATATCAAAATTTCACATCGAAATTACCTAAATAAAAAATATGTACATAAAAGTGGGGGTCGTTTATACTCCTCACCCCCAGGTTTGATCCATCTCTGGTGTAAATTTCAAAATGATTTACACTCTATCTTATTAAGCATAAAAACATTAGTGGATGTGGTGAATTTCATCATTTTACCTTGAACAGTTTCGGAGATAATAAATAAAAACCTTCTTCAGGGTACCAAATTTAAGGGGCTATAACTCAGCGCGTAACCATTTTCAGATCCATGTTAATATCAACTTTTATTCTTAGAATAATCTCAGGAATCACCCCCTGAAATCTTTCGCAGTATTTTTGGAGCACCCTGTATAGACTGGAACTACATAAGTTAACATTTAAGTTGAGTACCTCGTATCAAATGATATTATGGAAACTGATTGTACACAAATTAAACTCTCTCCTCGTAAAAATTAGACTTCATCATAAGTGAAGCAGTACCTATGCCTATAAGTAGGGAGGATTTATAATGAAATGATTAAAGCACGTAATTATTATCAATTATTAAAATTTAAAGAGTCCCTTAGTAAAAATAATTTCGAGGCTCTGGGCATTGGAATATGTATAGGTCTACACATGCGTAATATATCTATAATATTAAGCATCCCCATCAAATATTTGAAAATAAAATAACTAAAGATTGCCTTTGAGAACAACTTTGTGTAATAAGTAATAATGAAAAATTAGGACTGGAACATTAAGGGTGTTGATAAGAAATTATAATATTATATACATATACATATAATTCCCAGATAGACACGAAATATTTTTAGGTGTGATTCTTGAATAAATTGTGCATCGCTCTATAAATTTTTTTTATCTTCAATAAGGGTTAGTTTTCCAGCAATCATCTCTTGAATGTTGAAAATTGTAGATTGAAAAAGTAAAAACACTGTTGAATAAAAAGAAGCCAGTCTGCTAAACTATTTTGATTATCGAAAAAAAGTTATACATGAAATTTGTAACTGAGATGATTTGCGATCGAAAGTACCTATCTTGTAATTTTTTTTTGATAGTCTTAACTCTTAAAGAATTATTAGTGTTCAAATTTGGAATTTGAAAAAATAAATCATTATGTTCACGTTTCATTTAATTTATAAACTAGTATTGAAAATAGTGAAAAATTTTATACATGATGAAAGATTAGTTTATTTTGAAGCGAAAAGTTAAATTCCATTTTGAACATAAGCGATGTCTACTCGGTGTAATTATTAAATTTGTTAAAAATATTTCCGCAAGTTGCCACCTGCAATGACTTTATATTGAAAATAAAATTTAAAAAAACCCGCATTAGAGATAATAGTATATTATATACTAAGGGATTGAGGTGAATCATTTAATCCCTGAGGGTGAATTAAATTTTTATATAATTTTAAATAATTCACCCGAAGGATTAAATGGTACCTCAATCCCGTGGTATACCTATATGCTATTTTTTGCACTTCCGAAGCATTTGCATGTGAAATCATTCCAAATTTATGCTTGTCAAAGTGACAAACGTGTCGGCAACAACAATAAAATACAGTCCAAAGTGACAGAAAATACTCGTGTAACCTAGCAATGTAAATTTAATCCCTTGGGATTAAATAGGTCTCTTCAGTCCCTGTAAAGAGGGATTAAATTAGCACATTTAATCCCGGAAGTGCAAAAAATATATGATAGAAAAAACTTGAAAATTATAAAAATGAAAATTATTCACAAAGTTTTCGACTCATTTTAATTATTCTCTATATCTTGGTAGGTATACCTAATGATTCCATCTGTCTTACGGATCACACGTAAGTGTAAGTACTAGGTATATTACGCATCAAATTTGCTTTATCCTAAACTGCTGGCCAATTGAAACGTACCAAGCGAATTTTTAGGTTGAATTTAAAGTCAAATATTTTGAAAAATAGAAAAGATATCAACATGCGGTTTTCAGGATTTCAGAGATAATTTAATTGAGAAAATGATAGTGTTACCCGATTTTTTTACTTTGAAGTACATTACTATCTACAGGGTATGAAAGAAAGTCTTCTTTTTTGTCAAATTTTATAACTACTGTGATTCCACAACATTTTTTTAATATTTTTTTGATGTACATTTTTTAAGTCCTTACTTAATGGGAAAACAACCTGTTGCTCAAAATTTTGATATCCCTGTTATTTTATAAGATACCGAATTTTTGCTGAAAATTTGATTTTTTCTTTGTTTTTTGTCGTTTGGGCGTATTGTGTTTTGTAAGAACCAATCTCTGTAGTTCATAATAATACCTTATGAATGGCTTTCTTATAAAAAGTACACGTTTTGTACTTTCATTAATTTATTGGTAACCAGTGGCTTATCAAAAATCGGTACACGTTCGCTAATTGGTAAATTTTTTAATACATATTTTGAGGCTATTTTCTTAATGGAATAGAATGGAATTTAGTTAGTTTATGTTCACCATTGGTTTAAGTGACTTATATCCTCGAAACGGGCTTTTTACTTTTTCAAAAATTTGCTCATATTCGTGTATACCGGTTGGCTACGAAATCGTTTTACAACCCCCACCATTTTGTTACATTTAACTGTATTATTTTGAAATTTGGCATGGCTTGATTGTTGAAAGGAATAATCATTTTGACGTTTAAAACAATCTGATGACACTTCCGGTTTTACGAGAAGGGCCACCTACTAACTTTCAAAATTTTTTAAAACAACCCTGTATATTTTTTTCCATACGAATTAGATTCTACTTAAAATTACCTTTTAATCGACATATCACATGATGACATTTGCTTTCAAAATGGCAGCATATTATTATGGCAAAAACCTGTTCAACAATATTAAATTTAATAAAAAATTCGGTATCTTATAAAATAAGAGGGATATAAAAAATTTGAGAAATTGGTTTTTTCCTCATTAACCAGGGACTAAAAAAATCGACATCAAAAAAATATAAATTTTTTTTGTGGAATTCCGGTAAGTTTGAGAAAAAATATCTGATGTGCCCAACACATGACTTTCTTATACTTACGGATAGTATCACAATAATTACTTTTCTTAAAGAAATTAAGTTAAATTTCTTGTAAAAATTTTGAAGGTTTCCAGCAATTTTTAAATAGTCTCTGTCGCACTTGTTGCAATACGCATAAATCTGTCCTTGTCCCACGCCTTATAACCGAAGTTTACGACAAAAATGTGTTTTATTTTAGATCTTTGACCTATTACTCACTTAAAAAAATCTCCCGGTATGAAATTACATTTTTTTGTCGATCGTTTATTAAAGATCTAGTTAATGTAATAAAAGGAGTGTATTAATAACTCAGTTTAATGCATACATGCACATTAAAAACATTGTTGAAATTATGAAATTTGCTAGGTAACCAACAATATATTATATTATTGAAACATGTATTTGGAACTGACACCTACCGAAATTAATTAATTATGTCACTGGTATTTTGACGTATTGTATATTATGTCAGAATTTGGATTTTGCCATGGAACAAAATTAGATTATTTTCATTCTAATAAAGAGCGATCGACAAAAAAATATTGTAATCAACATGAGTGTTAATCGGCGATTAATAATCTCGACTCATTAAACGCGCTCGCTGCGCTCACGCGTTAAAATCGTTTCGATTATTAATCGCTCTTATTAACACTCTTGTTTATTAAACTACTATATTTATTCATTATTATTGTTTTCGGTACCATAGAAACCAATAAAATAAAAAAAAACTAATGGTCCGTTCCTTCTGGGATTCGAACCCGGGACCTTCCGTTTGGCAGCCATATAATGAGACACATGGTCTACCTCGACCATCGAATTCAAATATCAACGCGCACTATGAGAAATATAAAGTGTTTTAAGAATATCTAGTTTTTTTTGAAATTTTTTTGACGGAATTTCAAAAAAAAGTTTAAACAAAATTTGTTCAAAATTCAATTCTAAATCAATGTTAAAGAATAAAAAAATCTCATAAATTGTTTATTTTTTAAGACATTCTTAAAAAACCTAAAAATGTCATCAGGTAACTGTCACTTGTTTTGGTGCTAGATGAAAAACATTGAATGTGGCACCCACAATTTTGTTCAAACTCTTAAATATGAAATTTGAATCAAATCCCAAAACTCGTTTTTGAGTTATGGTGGATACAGACAGACAGACACACAGACACACATACACACACAGACAGACATCATGGCAAAAATGGTCAGAATGGATTCAGGGGCCCTCAAAACGTGTAAATCCATCAAAATCTCGAAGTCGAAAAAAATTACGATTACTATACTTCCTTATACTGCGTATAAGTAAAAAGACGACTTTCTTTCATACCCTGTAGATAGTAACGTACTTCAATGTAAAAAAATCGAGTCACACTATTGCCACAGCATATATATATATATATATATATATATGCTGTGCTATTGCTTTCGCAATAAAATTATCTCTTGAATCCTGCAAACCTATCATGTTGATATGTTTTCTTCTTTTCAAAATATGTGACTTTAAATTCAACCTAAAAATTCTCTTGGTACGTTTCAATTGGCCAGCAGTTTAGTTTCTGCGAGTAGGTAGGTCTTTTTGAGCACATCATGACAGTGTAAAAATATCACACTTATCACAGTACCTACTTATTTGCTAAAAATGACTAGGTACCATAAGACATCATACAAGTCTTTTTCAGCGATCTGGAAATTTAAACACTTTGCATCTAAAAAGGCATAAGTCGTTTAGTTTAGGACCATGGATCATATGTAGGTACCTACAACTTGTCTTCATAAAAAATTTGTTAATTTATGGAACGTACTTTTAAGAACCACTCTGGTACAGAGGTTAAACATGTGATATTTAATTTTCTTAACTAAATTACCTTATATGGAAAAATCACATATCTACTGATGCCGAATATTTTTTGAGAAAAAAAATTATTGATTCTTTGGAGGTTTTGTCTTTACGTATCTTATAGGTATGCAACCCACAGCACAATATTGCAGGATTTATAATTACGTACAATTTTTCTTAATTTCAATAAGGTTGTAACACTATACTTTTATGAAAATAAACTAGAATTAATATAACACTATCTATACTTTAATATATAAACATATAACGTTTGGGGTTTGGGAATGTACAATAATAAAAATATTTACCTAAGTGTACAAAAAGTTTGTAAAAAAATACTGCAACATATTTTCCTAAGTTAAAAATGCCACAAAAATTACATTAAGTATTATTCAGCGAAGTTCACTACATATAATATATAAACTGGTTAAGAGCTAGAACTATCCAAACTTAACAAATATCCTTTGGTTGTAAGCACACCTCGACATTTTATATGTATTAGAAACCTCAAAGCCCATTTGAGGGACAACGGTTTGCCGAAAATCGTTTCAATCGACGATGTTGGTAGAATATCTGCAAATAAGATAGATATTATTCATAGACTACGAAAATGAGAGTTTTACAAACCTGCTGGATCACTGTGTGTCAACAACTTGATGTCATTTTCTTTACAAAAGGCTTGCAAAGTAGGGGGCACAACACAACAAGTCGCTAAATTAATTTGAATTATGCTAGGTTTTATTTCCGACCAATTATACAGTGCTACAAACAGAGCTTCTTCCACATCAGCAACACCCAACTGCTTAATTTTTCCTGATTTGTTGTAGTCCTCCAGTATTTTCCAAACATTCTTTACTTCTTCAAAGTTATCTTTCTCTGTAGGTGGCTGTTTGAATGCGATAATTATGTCGTGTACATGTTGTACATGAAGCATGGAAAATGCTATAAAATATCGGTTTTTACATCAGTAAAAAAGAAACATTTTATTCACATACCTTTTTCGATAGCCTCTTTCACACAGTTATTTCCATAACTATTTACAAAAACTTTTAAACCAATTTTTAAATCAGATAAATCGTTCTCGTTCAGTTTGGTTGTAAGGTCATCATTTGAACGATTGACCACCAACAATCGGTTGGGTTCCGGGGGTTGCGCTGTACTACCCTCAAATTCCTTTATCGTAATATTAATCGCTTCTATTAACTGGAAGCAAAATAATTTAGGCACTAAAAAAATAAAGACTTTTTTATATTCACCTAACCTCTTCAGTGGGATTTTGTCCTGGTTTTTTGGTGATATCATTCAATGTCAGCATATTTCCAGTGTTGACAATGATTTTTTCAACATTTTCGATAGTAGTTTTCGACATATTCGTTGCCGTTGCTCGTTTGATTAGCTGTAAGAACTGTGTAAAAACGTAAACGCGATTGGATTGGGAAATGACTTGCATAACCTTAAATATAGTTTTTTTATAAACGCCAACCAGTTGATTATTACGCAACATCGTTGTTTTTCGTGCAATACTTTTGAAATCGAGCCAAGGTTATAAGACATAAAAGGCGGGCGCACGCTTAATCTTTATTTGTTATGAGATTGTTTGTGATATAATATATTAATGTAAAAATGATTATGCTTATATAATTTATAGACAAAAATTAATATATATTGTTTCTGTGAACAAATAATTGATTAATTAATTCGTATTGTGAAAATTAGATTTCTTGAGCCAACCTTTTGAATGTTTGCAATGTGTTTCCTATAGCGTCTAAAATTAATTTTTAAAATGTCAGTGGCGTTGACAGAAATATTTAGCTATTTTGAAATTATAAATTAATTATTAGAAGGGTAGATATTTGTACCAGTTATGCTGGTGTATTAATTTATAATATGTATAGTTACCTACTCTACTTGCAAATGCAGTGGTAAATGTCTAATTGGTAGTTGTCTAAAGTTAATTGGGTCATCACTTATTAACTTATTATAGTAAGTACAGATGTTCTGTGGTTAGCATTAATGTGGTATTGAATATCGTCTTTAGCTAATTTTGTACATGAAATGAAGCAATAAATATTCAATATCAAATATGTTTAATACATTTTTTTTATAATGGTGTTGTTACGCCACTGGAATACATTTGTTTGGGCGCTAGGTGCACCTGATTGAACTGTCAACTGTCAGTTTGAAGTTTAAGTTGTTTTTTCAATCAGTTTTATTTGCTTATCTTCAAGTGTCTAGCTGCAGAGAACATTAAATCTCGGTATGTACTTCAAAATAATTATTTTCTCTTACTTTATTTATCCGCTGTTATCATTTGTTTGCTAAAAAATTATTAGCGGTTTGTGGTTTGAAATTGACGTTTAGTTTAGTATTTACCTGATATGCGCAGTTGTATGTATTATCAAATCCACTTCTGTTATCAACGTTAAATAACTTATAATTTTTGTATTTTATATTTATACAATTAAACAACAGTGTGTGTACTAGGATTAAACAGTCACAATGCCTGTAGATTTTCCTGGATTCTTATATGCTGGTGCAGTTGCTGCAGGCGGACTTTTAGGTTATTATAGAGCAGGTAAGTGTTAATCTAATATTGCAACTCATGTAGATAACTTTTGACTGGGAAAATAACTAATTTAAATGTATTATCATTTTATCGTAGGTTCTATTCCATCTTTGGCTGCTGGATTAATGTTTGGAAGTGCTTTAGCGTATGGTGCTTTCCAGGTCAGTCAGGATCCATCAAATTACTCCATGCAATTAGCTACTAGTTCTATTTTGGCTGGAGTTATGGGCTACCGCTTCTATAATTCGGGAAAAGTTATGCCGGCTGGTGTTGTCTGCATTTTATCTATTGGAATGATAACCCGGATAGCTCTAAAAGCTAGTGGTCTAGTTGGAAACAGACAAACTTAATTTCAGTTATTACAACTCTTGTGAAGTTGTTTTAGGTTTAGTTTGATTTTTGTTACTACCTGTGCATGGAAACTAATTGTAATAATTAATTTGATACGTAAAGACTTTTCGTCTTCTATTACTGTAGCAAGTCTTCCCTTTTTAAGAGGTTTAGGTATTACTTTTATATGTTTTTTTGCTAATATACAATTAAATTGTAAGTAAATGTTATTATTCTATTGGGTGTTCTAAAAATATACAAATATATAAATTATATGATAACCAAGTATTTATACGTTTTCTAGCTTTATTTTATTTGCCTCCATTAAAAAATATTAATCTAAAACTGAGTTTTTAAAAATACACACAGTACTTAAAATATTACCAATAGGAAATGTTCAAAACTTTATCTTAGAGAGCAATTTTAGCGTCGAGACGTCGGCCGAGACGCTAATAAGCTCGAGAAAATAATAAAATGTTATCGTCGTGTATAATACAAATTTTTTTTCGATAGCAAATGTTAAAGAAAAGGCAGTGCCTCCGCTGCCGGCAACGGCACCCGAATGAGCTGCCGTCAACGGCACCCGAATGAGCTGCCGTCAACGGCACCCGAATGAGCTGCCGGCAACGGCACCCGAATGAGCTGCCGGCAACGGCACCCGTATGAGCTGCCGGCAAAGAATTTTTAGGTTTTGCCGCGTATTCAATTTTTATCAAGATAATGTTTTAAAGATTTCAAGGTCTCATTAAAATCCAGCATTCTGGGCTAATTTATAATATAAATGAACAAATAAAAAAATGTTTTGTGGTTTCTTCTACTTGAATTTGATTAACACTAGTTGCCATTGCACTTGCACTTTGTGGTATTTGAGTAAAACTGCCGTACCGCGGCTTTTCTGAAAATGGCTTATTTTGAGAATAAGTTGTTTAAAGTCGGGGGAGCATTTTTTTTAGAAAAACATTTTGTTTTCATGAAAAATGAAAAAAAATCCTCAATTAACAACCTAACCAGTAAAAGTAGGTATACTATTCTTTTACTTCTCAGTGGTTAGGTTGTTAATTGAGGTTTTTTTTCATTTTTCATTAAACAATAAAAAAAAAAACAGGCTCACCGAGTTTAAATAACTTCTCTTTCCAAAATAAGCCATATTTGCAAAAAAAAACTAATTTTTAGGCAATTTTCGGAAAAGCCGTGATACGGAATTTTTACCACAATTTGTTACAACATTATTATCATCAATGAATGTGTTCGTTGCTCTCCAGAAAACCGTCTTTGAAAATGTCCTTCAAAATTTCACATTGCCCTTCTTCCCAATGCTTTATGATAGGTAGATTTAATGATTTTCAATATCTCACGAAAAATTGGAGGGGAGACTTCACTAAACAACTGAGCCATTTTTTACCTTGATCATCCATATAAGCTTAAATTTAGTGTGATTAGTGATATATTTATTACGCGATTGCTGTTTACGAGTTAACTACAAATTTTGAGGGTTATGAATGCCCGCACCGGCGCCAACATTGAGTGGGCAACCGGCGCCGACAGCCATTAGTTTATTTTGCGGGCACCGTTGCCGGCAGCGGAGGCACGGCCTAAAGAAAAACTACCTACAAATTAAATTATTTTCAAGAACAATTTAGAATGTGGTGTCAAAATCAACAGTAATACGTTTTAATTCATTCATTTCGAAATTTTTTATGTACCCTTGCGGATAAAGTGCTACTTTATCTACTATTTTGAGTTGATAAAAGCACACTTTAACATTTGCTATAGAAATAATTTTATTTTTTGTGTCTTCTCAGATATGTAAAGAACGAATTCACAGATAAGTATAAATTATGTAGGTACAGAAGCTCTCGGATAATTGAAATCACAATCATTAACTTGCTTCAGTTGTGATGATGTACGGTCGGCGCCAACCAAATTTGAACGAATTTCTGTTACCAGGGCAATTTGTTGCGATTTTTACAAGATTAAAAACGGCTTTCGCCAGTGGTTGATTACTATAGTAAAAATATAAGCAAGCATTATTTTATATAATAATTCTTCAATTTTATTTTTCTTTGAAGTTCATTTTAATAATTTTTTTAGCAGAGTGTCGATATACTCGTAGTCTTCCGCTATTATAGGACTGGAAAGTCTTCTCATCAGAAAATACAACGATGTTCCAAAATTCCTCATCAATGTTCAAATAATGATTTGCAAATTGTACTCTTCTCTGTTTGTGTTCAGCAGATAAGAATATTATCCGTGCGGCAACGCCGTTCTTTAAATGAGACTCTTTGAGAGGTCTCTGTGCTGTCCTAGGAGATCCTGGAATAACTCTTATAACGCTGTCAAAAGGATTCTGGTTAAGATATTCAATTAACGCATTGTCTGAAACCCCATTAGAAATCCTTCCGATACCCTGTCTTGCTGGCCTTTGAAATCTCAGTTCTGCTTGTCATCTTTTCCGAACATAAAATATGCAGCCTTTAGACACGTTTAAATCAGCTGCCACTTCATTTAACGTTCAGTTTTTTTTCTAACTTGGCTATGGCTCTTGCTTTTTCGGCTTCTGTTAAATGCCGTGGCATATTTTTCGGCAAATTTATGGAATTTTTTGATGACAGATTAATTTTTGCAAAGTGCCAAATCTGACACATTTCAGTACGCCTATGAAGTTAGAATAGAAAAATTAACCGTTCAAATTTGACTGGCGCCGATAGTACAGACAAAGAATATAGACAAAATGAACAAGAACCGACAGTCGTTTTTCAGTGCGCAGGTTTACCAGAACCATGATACTATTTAACCATGTATGTGCTTCCCGCGGACGCGTTTGGATTCAGTCTGCGCATCATCCCAGGCTGTCGTCTTCTTTCGCTCCCGCCTTAAATTCAAACTGCGTTTTTTATAAAACGCAAGAAATCATTGATTTTTACATGAAAATATAACTCGAATAACGAAACATTGCTGTGTAAATTATCTTTAGCTTATTTTTATATTTACCTTAACTAGGTATTTGCAATTTGCAACGAGGCACCTAACCTAGGGGAATCCTAGATGGTCGCCCTGGATGCCGCTGCTGGAAGTTTGTAGGTTTTTGCCCCAGTCCTACCCAAGATGCGCAAGAACATACCTGGTTAATAGTATCATGACCAGAAACTATCTCTTGACTCTTGTCAGTTAGGTTGTCAGTGTCAGAGACACTAACCTAATTTTAATATAACTAGTAATAAGTATTTAATTGGCAATAATCTCAGTCATGGAAAAAGTACGTAAATGTGGTTATTCGTGTGCGGTTAAAGCTTGCTCCACTCGCAACGATGGTACACTAAATTTCTTTCGATTTCCTAAAGACAATATAGAAAGGTAAGGATTTAAATTTGAATTTCCCTCCCTTTCTGCACCCCCACAAAATGGCGCAAGGTCACCGAATCTGGTTATCAAAATATCAAAGGCGCCGACGAGAGTGTCGCTTCTTGTTCATTTTGTATATATTCTTAGGTACAGATTTCAAAACGATGTTAAGGAAACAGTTTTTGCAACATCAGTACCACAAATTTAAAATATTGGGGATAAAATAAAGAACAAACTATTCTTTATTCTGTCATATTAGTTAAGTACTAAATAAAACTACTCTTTACCGTTATTAATATTTTTGTAATAGACAAAAAAAATATACAGTTTTTTACATTAATAGCAAATTCACAAAATATGCTGTAACAGAAAATAGTTTCCTTATGAATATGTACTTAAAATATATTTTTAGGAACTTAACTAATTTTCTTAAACTGGGTCAACCGAAAAAATTGGTCTTATACTTAAAAACTAACATTACAATTATCATTATTTAAAAAAAAATTGCACTCTATAAATAACATTTAGATTAGTTTGTATTGACATGAAGAAAAATAGCAATAATTCTTGGCAGTATTTTAAATATGTACACTTATCTAACAAAAAAAACTCAATAACTAAACATTAATTTACATAATAATTAAACATCCAATTCACTCTTGTTCACACTTATTGTTTGTAACTTTTTAATTACACGAAACATAATTATATTCTCCATCAATCACAACCACTAAAAGCAAATTGCCCCTTCTGCTGCTTTGTCCTTCTTCATTTATCTAACTTCTTATTCGGTCTTTTATAGTGTTGATGTTTAACATCAGCTGCAACAGAAATATAACCATTAACATGTGCAAACAATTATAAAAAGCAGAAAGAAAATGGGAGAATTAGTGAGAAGATAATGTAGAAGAGTAGATAATATCCTAGTGTGCAAAGTAGATTATATCAAAGATATTGCAGTAGAGTTATGTTAAAATTAAAAAATAAAGTTGTAAGATCCTGTTTAAAATTAAAAAGTATGGAATGTTGAAAATCACTGATATTAAATCCGAACGTGCTGGAAGTGTGATCTTAGAGAATAGTCATTTATGTAAATGTCTTAATGTTGAAGAGAGTTGAATCAAATCTATATTGTGATGTTTAATTAGGCATTTTCATGAAGTTTCGATGTTGCGGAAGAACATACGTAAAAAGGCGTGAATGTTCTTATGATTATGTGGTGTGAAAATATGTATAGAAGATTTTGTTTAGTTTTCAAATAAATTTCAGAGATAGTAGATTTTTAGTTTTCTGATGTAATGTTGGAAATAAATGCAAAATTTCTCGCAATGAATTTAGTAGCAGTTCTCCAAAAGAGATTCACGTGGGCGGAGCTAATTTTCACAAATACATATACATCCTATTCAAGCTAGATAAGGTCTTCAGACGCATTTATGAACAGTTCCTCTCCGCCCTAGTGCATCTCACATGAAATTTCATATGGAAAAGTTTATTTATGATGATTCCGATGATTCCATTGATGTCTTACCCTATCTACTTCGTCCACTGCCTACAACAGCAGTTCTATTTCTTATATTACTACTATCACTGTAATAACTGGCAGCATTATATGATCGCTTTAAATAATTGTTATTAATATTTTCGTTGTAGTTTATACTGTATGGGTTATTTGTTGTTCTTCCAAAATTGCCAAAATCGTACGGACTTTTCGTGGTTTGTTTCCTAAAGTTAAAATTATTAAAAGGATTTTGTGTGGTAGACGGTGGGGCAGCGCTCTTGTAATAACTGTATGGATCGCTTGTGGAGTACGATTTTCCGAAATTTTGAAAATCGTACGGGGACTTGGTAGTCGAAAAGAAATTGTACGGTTTAAATGTGTACGATTTCGTGGAGTAGTAAGGTGATTGTGTTGTGGTGCTTGTGGTGTAATAATTATTGTCTTGATTATTGTTGAAGTTGTAGGGGTTTTCATTTTGGTATTGATTGTTGTATTGACTGTAGGGATTTTGCGTGGTGTAGTCATTGTAATAATTATTTACTTCTGGTGTTTGATAGTACGCTTCTTCATCATCATCATGGAACCTATTTAAGTGTAAAACAAAATATTATTTGTGTATTTTACAAGTGTTTACTGAAAATATCTAAGATCCAATTTGAAGTTTATAGAAGTGTTTTTAGAAAACATGTTTACACTTACAATGGTCGGCCTTGGTTTCCGTTTCCACGAATGAAAGCTGGTGTATGTTGAGTGTAATCAGGAATAATGTTTTCGTGTTCTGCCACACACCTTCCATTTAGGCAATACTGTAAATCAAAACAAAAACTCCAGTTTCAAATTATTAGCAATTTGTTTGATCCTACCTGACCGTCACCACAAGGTGAACCTTCTGCAGCTGGTCTATAAGCTACACAGTAGCCACTACCAGCATCAAAACAGAAGAGTTGTGCACACACCCGATCGTCTTTCTGTAATTTTTAATCATTCATTAGCGATTTATAAACAGTTTCTCAGTCTGATTCATACAAAGCATGCACTAGTTCCTCTGTCTCTTCGACATTGCGCATCCAATGTCAGCAGCTTGCCTGGTAGAACTCTCGGTAAGCTGTCGTCTTCATGTGGTGCGTTATATAAACAAGTTGCAGTATCACCACTAAAATACAGAATATCACGAATAATCTTTTAAAACTGTAAGAAACATACTTTAAGAAATGATGGAAACTGGCTACACTGCACGATGACCACCGGAAACCTCGTTCTGTGTGTCGCAAATCTGACATGATGAATCCATCAGTCCATTGGCACTTCTCAGCGCCAGGCCCTCCAAGATATGATGGTGGTGGACTTCCGTCATGTACAGCACCCAGTCTGAAATCGCACATATATTTTCGGTTAGGTTTCTTTCGAGTTTCTATCGAAATCTAGTTCTTACAAATGACCGACTTCATGTGCAGCTACAATAATTCCACTGAAACCGCCTGTGTCCTCGATAATAGCTACAGAGTTGACTTTTTCTAATCGTTTGTTAACGACGCAAGCTCCACCAACATACGCGAATCCTGGTACAAGAAGTTTGGTTCGTTATTTTAGTAAAGTTGCCCCGTAGGGTCAAGGGAAAGGACTGACCGTCACCACCTAAAAAGCGCCAGCACCACTGTATATATTCCCCAGGAGGTTAGTAACAACATAATTCTTCCATAAAGAACTGATCTTAATGTTTAGTTTCTAAAGTTGAGTTTAAAGATTACTTCCGGTTACCTATCAATTGGTTTTTTCGTATATTAAACTTCATAAGTATTTGTTTTTTAAAAGATATCACAAAAAAGAATAACAAATAAATCCAAATTTTTAGAAACTAATTCATGACTTAAAGTAAAGTCACATGATAGGTAGAAGATGAGTTTACACAGGGTGTATCAAAATCATTGGAGTAGCTCATAATGGCGAATTTTTCATAAGATTCTAAGGCAAAAATCTTAATATGTAATACAATTATGTCGAGACTTCAACTGGGGCGTTGCATCGCAAAAAAGGTACGAGATTGTTTGAGTACCTACTACTGCCCAAAAGGGCTATTTTACGGCCCAAAAATAAAACATGATATAGCACTTTTTTATTTTATAGTGCGAAAACTGTACTTTTTTAATTGCGCCCTGGCGTAAAGTTTGTACTCAGCCAATTTCACGCTGCAGGCGAAAACTGCCACTTTATGAACTTGGTGCAAAATACTAAACCGTTTTCTAGAAATTGAAGTCGATACATAGCAAAAATTTTCAGCGGCTAACTATAAATTTAGTCAATCGCTAGTCTCGCATAATAAGGGACTTCGTTGCGAAACTCTAACAGTACCCCGTTGGAAAAAGTTTGGTCCGCCATCGCCAATACGAGTCTGCTCATTGATACCCTGCATTAGGATGACCATTATTTGAACGTCTCACTCCAAAAATATAATCAAGATACGAAAAAAAAATTGTGCAAATATTAAAGGTTGAACACCAAATTTTTTGAAATAGAACATCCTATATATTATTTTATTTTTTGAATCTACATTTTATTTTAGATATAAAGTTATTAAAGTTTTAAGTTTTTAAAGTTATTGATATTCGAATTATTCTCGTTAAAAACAAATTCTTACACATCATAGAATTCTCCAAAATTGTTAATATCTTATTAGCAATATCTTATTCTTTTTATTTGAAAAAAAAAACAATTTTGTAAAAGAAAGAATTGTAAGTAGGTCAACTATAGTTGGAAAAATCTGTAAAAATTCTATTTTATACCATTTAATATGTATAAAAACTATGCCAAGTTTAAGATTTTTTCATCAACTGTTATGCATGTAAGAAAAATATGTAACGAGTTCTAAATAGTATATTGTAATACAAGTGCGGAAAACGCATCATGACAATACGAGTGTGAAATTGGCAACGCGAGCGATAGCGAGTGCTGCAATCACACGAGTATTGTCATGGGCCATATCCGCAAGCGTGTTACATACGATTTTTTCTACGAAAACGTGGAATTCGTAAAAAATAAAATTATTTGTAAATCTTTTTCTAATTAAAAAAAACATCAAGTGAGTTTATTGTCATAGAACTGAAAGCTCATAGCTGTTGACAGTTTATAAATTGTGTCCTGTCATCGAAATAATTTTGATTTTGAGATCAAATTACGTGAATATAAACATGGAGTTTCAAAACTAAAGCGAAAGCGATGAACTAATGTGCACTCCTCCGGTTGTTAGATATTAAATAAATGTTACAATTATAACTAAATGTAAGTACTTCTTTATGTTTTTGTTTGCGTGCGGAAAGTTTAAAAAATGTGTGCGGAAAAAAATTTCCACACTAATTTTCCGTACTAGTTTTTCAAAAGCCTACTTTCAAGTTCGATTATCTTGTCAGAAAAAACGTCATTCCGCATTTTCGTAGAAAAAATACATTTTGCATTTAAAATTTCAAACGTTTTGTGATACGTGTTAAAATTGTTCAGGTGCCTTCAAACTTTATAAATTTTTTTAAATACTTTGATCTTTGATTATACCGAGAGATCAAAAATTATCATGGTCAAAGGTGGTCATGGATTTTAAAATAATTGTCGGAGCTAGTATCGTATCTATTAGTCCGGGAGCCAGCGACACTGATTTTTGCAAGATTTGTTTAAGATTAATTAAATTTTTTTTGTGTCATATTAAAGCTATAGATACATGAAATCGACTCCTGCCGGTGCGACAGCGGGACACCGGCCGATGGCAGCATGGTAAATGCAAAAGTGTAAATGTTAGAAATGTTTAAAGATTAAGCTTTATCTATTGTTTAATAACATTTAAATAAACCTTAAAATGAAGGCATTATTATTCTGATGACTCCCGTGGTGCCTTCAACGTTTAATGTCCGAATGGTTTATTATTTTGGTCCGAAATATTTTTAAGTAAAATTTCCTGTTTTACTAATAAGAATAATCTAGTAGTTTTTAAATTCCGTTACTATGACACATTGAATCAACAAAGCAGTACCTACGTCTTGATAACCAGTAGGGCATTGTTTGTCTTATAATATAATTTGTCAGTGTCATTAATATCATTAACATGTAGATGGTTAATCGTTGTCCCCCCAAAGAGGTGGCAGGAGTTCATTTTGTTGACAGGCTACATTATTACTATAAGAAAAAAGATAAACCATCCTTAAACAAATGTAGCAAGGAAAAGTGTCGCTGGCTCCCGGACTATATACTTATTATGGCACATAACTTGATAAACTTCAAAAGGATGATAGGTACAAGCTAAGACCGTCGTTTTTCATTTCATAACCACCTTTGACCAAGATAATTTTTGATCTCTCGGTATTTTTGGGGTGAGAGCAAAAATATTTAGACATTGCCCAAATAAAGACCACCCTAACATGTATTTGTGTCCTAGATATAGTACATTTTACAGATAATTGGAATCATAATTGTATGTAAGGTTTCTGTACAGAACCTGCAATACGTTATAATTATTTCCATAGGATTTTTTATTCTCACATTGTCATGGTTAGTAATTTAACTAGAACGTTGCAATTACATATTATAGTATCAAATAAGGAAGGTTTTTTAATTTCTTAAAAAGTAAATTATATTAGATAGATGGTAACAGATATTAGCAAACAGTTATTCTAAACATTTTGAGAATTGTTAGTTTCGAGGCTCATTTGGTGCATGCAATCGTGCAAAGCATTTCAAATTAGAATTAAGTGTAGTGTTGAGTTGGTTGAGTTGTCTTGACGATGTAAATGTGCAGAACAGACAATACATAAAATATTACAAGAAACAATTTTACTTAAGAGTGAAAATATCATAATGGTCTTGATTTAAATGGATTCTGAATTAAAAGAAAAATATTTTTTGTGGGAATTTTTTATTTAACCATTATAATTTTTCATTAGGTTAGGATGTAGGGGGACGTGCGGCAGTTCCTTCTACTATAAATAAATGAAATGTAAACAATACATTCAACTACTAGTGTAGGATCAAAAAGACAAGAAAGGACGTAGTAAATACTTGAAAATAAACGTGCTCAAAATGCTTTAATCCAATATTTAATTTTTTGGAATTTTGGTTGTATAATTTCGTACCTGCAGTACCGCGATTGCAAGCATCATTGGGGTACGATCTCCTGCACATGTCTAGTCTGCAAAAAACATACCCGGTCAATCGGGACAATTTGTATGTTATTTTAAACCCTCTTGTTAATGCCTCTATATAGTTTTGTTCGTCCACAAATCCTCGGTTATACCTATGGGATTATTATTTAAAATCGTACAAACGAAGAACCAACAATTTCTCTAAAAGTTAACTGTTATACAGTGGTTTAGTTGTTAATTTGTGTTTGTATGATCATGTCTATATTATTATGGTTAGGTAGTTAGAATCAGATTGTATAAAAATTAGCTCGATTAATTTAAACTATTGATATAAAAGTAGGTATCCTTGTTAGCTGTCGGTTTTCATAGCTTTGGTTTGATTTTAGTTAGTACCATCAGCTGTCTTATGTACACGCTTAACTAAAATATAGAACAGGAATTTACCGGCTGTTCCTTTAGTGCAGCGTCCACCTTTTCGACGGCGGCACATGTCGTATCTAAATATTAATGAAAAATTAGTTCATATCAGGGTGGGGTATTCGTTTTACAAGACAGAGAAGAAGGCATTCAGATGATTTTTTAATATACTGAATCGTCGAACAAAGTGTTATTAATAGATGCTATTTCCATGCTATCGTTCTCGTCGGTCCATTCACGTTTTTCGTCACCATCAAGTCAAAAATATTTGATATTTGAATTATGTTTGAAAAATACTACCATCAGGCGAGGTCGCAAAATAGGAGCCTGAGGTTTATGAACAGTTAATTAACAAAAATCTAATGTCAGTATATTTGTTAATAAGTCGTAAATTTTGTTCGTCCGTTGATATTAATTTCAAGACAAAGTTATTTTCATACACATAACAAATAATGATGAATTTTGTGTCCACAGTCCATCTATTTTCCACACACTACCTGAAAACTTTAACTAAAAAATTAGATTTCTTATTAAACACAAATATGAAACAAAAACACATGTAATCTAGATATAATACTGGTCACTTACTTAGTGATAGCCACTGCAATGTCGTAAACTGGAAGCCTCCTTTCCCTGAATAAATACTTTCCCATATCTGTTAAGGCAGCTGCTGAATCAATTGCGTCTCTTCCAACTCGATTCCTTTCCAAATATGGTGTAGCATCGCGTCCCTATGCAGAAAAATTAATATAATTTATATTTGTTCCAGATGGCTGCTGAAGAGGTGAAACAGTTCTTGGAAAGCCACAACCGGCCATTTTCTTTGACCGATATCATCCAGGGAATTAAAGGTGAATTCGGTAAAACTGCCGTACAAAAAGCCGTAGACAAACTCGTTTCCAGTTACCAAGTTATGGAGAAAGTGTACAATACACAAAAAGTGTATTTTGTAACACAGAAAACCGACCTAAGTGCGAGTGAACACAAAGAAATTCTTCTAGAGATTGAAAGAAAAATAACAGATTTCGATATTAAAGTTAAAGATATTAATAATACAATCAAGAATCATACGGTTGATTTGGAGGGAGTGAAAGGGAGGCTTGCGGAAGTAAATAGAAGAGTGCAAATACAAATAGAGCTTGAACAAGTTCAAAAGGAACTAGAGAAATATGAAGGTGCTAAAGCAGTGTGTCCCAAGGAAAAAACTAAAATCGAGGAAGATTATAAAAAAAATTTGAAAGTGTACAAAACACGCAAAAGATTATGTTTAGACATGACCGATGCCATTCTGGAAAACTACCCAAAAAGTAAGAAGCATTTATATGAGGCTATCGGACTGGAAACCGATGAGGATGCAGAATTTAATTTTGAAAAATTTAAATAAAATATTATTTTACAAGTTATTATAGGAGTATTATTAAAGTTTTAAATACTAACTCTGCTGATGATTATTCCTGCAATGGATATCCGGATTTTGGGTCCCTTTAGTAGTTTGTACCTCAAGTCTACGCCATTCCAAAACGACACAAAATATCGCTTGATTTGTAAATTATCCCCACCATGCAATCTGTAGCCGTCATAATCAACAATCACTAAAATTTCCGGATAGATCGTGTAAGGTGCCTCTCTTTTCTTTCTGGAGTTATTCCTTTGTGCTTGGGTGCTCCTTCGAACACGTTTACCTAAGTGATCTGGCTCCATAAGAGCTACGAGAAAATAAGTAAATTAAGACTATTAACATTCTGTGAATGAAATTATTTTCATTTACCATAGTCACTCATGCTATCCTCATCATTTTCCTTTTTCCGGTAAATGATGTGATGATGCACTTGTTTCTGTTTGTTCCTGTTGATTGGAAGGCCTGTATCAATGGCAACTTCAGAACTAAGTTCACCATCGGCATCCAAAAACATCTCATCATCATCTGGTGAATCTGCTTCACTTTGGTTTTTAGATAAAGCTGTTTTGGTAACATCGCGTAGTCTTGGGGGCAGGGGCCGTATTACCAAGTGGGAACCAATACTTCCTTCCTACATATAATAGAAAAAAAAAGGTTTTCAAATTAATTTAAATTTGCTAAAAGTAAGTATCTACATTAGTATATCTACAATCAACTGCTTTAAATTCCTGTTGAATTTTGTTAAATAAGTTTATAGTAATTCATAGATACAATAATTATTTTACAATACAGTCATAAAGAGAGCCATAATAATTCTAACAATAACACCTCTTTGTCTTACTGAATACTAAATAAAAATACGAATATTAACATCTATACTGATGCTCTTTGAGGAAGAAAGTATGTAATAGTTTTTTGTGCATATATTTTATAGTTGGTATTTTTTTAGTTATAATACCCACAAGTTTTAATAAATATCAGTTATTAAAATTAAAAGCATGTATAAAATCACAAAAAATTGGCTTAAAGAACTGAAGAAGTATCACTTTGGCTACATAGTCGTACAAATTAAATAATAATCTAAATTACGATTTTTTATTTAGTATAACTTGATTTAATTATTCTTCTACGAATATTTCCTTAAAACTGGATAGTAATTCCCAAATAAAATAATAAAATGCCAACATCATTTAACTTGCAACCGTTCCCAGATTCAAAGTACATAAAATTTTCAAATATTCGAGGTCTTAATCAAAAATTTTATATTTAACTCGAGCATAGCTAAATTCCCCAGACTAATATTAAAATTCGCCAGTTACTTAATGTTTTATTAGGTTAATTAATCGAAAGTACAAGTGAAGATTCCACATGTTTGTTGATTTATCGATATGACCTATACACTTTAACGTTAATATCAATACCAAATTGGATGTGTGCTATTAAAAGAGAATGTTGTAAGGTAATATCCAAAACTCTCATATCATAAAAATCATATAAAATTAATTGTAGAGTAATGGTAATCTTTAATTTATTACGTAATGAACTTTCAAGATATCTTAATGTACCACAAAGTGCATGCGTGTAATTGAGAATGTGATGATGTTAGATTATAATATATACATAATATAATACACATCATACATTTAGCGGCTTAAGACAATTCTTGTGTTTTATTTATAAGAAAGTTTTTAAATTTAAGTAATAGCGGTGGAATTACTAGATCACAATCTTAACAATTTTATTAACTCTTGTTTTAATAAAATCATAGATAAATATAAATGTAAATTTCTGTTAACAAAAAAAATTAATAACATAATAATTATTATTTTGATACGGTGAATAGTCACACAGGAAACTCTCACTATTTTCTGGTTCCATAACAGTACCATATTAACCCAAGATTCATTAAAATAACTTTCTAGTAAGTGTCTATTAACATTTGAACATGTTTTTTTGTCTTTGTGGATATTATTTAATGTGTTTTTGTTCCATATTACCTCATAAGTCTAATTGGATATGTTGGTACTTAGAACTTAGAATTCTAAATTTATATTTTAATTTATAACTTGACAAAAGTCTAAAATTGACAAAGTTAAATCTGTTCGAATTTAATTTCATAAATATTCTAAATAGATGGACTGAGAAATTTGTTATAGAGAAACAAAAAATTTGGTTACTAGTTAATTTAGGTTAAAATCAACATTTCCGTGAATAAAATCGCTTCATGCACTGTATTAATTTTCTAAAACTTCCCGATTCGCTAAATAGTATTATTTTGCTTGTGCAGAATAAAGCATCACGTTTTTGCGTGCACATGATTTCCAGTAGGTGTAGTTAAAGATATAAAGATTTGTAAATTGTAAACATCATAAAATTTGTTTGTTCTTTGGATGTTTTGATTTTTATTTTTTTCACTAGAAAAAAACATTGCAATTGCGTCTGTTTTACTTCTTGGTAACATAAAATTTATGAATTAGTACCTAATGATTTCATGTAAATATTTACTTAAGTTGGAGATTTCCAATTAAATTTACAAAAAAATAAGCATGAGTAAACAGAATAAACAAAATAGATTACTCAGCTAATGGTGTTATTATTTCCAGGTAAAATTATTGTCTTATTAAAATTTTGTAATCCACCATATCAAAACACTTTTGGGTACCTATGGACGAAATAAAAATTATTTGCGAAATTCATAGAGACTCGTCCTACTTTTATCCATTGTTAGTATTTGACTAATCGTACCGTTCGCATGTACCTTTACCTTATATGCAATTTAAATTTTTTCTTGTAAACATATTGCAATAACTTTGACCTCTAAATAATACTATAATAGAGTTGTAATGCAATTCAATTGTATTTAATTGGAATTCCACTAAAAATATGATTAGCAAATCATTTAAGTACCATCGCACGTGAGTTTAATGCTAATTCTATTTATCGGCACTACCATTTTTATTATTTTTGATATACAAAGGACTTTCAGGCATGAATATTTGAACTTTTTTTAATATACAAAATTAACCAATAAAATACGAAGACATTTTTCGTCACATTTCAAGGGTAAACAACTTATGATGTGATGGTAGGTACTTGGTACTTCTACTAACGGCCATCAAACACTTCAATAAAATAAATTAACAATGTAATTGTTACGATAAATCATACATTATTTATAAGGCCTTTTCCCGTTGATTGTTGTAATCTTTTTCCATTACTCCATTTCCTTAGCAATAAATCTAATACACATCACACCAAGTAAACATTACAAGTATTATTACAAGACAAACATCGGCGTCTGTTTTAAGGTCGAAGTATAATGCAAGAGTTTCCATTCGTATCATAGTACACAGTACAGCATCGTACCATCATCCATTCAAATGCTGTTCTGCATTCCCGGTCAAGGTGAAAGTTGACTACACAAATTCACTTCCAATTTCATGAAGAATTAAGCAAACAACCGAAAATAACGGAGAAACAAAATTAATCAAACCAATTACCGTTCACAATTAAATCTATACAGCAGGACCTTCACTTGTTTATTATTTAGCCATGACTTTTCCACACACCCGAGTTTATCTTGTGATGTGTGGTGCAAAGGAGTTCAAGACTAATGATGTAAGCAGTTTTAATGGTAATAACATTATTTTCCACATCAGTTTGGAGCGTAATATTATTGAAAAAAGCAGTTACCCGAAGCTGTGCTTTAAAGTTGCAATTTATATTGTAAATAATTTAACATCAGGTGCAATAAAAACTGATTGATTCTGAGGATGGCATTATATGCAAATTAATAGATACATAAAGTTGTTTCGAAACGAATGATTGCACTGAAAGTTGTGCAAGTTTGTAACAAATAATAGATATATGCAGCCAAACAATAAGTTAAAAAATATTAATAATTTCTGGAGACATACCATATTCAGTTTTCTATAAAGAAAAAAATTATGCATTATAAAATCTGTAACTATTATTTTTTTAGAAATTCTACTAAAGCTATTCCAGTAGAAATTGAGCCAGATTTTTTTATTTAATAATTTTAATTCTCTCTAAATAAATATTTAAAAAAGCATCTAAATATTTCATGTTATGCTATTCATCAATGATGTTTTCATCCATTCACCAATTTTTATCACTCCTAGTACTAATCGAGCCTATTTATAGTTACATTAGCACAATTTTCACGCGTCTTTCATACACCTAAATTTAAATTTCTAATTAGGCACTTATGGTTTGTGCTGGAGACACAAAGCTATATTGTTTATTTATGGTTCAGTAAACTTGCCAAGGTGACAAAGGTTTTTTAATATTTATTGATTTATACTGAGAAAAAACCAACGGTGTATTTGCTTTGATGTCTATGACAGTTTTTTATTTCGTTGACCTTCTGTTTACGAAAATTCAAGGTGTGAGATAAAAAAGCAAATTAAAAATATTATTAAGGATTACTTTTTTTGTTTTTTACTTACCACAATGAGTGCGTCTCCTTCGTTTCTAAGCAAAATCGCAGCCTGATTTTCTTCGTCTTGGTATAGATCGCCAATATCTTCATTGGTCTGAAAAAAAGGAAAATAACGCATAAAATATATATTATCCTACAATCGTGAATCTAGAGTTAAGATCATGTTTTATAGAAAATGTTAGGAGATACAAGATAGGTAATTAACTAACAGTTAAGAATGACCATTGAAAAACTGGCCCAAAATTTCGAAATATCTGCTAAAATACCTACCTATTAAATTTAGGTATAGGGATAGATACTTTATAAAACATTTAAAAAATGTATTTCTTTACAACCCATAATAAAAATCTACAGCGGGTTACTTTTAAAAAATAAAGTTTTCACTATTTAAAATTTGTAATATTTAATTTATTTTTCCTACAAACTTAGAGCCGTTTGACACGACACTAATTTTAGTACTAAATTTAATACTAATTATGCGCGCGCAGATTTAGTAAACTTGTTACAATAAATTAGAGCATGTTCTATTTTTTTGTATACAATCTGACTAAATGTGCGTTAATGCGGTGCACTAGTGTACAATGCTGTACAGAAGAAATTGAATTTAGACCTATTGTTTATTATTAATTTTCCAACAAAATCTGCGCGCGCATCACTTGTATGAAATTTAGTACTAAAATTAGCCTCGTGTCAAACGGCTCTTATATGACACTGAAAATTGGGTATTTCATACAAAACACACCAGCAAAATTAATGCCTTGGAAATGATACATACACACCTAAGGAAAATTGTAGGAAAAACGAAATGGGACAGAGTAACCAACGACAAAATTAAAGCAATGACCGAACAAGAACCAATAATCAAAAACATAAAGAGAAGGCAATTAAATTGGTTTAGCCGTGTCGTTCGAATGGATCCAAACATATTATCAAGGAAAATTATGGAAACCGGAAGAACGAAAAAAGAAGAAGAGGAAGACCGAGGAAACAGTGGACCCAACAATTGACGGAACTGGGAAGGGAGATAGGGAAAACAATAGAGGACATGAAAATTATCTAAAATAATAGGACACAATGTAAAAAATGGGTGAAAGTGGAGCAGAACTCGTAATCCAAATCCGACGCTCGAAAGGGCAGAAAGGAAGGAGATAAAGAAAGAAAGAAATATTTAATAATACATCACAAACACCCTGTATAAGATAATTTCATTAAGTATACACATCAAACTGACACTAGATTTTCCTTTTTATACCGGGTGATCATTTTAATTTCAGCTCTAGTTATCCATGGAAATTGATGTCATAATTTTGATTAGTTCACTATTTATTGTTTACTACTGGCAGTTCATAAATTTGATATTTCAATTAATTTGTTTTGTTTGTTTGTGTGAGCTAATCGACTTAAATTTCCATGGATAACTAGAGCTGAAATTGATATGATCACCCGGTACCTAATTCTTACTTATTTTTTCTTAAACAGTGTTTTTCTGTTAAGATATTAACATTTTTCTGTATTATTTGTGATATTTTAAAAATCGAAGTAACTCGAAAACCATTAATTTTAACAAGACACAACCTTTATACTGTTATGTTTAGAATTTGATCGAAGAATCTGAAAATTTAAAAGTGTACCTACTGGTTATTTTTTACGCATTTTGCGACTTGTCAAAAAATAATTTCTATTTTCATACTTGGCTTTATATTAGGTGAATCTTAATTAATGACTCGTATTAATTTTTGTTAAAGATACTGATATTTTTCGAAATATATTAATATTTTTTTATTTTGGTCATTTTAGATGATGCCATTTTCTGGTAAACTAAAAAATTGCTTTTTGAGTATTCTTATACTTATAATATTTTTGGCACTTCCGGGATTAAATGTGCTAATTTAATCCCTCTTTGCAGGGACTGAAGTGACCTATTTAATCCCAAGGGATTAAATTTACATTGCTAGGTTACACGAGTATTTTTTGTCATTTTGGACAGTATTTTATTGTTATTGCCGATACGTTTGTCACTTTGACAATCATAAACTTAGAGTGATTTCACATGCAAATGCTTCGGAAGTGCAAAAAATAGCGTATATACCACGGGATTGAGGTATTATTTAATCCTTCGGGTGAATTATTTCCCTCGCTCGCTTTGTTCGCTCATGAAATTTAATTCACCCTCAGGGATTAAATGATGTACCTCAATCCCTTAGTATATAATATACTATTAAAATTACATAGTTATCAGAATTACAGACAAACTAAAACTAAATAATTAAAGCAATTAAAAGTATATGTAACTGATTTAATGCAGTGTACTATATGTTCCCTTGATTTATACTTGATGGAATCTTGGAAAGGATGTTTCGCTTTTATACAAGGAATAAATTGATTTGCATGCATTGATGATAAAATATACGAAATGTACGAATTATGTGCTTTGTGCTTTCCTACAAAATATGTAGTAAAACAAGGACTGACAGGAAAACTTTTAAAGCACTTTAAAAACACTCTAATTTCTATAATAGATTTTTGGTCATTTGAAGTTCTAGTAGATTAATTTCTGAAAATTGGCGAATGCGCCAGGATCAATTGTAACTGTCTCTACTATTTTCGTATCCTATAAAAATAAAGTGTTATCTTAATTTTTAGTATGAATGGTGTAATCATAACAACACACCTCTTAAATATGCAAATATTGTCTATTATATTTTATACCAACAATCTGCATGCGGCACGAGCATGGATAATTCCATAGCGGTCGCAATTATCACTAAACTGTCGCACCAGTTAAGGATATACGTCAAAAAAACTACATAAATCAACGAATGGCAAACAATACATATATATTTTTTGCAATTTTTGTTTCCTCAACTCTAGAAGTCTAGATAATAATTACCGTCGCATATTATTAGAATTATAACATTTAACATTGTTCTTTGACGTTGGATTTGTAGCAACAACTGTAGGGATATGTCGCACCCAAAAATCATTAAAATGGAATGTTACAACCCGATTACATATGAAATAGCATTGAAATAAAAAAAGATATATACGTCAGTAATTGCAGGTTTTTATAGTAAGTACTTTGACGAGGGAATGTGTTGTCTAAATTAACATTAAATCTGGAAACAACAATTTATGTTATATGGATTATTACGAAATCCAATTATCTCTATGGGTTTCTTCTAATGGGCACATAATGTTTTATTATAAACCAAAAATGTGCCAAACTGTCAAATGCAGTACACAAAGAACCTATCGAATGTTGTACCGCTGTGTTAATAAAATATAGGAAAGGAAATTACGTCAGACTTTCTGTTTCTGTTTATCTAGCATAGCATACCCATGAATTTCTCATTATTATTTATTTAGATCGTGCGCTAAAATGATTTAATCAGATCACATTCGAACCCCTGCGGGCATTTAATTATACCACAAATAAAGACAGAACCGTGTATAATACAATTGTCTACGTTATTTCAATTTAATTTAATGTCTTTTTATTCCTTTAGGTATACGAGCGTATGTAGTTGTCTAGGTCGGTAGGTATATGGGTGCGAATTATTGTTGCAATAAATAATGACAGCCAAAGCAAGGAAAAAGTCAGAAATACAATCTGCATATAGTATTTATTATAATTAGACAATCATTTTGCAGAACAATGTTCCTTGTGTTGGTTTTTTCTCTAATTAATAACTTGATGATGTTTATATACAATTAACAATTAATATGCTTTATGTGGTGCCGTGTTTATGTTATTATTTAGTTATGGTGGTTGGCTTTGGTTACATAAGAAGTAGTATAGTACGTCTATGAGTGGTAATCGATTTTCGATTTAATGGCCAAAGGCTAAGTTATGATTAATACGGTCAATAGATTATTGTTTATGCGAGCGAAAAATATGCACACATTTTTATAGGAAAGAAAAAATTGAAACAGGTTGTTTACCAACTTCCTGAATAGTATTTGATATTTTTGACGTTTAATATCAAGGTTAAGTGAAAATTAAGACTATGCTCACGATATTTAAATGGGAGAAAAGGGTATCGGTATTAAATATTTTATTAGAAACAGAAATAGATAATTTATTACAAAATAATATTGCAAAGGTATCTACAGAGAAATATACTGTGGCGCACAGGTTTTTAAATTACAAAAGTTACTAATTAATTTGAAGTAAGTATGGATATATGTTTTTTGCACTTCCGGGATTAAATGTGCTAATTTAATATTTCTTTATAGAGACTGAAGTGACCTATTTAATCCCAAGGGATTAAATCTACATTGCTAGGTTACACGAGTATTTTTTGTCATTTTGGACAGTATTTTATTGTTGTTGCCGACACGTTTGTCACTTTGACAAGCATAAATTTAGAATGATTTCACATGCAAATGCTTCGGAAGTGCAAAAAATAGCATATATACCACGGGATTGAGGTATCATTTAATCCTTCGGGTGAATTATTTCCCTCGCTGGCTTTGCTCGCTCATGAAATTTAATTCACCCTCAGGGACTAAATGATGCATGAATTTAAAATATTTTCTTATAATTGCGATAGATATAGTCATTGTTGTTTATGTTTATATGCATTTTCTCATTTTTTGCCCCTTAATTCTTTTTTTTTAGATGTTTCTTCCTTTTTTGTTTCTTTACAAAAAAATGTATTGGTAAATACTATAGGTGCCAAAAGTAGCCACCGTCGAGGGCCCCTACTCGACCGCTATTAGTACCAATTTATTTAGTTTTATCATCTAGTAACCTGTAATTTGGTACATTGCATAATTGTATAGATAGGTATACTTGTGGCCGGGAGCCCTTTCGCGGACGGGGGCCCCGGGGCGCTGCCCCGCCTGCCCTATGCTAGCTACGGCCCTGGATTTGAGTACTAAATAGTATTTCATTTTTCTTATTACTTAATTATTTAAAAAAATGAAAACTATTCCTGACTTTATAAGACATATAAGACAAGCGCATTTTCTTATGGGAAGGATGGAGATGCGGTAAAGTTTCTTATCTTGTCAGATATATCGACAGCTAAAGCTCATAATATACTGGGTGTCCACCTAGTGCGCGGCTCTTCCATATCTCCTTTATTATTAATTCTAGTAAAAAAATTTCAAAAAGAAATAAGTTTAGGTATAGGAAACCCTTAATAAAAATGATACAGAATCTAATTCTCTATAACGTAGTATAAAAATATACAGGGGGTTCCGTTAAAAAAAATAAAGTTATCACTGTTTGAAATATGTGATATTTATGAACAAATTACAAACACCCTGTATAAGCTAAGTTCACCAAAAATATTTTGCTTTTATCATTTTAACTTTGTTTTTTTCGAATAGACTATGAATTTGTTAAGATATTAATATTTTTGTAAAAGTCCATATCCGTGAAAAATTTTGCAAAAACCCAAAAAAATGGAAAACTATTAATTTTAGGTACATACAACACACAAAAACTGAACGCTCTGTATAGTAAAAAATATTTTTAAGTTATGTACATTCAGTAATAAAGCATATTTCTTGAAATTTTTTGGCTAGCATTAATAATAATAAAGGAGATATGAAGGACCCGCGCACTAGGTGGACACCCTGTATATTTGTTAACGTGTCTTTCGGAAAATTTACTCTTTTCTAAATATGCAATACTTACTTTGTGATTAAATGAAATAAGTTCAAAAGAAATTAGGAAACAATGTGTAAAGCACGATGGCAAGAAGAGATTACTAGGCGAGACATATAATCGAGACTCATGATGTATCCACGAATTTTGATGGTCATTTAAAACGTTAAAATTGGTATATTAAGTTTTTTTTCATTTTATACAATTCAGCAAATAAACAATAAATCGCACAAATCAAGGTACATACTATAGTGCTGCTTAGAATTTGTTATACTTTTACATAATAGTTAATTACACATGTTGTAGTACCTCTAATGTTGTTTTGTACCTAGACAACTACATATTTCACATTGACTACATTATTACAGTTTAATAAAGTACAAGTACTCATACACCTACAATGTTTCTGAAAACAAGTAGGTCAGACTTAGCACTTCGCTTAGGTACCACAGAACACTTCAACTGTGTTTTGAACTTTCACTCTCTGTAACAACATAATGTTTGAGCAGCAATCATTAACTTTAATGTATGGCATAATGGAGGTTTGTGATTAGTCTAGGATCATGAGTCATGACCTAACTTGTATACCAAACCGAAAATGATGCTTCTCTTTATTCTTGATAAATTGCTTTAGGTAATTAATATCATATGTAACATTATAGGTATTTGAAACTTAATGGATTTGTATGGTTTATAGATGTAACATCTGACCTTATATTATAATGCGTGGAGTGTTAGGTATGCTTTTCTTCATGATTGAAGTAAAGTTGTTTTGTACTCGTATGTCAGGAGTAAAATTATTCTCCATTGATTGATTTGAAATGAGATACCTATTTGTAATTAGGTTAAACTGTTTGTTTTTGTTGTTGTTGATATTTATTACAATTGAAGTCATGTTCCCTACAGATAATTTTTTCAAGTACGTAATGAAATATTTATATAATTCTGTACCTAACTGTACTAAACTCGATCAAATATTTTTTTTTGTCAAATTTAAATTTTTATAGTCCCTGTGTAATTACCTATTATGTAAGTAAGACTTGCGTATATATGTTAAGAAAATATATCCGATTGTAATTTACGTTTCTGTAGAGTTATGAGACAACCTGCGGCTTCATATAGAAATGGAAAGTAAACTTTTACCAAAATCGGCAATAAATATTTATCTTTGTTTGATTTGTTGTATGAAAAAACCCGTTTGCTTTGTTTTAGCTGCCGTGGCTATAAAATACTTGCTTAAAGCAATTGTTAATATCTTCCTAATTGTTTCTGTTTACAAGTTTAATGCGACGTAATTTTTTTAATGATTCAATAAATTTTCTCTTTACAAAATTTAATTAATAATTTTACTATGTTCATGATCATCATTTATAGGTATTGTAAATAAAAATCATGTAGACTATATGATAAATTAAATTTGAAGGTTTGAACCTTTTTAATGATAGCTTAAAGAGAATAATGGGTGTAAACTCTTAATTATAATCTGACACTAACACCATTTTTTGTGTCTAAATTAAAATGGTTAATAATAATTGATGATTATTTTCATTGACAACTAAGGTTAAAATCAGTGGTACTTATAAGTGTTATTAAGTATTAAACCGATGCCTCCGACCTACGATAAAATACTAACCCATAAACAACAAACGCCCATACACACATCAATAATAACTCACTTTAACACCTTCCAATCAAATCAAGTGTCAAGATCTTCAATGACTTCGTTTTTTCTTTAGTTAATTACGAATAGGACGCATTTGTAATACATTTTAGAATAGTTGAAATCCCGATGATGGAATATCACAAACTTTGAACAAAAAATCTAACTAGCTTATAATTCTCGGAAATTGAAAACGGGACTTTCTTGAATTTCTACAAACCTACATTTATAGCTGCATATAAAAACTAGTATGTCATAAACTTCTGAGTTCGAACCATCCAGTAAACTTGAATGTCAGAGGTTATCATGTACATTTAATGAAAAAAAAAACACCAAAATCATTGACATTTCAATTTTATAACAACCTCATCCTAAAATTGTGTGGGTGTACACTTTCTAATTTTCTATAATTTATTTTTGACATATTTCTTCAAGACTTAATTGATGACGGCATCATAAAAAAAATTGTGTCTTAGAATATTAAAGATAACACGTGCTATAGATATATAAATTATTTTTAATGTTACATGATAATATTACTATTATTGTGAGAATATAACTTGAGGCAAATGTTCAGGGAACACTACGATATCGTGTTGCATGAAAACGTGAAAACAACCGGAAAAAAACTTTAACTGATACTATAAAAAGTGTTGTGCCGAAACCAGGGATCGAACCAGGGACCTTTAGATCTTCAGTCTAACGCTCTCCCAACTGAGCTATTTCGGCTTATAAGTACAATGCAATGGTCGAGCGACCGATAGCGATAACTCGCTGTTTACGTGCAATTATACAAACCTTGTGACATCATTTTATTTTTATTGAGGAGATAATTCCTATATCACGTTACATCGGTGTTTTAGTTCAAACGAAATTAAAAATTAACTTGGTTACATCGTTATAATAGTATTTATTCTATTTTAGACCCATAATCTACTTTATAGTTTATAAAGTAAAGTGGACTTTATGGCCCGATTAATAAAACATTGCTAAGTAATGCTAAGCAACGATTGCGACTGCGAACTATATTTGCCATTGTGTTAAGATAACAACAAACTGTCGATTTTCATGTGTTTAGGACGTAAATAATCTACCTAGACAACACTAAAATTCGTATTGGCACAACTGTCACAAACTTGCCGGAAATATTAATTTTTTTTTCCCTCCTAAACTTTAAAGCAAACTACAGTGCGAGACACAGCAAATGTAACCTGATTTTTACGCTTACTGTGTTGTAAAAGGTCCAACTATGCGGTAAAGTAACAAAAAAAAAACACTGAACGTTTGTGGACATTTAGAAAAAATCCATCTTTACTAGAATAAAGTTCATGTAAAAAAGTACTACTTACATAAGATATTTTATTATTATAAGATTTTCCTATTGTTAAAACTTAATTTATAAAAACTAAAATCGTCGCAGTGCCATCTATTTTTGAAAAACTCTACTTATTTACCGTCAACTGTCAACCACTTCTTAAATAGATACCTTGTATTGTGCCTCGTAACTGGGCTTTGATTTTAGTGGCAGCAATTGCGATGTCGCATTTTGCGCCAATTTCCTTATTCCGGGGGACGTTAAAATTATGCTCTCTTCGCTATTACACATTTTTTATTTGTCAATTATTTTAAATAGTTTTGACATTTGTATGTTTCAAAATGGCACACTATGTTTTCAAACCTATGATAAATAACTTTCGATTCGGAAATTATTTGAAATAAATTATTGCATAAATTTCATTAAAAAAAATCATGATTACTATACTTTCTTATTATATAAGAAAGTAAAAATGATTTACATTATCGTCGGCCAAAAAGTTTTATACAAATCTCGTGCGTGAACTATTTTCCAGCGCTCCAGCTAATAAGGCACTCGCCTGACGGCTTGTGCCTCAAACAAAGCTGTCGCACTGTAAAATAGAACCTACACGCACTCGAATGTAGGTAAATAGCTATTTTAATGTTTTAGAAACTAAAATAGAATAAAACATTGTATGTATCACGGGCATAATTGTCGATAATGGCCCATGGGAAATTAAAAGCCTTCCTTCGTCGGACTTTTAACATTCCCTCATGCCATAATCTCCTGATTATGCCCTTAATACATAAATAACTATAGTGACATCAATAATAATCAAAATATCGAATATTTTTATTTTGGTTTGCTGCTAGGACATTAGCTATTTGGTATTTGTCAAATTTGACAGTTTCAATTGATAGAGAAGAAGAAAAGTTCCGATAAACATGAGTCAGACTCAATAAATAAATTTGTTGAGTATATCTCCAGAAAAGTTTAAAATAGAGAACTGAAATTTAGTAGTTCAATAAGTAAAACTTGAAGTAAACTGTAATTGTGTTGTAGAAAAAGTAGGTAGTGATAAATTTTTACATTGTTTGTATCTCAATTTTATTTCATGGAAATTTAACTTTTTATCTTGCTGTTTTGGCTGTTTAAAAGTGATTGTTTTTTTTCTCTACATACACTGTGTCCCAAATTGGTGACTCCACTATGGGTAACTTCGGTATTATTGGAGATACAAAGACGGTTAAATTAGGAAAGTTTTAAAGAATTTTATGGCCATTTCAGATTAGCCAACAGATTTTGAATATCTCTTTTAGTTTTTCAGATATTCGGGAAAAACCAAAATGTTGCATTTTCTTTAATGGTCAATATTTTTTTTATTATCCATTTTGTGCTGTTAAGACTTTGACGTTCTTCATGCACTTTTTTAAGATACGGTGTTGACAGTTTTTTCCCAACTCTTTTGTTTTTTGAGATACGATTACTAACTGTTGTTTTTCTTATGGACGGCAATTGTTTTTTTGGCATTGACAAGTAGCATTTTTTATTACCTTTCCAACGATGTATCACAACATGACGAAAAATTCCTATTTTCACAAGAAAAACCAGAAAATTGTATTTTTCAATAGAAAAAAAAAACAAAAGACATTCTACAATGAATAAAAATCAATCCCTCTATCGCTGCATGAGCATGATGAGCGTATTTGTATGCTCGTGATTTACATACGGGCAAATTGAAATGTTAACACTGCAGCTGAACGACAACAACCCCACGACACTTATTTCAGAAAACTTGCCACGAATTTGATTAATTTTGGGTCATTTGAACAAAATAGGGACAATCGTTGATATAAATAATGAAGAGATATATCATACACTCATCATGCAGCGATAGATGGATTGATTTTTATTCATTGCTGGGATTTCTTTTGTTTTTTTTTATTGAAAAATACAATTTTCCGATTTTTCTCGTGAAAATTGGAATTTTTCGTCATGTTGTGATACATCGTCGGAAAGGTAATAAAAAATGCTATTTGACAGTGCCAAAAAAACCATTGACGTCCATAAGAAAAACAAAAGTTAGTAACCATATCTCAAAAAACAAAAGAGTTGGAAAAAAACTGACAACACCGTTAGAAGTATCTTAAAAAAGTGCATGAAGAATGTCAAAGTCTTAACAGCACAAAATGGATAATAAAAAAAATATTGAGCATTAAAGAAAATGCAACATTTTGGTTTTTCCCGAATATCTCAAAAACTAAAAGAGATATTCAAGATCTGTTGGCTAATCTGGAATGGCCTTGAAATTCTTAAAAACTTTCCTAATTTAACCGTCTTTGTATCTCCAATAATAAAGAAGTTACCCATAGTGGAGCCACCAATTTGGGACAGTGTATATCTGTAGAACGGCTTAATGTAGATTATTTTTTTCGTATGATTTTCAACCAATCAGAATGTCCAATTTAGTTAAGTTACCTTGTATTATATCGATTATTTTTTTCGTATGATTTTCAACCAATCAGAACGTCTAAAATAGTTAAGTTAGCTTGTATTAAATCGATTATACAGGGTGTTCGCGCGAAGTGGCTTACTATGGCTAACTTCGTTATTATTGGAGCTACAAAGTCGGTTAAATTAGCAAACTAGTAGCATTTTTTCACAAAAATAACATTTTTTTAAATGAAACACCCTATATAATTTTGCAGAAATCGATGACAAATTAAATTCTCTACAAAAAATGTTTCGCAGAAGACCTACGTCTAATGACTCGGAAGTATAATCGATTATTTTCTATGCTCTTGTGATATTACTACTGATAATATTTGATAATACATAGGGTAGCTCCACCAAACAAAATTTTTAAATTATTTACATTTCCATGGTACCCAAAAAATAATCGCGTCAAATATAATTCGTACTTCAAAATAATTAAGGTTATACATCTCAAACTTGCTGCACAGTTACAAAGAGTGTCAGTTTGGCAATTTAAATAATCCGACCGCGAAGCGGGAGGATTATTCTGTCAAACTGACACTATGAATATAGAGAACAAAATATTATGTCAATATAATTCAATTGTAACTGTCAAACAGCAGACCAAAATAAAAATATTCGATATTTTGTTTATTATTGATGTCACTATAGTTATTTATGTATTAAGGGCATAATCAGGAAATTATGGCATGAGGGAATGTTTAAAGTCCGACGAAGGAAGACTTTTAATTTCCCGAGGGCCATTATCGACAATTATGCATGTGGTACATACAATGTTTTATTCTATTTTAGTTTCTAAAACATTAAAAAAATATTTAATATTTCCGGCAAGTTTGTGACAGTTGTGCCGATACGAATTTTAGTGTTGTCTAGGTAAATTATTTACGTCCTTAACACATTAAAATCGACAGTTTGTTTTTATCTTAACACAATGGCAAATATAGTTCGCAGCCGCAATCGTTGTTTAGCAATTTTTTATTATTCGGGCCATAAAGTCCACTTTACGCGGGCCTATAAAGTAGATTATGGGTCTAACATAGAATAAATACTATTATAACGATGTACAACCGATTATTTTGAAGGACTTATAGTATTACTACTGAATAAAATTTGATGGTATAAAAATATCTAAAAATAACTGAAATTCTTGGAGGCTATACAGGGATCTATCTTATTTGAAAAGATACAGCTTCGGTTAAATTGAGACAAAGATGCGTAATTAGGTACCCAACAATATTCTTAAAAGAAATCTAGGGTAGGTATCTTTATTGTCTGAGGTATAAAATACCTGAAATTTCATTATTCCTTGCAGGATTTATTTTCTCGCTCAATGAGTTGCGTAACATTTTACAATTTTACCGATGAAAATGTTGGATTGTCTGCCAATACAAAATGAAGGAATGTGAAGCAAGAAATAATATACAAAAAGTGGGCACCAAATAGACTCTTTCAAAATTGTCGACGTAACAATTAGCTCGTCCGTTTTGCTGTTACACGGAGAAAACTAGATATTAAAAACTGTATAATAAACATTTTCTATTAAACTTTATTATCATAGATATAAGATTGTGTTATTCAGTAATTTAAGGGGTAAAATAATTTTATAATAACCATTAGATTATAAAAATTATTAAATATTTATACCTATAGTAGGTAACATACAAAAGTTTAGGTTAGTTTTGTTATTATATACCTGATACAATTTATTTAACTTTATAATAAAATTTTATTCTATTATAACAATTATATCATATTGTATATTAATATCAATAATATATTTTTAAAATAAATAGTATATTATTATATGAGCGATTATGATAGCCATTATTCACGAAAATGATGTTTGAGCCCACGAGCCGTAGGCAAGTGGCGCAATTCATTTGAGTGAATAATGGCCATAATCGATATGTAATACTATGCTTTTTCCACACCTATTAAAGAAATAAATTAGACTCAAATTTGATAATTTTTTTGACACTTATTTAATTACTGTCAAGCTAGTCGATTGTCAAGTGCAGAAAGACTTGATGGGGGGGCGATTTAAAATATCATTGGTTCAGAACATTGAATTATGAATTTGTGTATTTGTGATTGGCCGGATACACAGTGAATAATAAAAATAATTCACTGTAGTGAATTATGGGCACAATTTTCCACGAAAATAATACGAATAATTGACATATAATTAAACAGGTGTGTAAAAAATAATATTATTCTATATAATCTACAGATTAAGGCTAAATAGTTAACGTCAATATAATAATCAGTATTATATGTATTTCTATTATTCATTATTATATATTTTTCTCCATGTACCTACTAGGATTATAACAGAATATCTTCAAAAATGATCCATTTTATCATACTGATCATTATAATGGTGAATAACAATCTGGCCCTAGATACTCGTACCTAGTTTTATGATTATGACAGTATCCCAAAATAACTACAAACCAGTTAATCGAAAATACTTAACATCAATATTGTACCTACCCAAACCATCTTCCAAATGTTTTTTTAGCTTTTTTAGCAGAAAAATTTAATCTCGAAGCCCAATACGAACAACATGTAGGTACACTTCTGTTCACTGAAAATGCATACACTTACATTTTATTTGTGTAACTTGACTTTAATGTCACTGTCAGACAACAATCGTAATATCCGTTCAGATCATATCCAAAATTTTCAAAAAGTGTTCATTCATCGTTTGTAAACATGGAAACAGATGTAAGGAAAATTTACGCGGCTAAAAGCAAAAATCGCTCTCAAGACTTGTATGCTTTTTCAGGCATTTTTTGCCATTGTAAATTAAATCATGTTCATAGGCTCGATAACTGCTTAGTGGCATTATTAGCAGTCATAATTGTGTCACAATATTTTATGTAAAGTATTTGAAGTAAAACGCCTAGAAAATTTCTTACTGATGCTCAAAAAGGCGCAATTGTGGCACAGCTAGAATATAGTTGGTCAAGTAGACAAGTAAATGTAATCTAATGATATCGTTAAAATAAATTTTGATTTAAAAAGTCTGATTTATAATGTTAAAAAAATTTAAAAATCGCTACTTTGATCAATTTGTCTGGAAACTATTCCGTGTCGCCAACTGTACCTCATGTAGGAACAAGGAATGTTGATGTATCAATACCAATTTTCTTATGGTTTGATTAAGATCTATATTTTTTCTCAAAACTGTACATTTGAGAAATTTCTATCATTTTCTTTTTCAAAATGTGTAAATCCAACAAAGTCTCGAAGTAAAAAAAAATCGCAATTACTATAAATTCCCATTACTTCAAAGATCTTCTGTTACTTGAATTTGATCTACATTTATAGTTATTTATTATACAAGACGATAACATTGTACTTTATCTTAGAGAGCGATTTTAGCTTCGAGGCGTCGGCCGAGACGCTAATAAGCTCGAGAAGATAATAAAATGTTATCGTCGTGTATAATACAAGATTTTTCTCTATAGCAAATGTTAAAGAAAAACAAATTATAAAGAAAAACTACTTACAAATTAAATTATTATCAATGACAATTTAAAATGTCAGTGAATATTATGAGTTGTCACTATGGTGTCAAAATCAACTGTAATACGTTTTAATTCATTCATTTCGAAAAAATAAAAAAATTTTATCTACCCTTGCGGATAAAGTGCTACTTTATCTACCCTTGCGGTTAAAGTCCTACTTTATCTACTATTTTGAGTTGATAAAAGCACGCTTTAACATTTGCTATAGAAAAAAAATATTTTTCATTCATGAGAATAGTATACTTACCTAGTAAAGCCAAAAAACCTGCATCCATATGCATAGTCGTTTGGGAAACTAGCTACTTTCTGTCTACTAACTAGTAGTGACTTTCTGGCTTGTAAGTAATAGGGAAAGTAGTTACTAAATACCGATTATGCATGGCAATTTTCCTAGTAGCAATAAAGTAGCTACTTTGTGACTACTAAACTTGTCTATGCATATGGCTGCTGATGTTTAAAATAAATTCAATATGCATGCACATCATTGTTATAATAAGTTCTTAGTTTTTCGATTGAAATCTAATCTAACGCACTATGGCATTTTACAGTTAGTACTATGGATGAATGTTTCGTTTTCAAGTGGAAAAATTAAATTAGTGGGCCTGTGTGAAAAAAACATAGCTTATAATTTGTTTATAGACTATGATGAAATAATATTTAGAAATTTTCTTCGTTTCCTAGACATTAACTTAATTTGATTTAAAATTAATTATAAAATTTGCTTTTCCCCGGTAGCGACAAATACAAATTAAAAATGTTTATACACAACACGTACACTAAATATTTTGTAACAATCCTTATCAAGACTCAAGGTTTAAATAATTTACTAGTGTCGGTAACTTCACAACCAATTTTGAAAAACTAAACGTATATTATTGATTTTTTAGCCAAAAGGGAAAACGCCTTCCAACCTTGTCTGAAATAATTTTAGGCTCCCCGTGGTATGTCGACCCTGACTGACATAAGCTATTCTAACTATTCTAATTATTTGTTCGAAAAATTGACGGTGAAAACCAAAGGCCAGGTGTGTGTACTAGGTACCTATATTTCTTTTAAGTGCACTTTCAAATTATTCTATGTTGTATGGGCGAAGCGAAACAAAAACTGTTATATTGGCTATTGTCCCTGGTGCAAGCTATAAAATAAACAAAACCTTTTAAACATAGTAATAACAGTGATTTTGCAATCGTTCAGAACCATGGCAGTGGTTGTTTGAAGTAATGGCAAACTATTAGAAAGAAAAAACTACTAAATTCTTGTGCAACCACTAAACGTCAAGCCTGTTTTAATTTAATTATAGTTTTATGTCGAACAGGAGGTAACTAATTATTTATGAATATTATTATTATCTATTTGTAGAACAATTTTGGTTTTTTGGTAGATTAATTTTGGTTAATTACGAGAGACATAAACGCATAAACCACAACTACACGCCCAGCAGATAAATTTAACCAAAATACAATAATTTGCCTGTAATCAATCAAAATTTGTCTTCAGGGTTTCATTGCAACACATCCAGAAAACCACAATCCAAAACTCAAATCACATATTGTTAGTTTTTATTTCTGTCTTCATAATTTTCATTGTTAAGTAACGATAATACCAATTATAACGCAAGACTGATTCTTTTTTATTCCGTTGAGATATTGTGGCCACAATTTCGTGCCTAGGCTCGCAAGTTTCACTTGCGTGGCTGTTGAGGAAGGACGAAGGTTTCTAAAAATGTTATGTTGGATTGGCATCATGGACCTTTTACTTCGTGCAGAAATTCCGATAAAAATTCATTTAATTACATAAAGGTCCGTTTGGAGACATAAGATGTAATGTCTTTAGTTAGAGTGTTACGTGATAATTTACTGATTATTCCATTGGTTTTGTTGTTTTTGTTATTGAATTTTACGCACGATTTACTGCTGTCAATAAAATGTGTCTACATACGACTATAAAACTTCCAATACAATCAAAGAATGAAGTTATTTTTAATGCAACGATATACAATAAGGAAGCGCGTTAGCACATCATTAAATCTGAAATTTAAATATCAATGAAATTTAATTAATAATGTAAGTGGGATTGGGATGTGTTTTAACATATTCTAAGTTTGATTGCTTTTAGTAAAAATCATGTAATTAGCAATAAAACAAACTAATAAAAATATGGTATGTAGATGTTAATAATGCTGTCTAGTATGTTGAGGCTTTATGAAGATTGACTTTCAACCTTTTTATACTTGTGTGTGGTTTTTCGTCTTAACAAAAAAAACATTCACCTTTATGCATTGGTATGTACGGTTTTCTCGAACCTTACGAGGGAGCAACTGAAAGTAATTCTGATTTATAGGTTAGTGATTTCGAGTCATAAATTTTTGGTAATGGTAAACTACATAAAATTTTGATTTATTGTTTGTTTGTTTTTAAATTTATTTCAATAAAATGTTATAGACTGGAGGACCTTCATTTCAAAGATATTATAATTAAGACGAAGATAAATTAAGAAGAATAATTAAACACAGTAAGTAAATTGAAAATGTTGTTTATAGATTATTATAGCACAAGACGGAAAAATTTACAATTTCTTATTAATATCGAGTTTCGGTAAGCTTCGGCGACCAATAATTTCATATTCGCTCGCTAAAAAGCGATTCTTAAGTTCAATAATAGTAATTTGTATTACTAGCCTTGAAACTAGAGTTTTGCGAGTGCGAGTAGGGTTTGCGAGCAGAGGCCGTAGGCCGAGGCCAAAGTGCCGAAGTTTATTTAAATAAATAAAATTTACAAAATATTTGTTTAAATATTTGGTATTAGGGATTTTTTTATATTGGTAACACGCGATACTTAAAATTGACACTGACAGTAGTAGCCGAATGACAGACATAATAATCCGTTTCTATGGAAAATACAAATTTTCTTTATGGTTTCAATGATGCCAATCGATAAACTAAAAATTCCTAGTTTTTGCCGGTCTAGCCCGGCAAAACATGAGTTTCCAGCCGATTTATACGATTTCAAAATGACTTATGCCAACCTGAGGCACAAAAACAAATATGTAGCACTTTTGGGAACAGGTTTTAATCGTCTTTGTTACTTTTTGGTCTGTGGAAGTTTTTGTACATAATACAAGAGTATACGACGCGTAAGGTTTACATATTATACAGATTGGTCGAAATAAATGGATACAAACGCATATCCCTTAAGTTCATTATTTATTTTTAGAGTTCCTACTTATTTAAATTTTTTGGTTTTAACTTTATTTTTGTTTATTTTTTCACATTTATAAGTTAACAATATTTCTAAAATATTTTTAAATATTCTTTAAAATTCATCCTACATTAATTAATAATTTTTTCATAGCGGCTTGGTCGGACCACACTCGCTCACTCACCATCATTTATCTGCCTATTCTTAATAGGCGCACTATTTTTAACTTAAAAGTTTTACCAAGGTACTGTACGTACTGATTTATTTCGAACAATCGGTGTCTCCAAATTAAGGCATTCCGAGTTCGAAGCTTTGTAGGGGATACCCCTTGGCGTAAGTACAAATGTATAGAATTTTTTTTTAAATTACCCCCTTCAAGATATTCAAGTAAAATTTATTGTTGGAGGTCTTCTCCCAAGCAACGAAATAATATTCTAACCTCGTTGCCGTTATTTTTTGACCAAAATTTGCGAAAATTGAATATTTCTTTACTCCGTGTTAAAGCTACTTTTTTTATTGTTATTACACCTAATTATGCTCATAATAAATAATAATAAACGCCAACATTCATAGTCTTTATTTGAAGATAACTTGATGCAAAGTTTGTATCTTCAGACCTCTATATCTTTGTAAGTAGAGGTCGCCGAATTTTTTAACAATTTTTCTGTTACTCTTGGTAAGAACGCTCTGATCTCGGAATGCCTTAATTTTGAGACACCCTGTTGTTATAGAACAAAATAAAAATAAATAATATCCAAATCGAATTAGATTGAAATTTAATAACAAGAAATTTGGAAGTCCTATTCAGAACGCATTAGTTTTAAACGGCCTGTTAAAGTTAAAAGAATACATTCTAAATAAGGCTGTAAAATAACCATAGAAATGGATGCAATTTAATAGATATCTATTTTATTAGGAGTATAAGCGAAACTTTATGTGACGAAGTATGGAGGTGCAAGCGCCGAGCGGACCGAGGAGAATTAACTCCATACGGAGTCACATGAAAGTGCTTATATACTCCGAATAAAATACAATATTTTATTTTCAAATGGAATCATTCTAATCGTAATATGATAATCAATTTAATAAGTAATTTTGCAACTGTCATACATTTTTGCAGATAATGTGTTTGTGTTATACTCCGCGGGAGTATAAGTCCTACTTATACGCCGCTCAAGAGTGGTGTGTCATAGAAATGAAACTTATACCTTGCCTACTCAGTCTTAGAACATCATGTTATATGCTGTTTAAAAATTAAAAATATTTTTTTGTACACGGTGTCCCATTTTCGACACTTTTAGGGGGTACCTATTGGCGTTATTATCAAAGATAGAGTGTTGCGGTTTTCACCTTCCTTTCCTACTTTTTTACGAAACGAAAGATTCCGGGGTCAAATTTGTCATGGCTCTCTTAGTTTTTAATCTACAGAGTGATTCTGAAAATCTTTGTTTTTTAGGCTCCCTTCGTATTTCCGTTATGCGTCTACTTATCAAAAAGGTGAAAACTGATCTTAATAGAGTTTTTTACGTAGAATTCAGTGGCGTAGGCAGTTTTTGTGTAAAAGTTTTTGAGATATTGCCCAAATTTATGTATTTTTATATGGGACAACCTATATATTATTTTTTATATTGATTAAGCAAAATTTGGGCTTTCCAAAAATATACATATAATACTTAATATTTATTTTGAAAAACAAGCTCAAAATTCGATATTTTTAATAATTTTCTTTATTTATAACAGTAGGCCATGGCTAATTTTTAAGAAACAAATGCAAAATTTTCACAATGCGTAATTATTCTAAAGCTAAACACTTCAAAAGATAATTTTGCATTATACAGGGTGATTCATTAAGAATGGGCAATCTCTGAACTGGAGATACTACACACCAAAATATGTCGATTGAGCTTAACATGTCTTATACAAATGTTGCAGGTTTACGAGATACAGGGTATTTAAAGTTGGAAGAAGAAGAAGACGCCTTACAAAGTGTATTGAAGTGGAAGGTGGGCATTTTGAGCATTTACTTTGAAGTTTTCTTTTATTACTGTTACTGATTGTTATTTGTTGTCTTTACTGTTGTTACCCAGCATAGTAGTAATTTAAAAGAATAAATTCATTTTACAATAAACAAAATTCATTGAATGTTTAAAATGCAAATAACTCAAAACTGATAGAGTTACATGAAATAAACAAGAGTACCTTTTTTATTCAAAATTAACTGCCTTTTAGATTTTTTAGTCATTTTAGCCATAACTCATTAGGCAAAAAAGATATGTTGTAATTTACCTAAGTAACAGGGTGTAACTAACGCCCTGTATAAATAGTACTAAGTTCAGCATAAAATTCGTAATTTTCATGCCAAAAAACATAAAGTCGCCAATTTTCAAAACGATACTGCTTAAAATCACAAAATTATTAAGAAATTTCAAATTAAAATTTTAACTTTAAATACCCTGTATCTCGTAAACCTGCAACATTTGTATAAGACATGTTAAGCTCAATCGACATATTTTGGTGTGTAGTATCTCCAGTTCAGAGATTGCCCATTCTTAATGAATCACCCTGTATAAAACCTACCAACAATATAGTACTTCTCATAATTATCATAAACGGCCATTGTAATAAGAATCATTTCAGTCCGTAAAATGGCTCTTTTCGGGACTATTTTTGTTTTACGGACTATTTTTATTTTACGGACTAATTTCAGTCTGGTTATACTATTATAACATGTTATTTAAAATCCGAAGATCACAATTTTTGAGAAATATTTGCTGTAATGACATAGACATAAATTGTATTATGTATGATATGTCAATTACATATCATACATACTCATCTGCTATTCCGGACTCGGCTTTGCCTCGTTCGGAAACAGCGATTTGTCCCAAAAAACTTGATTTTAGGTACTTGTTACAAAAATAACTATTATATTCAATTTTTCTGGAATACATAGGTAGGTATAACTAGTTTTGTATAAACTTTTAATTGCATAAAAAACAATTTCCTCGACATCTTCAATAATTATCAAAGTAAATAGTTCATGTAGATACTAATGATTTTTTGAATTACATAACGAAAATAAAAACGTGTCCAATTGCCGAGACTGTTAAATATAAATGTTAAAGATATTAAGCAATTTTTATTTAGAACAAGTTGCTATAGCTGGAAATAATAAAATCGTGTCCGAACATTTTCCGATATGTTATGGTATTTTAATACATACCAAATACCGTTTTAATACAATATATGCATTCAACAAAATAATATTAATTAATTCATGTCGTAGGAGATAAAAATCGTTATAAATTGCGGTTAATTGTATTAAAAACAAGTTATTGCCAAACAAACACTGCTAGTATATTGGCAAATTGAAATTATTTCCGGTTGTTTGCGGTTTATTAAAAACTTACTATGTTAATATTAATTTGTGCTAAATGTGCACACATTACTGTTTTAGGTCATTTATAGCTAAAAGAATAAAAAAAATTGTCTGGTTTGCAAACTCACCTCTGGCAACTCGACATACTCCACACCGTGTTGTGCTGTAGCATTGGGCTCAATGGTCCATATCTTCAATTTGCCCTTTTTGAATAATCCCTCCGTCGGCACTAAACTTAAATTAAATGGCCTACCGAACGCTTTCAGTCGCAAATTAGTTTTACTATCTAGTGGTTTGCTTTTGTATGGCTTTTTTGAGGGTTTTATCACATCGTTAGTGTCTATGAGGTTTTGTGAATCAAGCGAATCTGGTATGCTTCTTTTTCGCACGTGCTGAATTGGCACCACTTCATATTCTGGAACTGAAATAAAAATGACAAAATTAGATGTGATGTAGATATGTACGTAAAAAACATAAAAATAATTGCTTTGCTAAAATCTTGAAAATGTAATTAGAATATTGTTATCAGAATCGTTGTAATGTCTTAAATTTTTTACAGGTATATGATATTATATAAATATGGCATTTGGTTCATAATAATAATGATATAAAAATAGTTGCACGGTGAAAAAGTTTAAAAACCGACCCGAAGCCGATATTAGGTACTTGTTACAAAAATAACTATTATCTGAAATCGGCAGTAAAGTAAATCATTATTGCATGATTTTTATGTACGTTGGCTTGCATAAGTAGTCAACAAATATACTAGTTAACAGCTGACAGTCGAACGTGGTAAACGTCTATTTTGGTTATATCTTGTTTTACTCGTGTTTTTCGTTAAAATTACCTATACTTCGGTGCCTACTTCAAATTGTGTCTGGACTCTGAACGTTAAATTGTGCGATTTGGTCGATTTCAGATAAAATTTAATATGCAACTAGGCAGTAAAGTTTTACTTTTTTGCACACTATGTACAAATATTTATTTCTGCACAGTACCTATGCAAAAAAGTATGTTTTTGAAATAAGTATTAAAATTTTAGGAGCATGTACCTACCATATATCAAGTCAAATGATGAATAAAACTTTAATAAATTATTTTTCTAAAGAGCTCCTTAAGAGAAGCTACTGTCTTTTATTGGTGGACCCCAATATATCCGAAACCGTTTAAGATGCAATAATGAAATTTTTTACAGACACTAACTTTTTATAGAATCACAATCATCTGAAGATATTATTCCGGTGTGTGCGGTAAATATGACCCCAACTTTTTTGTAGGTAGGTATTTTTGAAAAAAAGTTATTCTTGATTTGTGTAACTCGATCAACTGCTTACGAGAAAATTTGATTTGAAATTATTTTAACGTTAAAGTTCATTCTTGACTCACCCTACGAAGACAAAAATATCCGGTCACTGTAATGAAGTAGATTCTAAGATCAAAATTAAACCGAGATTATTTTTAGATACTCAATATTTTTTACTTTTTACAGTGAGTCTAAAATAAATTTTGATTACCTTGTACAACTGGCCTTTAGTAAAATAATAATTTTTGAAAACTTATTCACACATCATTAAAATCTACTTAACAATATTGCAGTTTATATTGAATTCCCACTACTTTAATTTCCTCTGATAATAAGTAGTGATAAGTAATCTTAAGCGTAGTTTACACGAGCAAGTAAACTATCGCAAGTTAATGTCTGAGAGCAACTTCCAAATAATTTGCGTAGTGTACACACTGCCCGAGAGTTCTCTCAGCAAGTCGCAAAACTTGAGGCAAGTGCTTGCGGCAATAATCACTTGCACGTCTAAACAAATTGGGAGAGCGCTCTAGCAAGTTACAATTTTTTTCGATTTTACTGAAAGTTGTGTGCAAGTTGCAGCGACACGCGCGAATATTTTATACATTTTTATCAATTAAGAACTTATATTCATTAATATAGCTATTTATGTATCAAGTATTTCAAGAGTTTTTGGGGACGAATCGTGAGAAGTCCCCAAAAACTATTTGCGTACGTGTTGCATACAAGGTTTTTTTTGCATGAGGTCTGCAAACCCCCAAATTAATTTAAAAATTTGTTTAAATATGTACATACAGACTCGTACATAATACTAGCCCAGTCAAATTAGATCAAAAATTACCTAATATCTACAAAGTTGACAGGATGGCCACATTTTTGAGAGCAAGTCGAGGGTCATTGATAAAGCTCTGAATCACAAGAATCTAACAAAATTTGCTTGTGTGTCACGTGATAAGGATGATTTTTTATATCTTGGTCTCTACTGGTTGGATTTTAATGTAGTTTTTTAAATTTATTTGGATCTTCACTTATTAACTCTTTTAATAACATCGAAGCTCCAAGAGTAGGCCTTCTGGCTATCTATTCTTTGACCCCTATCCTTTTTCTATCCTCTCTTCGCTCTTTTTGTGCAATGAGAACAGCAACGGTTGCAGCTCTCTTTCTACGACGTGACATTTCACACTTGAATATACCTACTCTACCGTGTAAACGCGCATGCAATCAATCACTTGCTGCAAGTTATGTCTAGAGAGCACTTGCTGAGAGAAATTGGCTGGACAACTTGCTTATATGTAAACACTAGCGCAAGTTACTATCCCGTGTAAAGTACGCTTTAGGATCGTTGTTTCGTATCTTGGTTCATTTTATTTGATAATTATAAATTACAGATATGATTGTTTCAATAATTGTAAATAAGGCTTTCACTCATCGTCTAAAACCGAGGTACAGCGTGATTAGCAATGACTGAATCTGTTGGTATTAAAAAAGTTGCGAAATTAGGAATTTTTTTTGTGGTATGATTTGTAAACCTGATTGTCACAATTAAAAATGTCAGTTTACAAAATCTAAGGTTATATTATGATGAAGTATTGTCAAGGACGTATAAAAATAGAGGACAAAAAGATCCCCAAGGAGGGGGTAAGAATTCATGGGTCAGAAAGTGTTGCACGTTCAAATGGACTCAAGCGTACTTGATAGTTTCTACGCATGCGCCAGCAGCCAGTAAGGCGCGTTATTGGTCAAGTGTTTGTTTTGGTTTGTCACTGTCACAGCAACTGGCAACGAATTTGTGCCTACGCCACCCCGGGAATTTTCTCTCCTCTATATATACCTTCTTGAGTATTCTTATGTTGAGATTGTCAAAAGTTGACAGTAAGACGTGCGCGCCAACGCCCTTACGGTGGTTTGCGTCAATAGTACCAATCCCACTAGTTATTTTTTCAATACCAACAGATTCAGTCATTCTTGATCACGATGTATAAGAAATCGACCCTGCCCGATTACACAAACGCAAATAAATATTTAATTAAAGAATACCACTAATTATTGCTCTTATTGGTTGAAATTTAATATAAATGTAAGTAGAAGTGAACAGAAATGTACAAAAATTACTCCAAATGGATTAGAATAAAAGATATTCGAAGCAAGCAGGATATGATCCATTGTCCAGTATACATACCTATACGAGTACATATAAAAATTCATATTTCTTTTATTCTTTTAGATATTATCAAAACCAAATATGTGGAATTGAAAATAAAATGCTAAACGATGAATCACATTTTCAGGCATGTATATAACCGGCCGACAATCCGACAAATTATTTATTGTTTCATATAGGTAAAGTATGTAATTTAAATGACACTGATCTTATTCGTCCCCATCTTACCATCAGCAAATAATCTCCCAAAAGTCAATAAAATAGGTAGTAACTAATACTGAAATGTCAACTTTATAATAAATACATCAAATTTTAAGGTTGCTTTTTTCTGCATAAATTTTAACTACTGGGTTACAAAAATGTATAAATATCTTTCTTATGTGTTTATATCTTTATCAAGGTATAAGCCTCGTAATAAATATAGAAAAACTATCAAATATCATATTTTAAAGTTCCATTATTGTAAACAAATTCTTACTATTATTTACTACAAGTCTTGCTACAAGTAATAAAGCAGTAAATGTGGTGTTAGCATACGCAATAAAACTAAACATTCCTATTTTTATCATACATTGACATTTTACTTTGTTTTACGTGGTAAATCATAAAAAGAACTGAAAAGTCGTTTAATTCAACATTATATTATGACTATATTATTAAATAAATGTTTTATTTGTTTGCTAAAATACACTAAATATGTTAATAAGCAAGTTTTTATATTATTAAAAAAATATTTTTAAGGAAAAAAATCTCCAGAATGAATCTTAATAAAATGATATCGCTTGAAAATATAATCCTGATTGATTGCAAATTTAAAACTTATTAATTACAATTTAATGCAAATTTGTCGTCATTCATAAGTACGTTTGACTATAGCATTGCCTATTTATGTATAAAACATTTTCTAAAAATGTATTATGTTATTATTATTATAAGCACATAAATAATTATATATTGGCATATGGTACACGTGGATTTGTTTACACATCAGAATAGTCATTTGCAATGAGCGATTCCACCAGGAAAAGCTCGTTTCAATATTGATATAATGTAAATACTTGAGTTATACACCAGAAATGAGCCTGAGACAAAATATGATAAATTTCCTATATAATGCAAGAGCAACGTGTCTAAATCACAACAGAAAAATTCTACCGCAATAAGGAAGAGGTTAAGGGTTAAAGAAGATTTGTACTGTGGTTTAAACCTAAATTGATATTAAATTAACCATGAAATTCTGTCGTAAGCTGTTGTGAAATCTCTTAAGTTCTGTAAACACGGCGAGCATGACAATTTGGTGGAAAAAAGAACAAATGAAACCACAAACTTCCCTATTGGTAAATTAGATTCGTGTTAGACAATTGATCCACGAAATTTTGCGGATAACGACCTCATTATGGAAATATTCTTTCTTATTATTATAAATTGAGTTAATTGTTCAAGGATGTTTTCGAAATAAGCTATATTTGCAAATTGTTATGTATTATGGTGACACTATGTTAAAAAAACTTTCTTCAAGAACACAAATCATTTAATGTTGCTAAAAATTTTGACTGAGTCACAAATTTTTATTTTTTATGTAGACTTGTTCAAGAAATCAAAAACACATTAGTGTGGTTTTTGCATACAATAAATAACTTTTACTTTCATTTCATTAAACGAACTATAACGGTAGTTAATGTAAATTGTAATATTAAGTAACAAGTAATAATAATTTCATTGTCAATTACAACGGTCTGCAAAATTCAAACCAGAAAACGAAATAAGCACACTATTGTCTAAATTACGCTAAAATTTACTTAGCGCAATAATAAGAATTTTGCAAGATTAAATTTTATCATATCAAATTTCAAATTGTTTAATTTTAATTAGCTACCACTAAATCAAATTATAATTAAGAAAACAATACGAGTTTTTTTCGCTGAAGAGGTAGAATCTTATGTGTCAAATATTAAAATATTATACAGTCCGAACAAGAAAACAAATAAATTGTGGAATATGATATTTCCGAATTTAAATAAATTATTAGTTGTAATTTTGCAAAAAATTACAAATACGAAACTTATAGCAGTCACCTTGGCAGTGACATTTTAGAATTAATGTTTTTTGTTAAATTGGCTCATCTACATTCATTAGACAAAACAGCAATAATGATTTTTTATACATTGTTCATAAATAAATTTACTTTATTACAATAATTCGAACAATATCTGACATTGAATTGTCTTTTTTGAAACTTGTATAACGACTTAAAGATGCATATCTTTATGGAATAATGTAGCAAATGGTATAGAATTCGCCTCTTCATTCATTTTTGTCATGAATACGAATGCAAGAGTTGAAATTAGCGATTTAAAGTACATATTATTTTCTGGTGAAGTGTTTTATTTATAATAAATAAATAAGTAATGACCTCCTAATTTATGGATATTTATTTTAGTGAAAAATTATGATTTACACAATACGGCGCGGAGCTTCAAAAAAGTTAATTAAATATATTGAATGTTATTTAAATTTAAATCACGTCTTGATTAATTATAAGAAATCCATGGCCAATAACGCAATAAATATTTTTTTGGGTAGGTACAAATGATGTTCAAGCAAAAGTGTTAAAATGCAATTAAAAATCAATGATGTATTATTCAAAATGATTTGAAACTTATTTTTACGGTTTGTAGCTACATTCATGGTTTATTAAGAAAAAAGTTATCTCACAGAAAATTTTCGGCGTTCTTATTCGGTCAATTTTAACTTTGGTTTAATGTCATATTTTTGAAAATATTTAGTACAGTGTATTTGAATCATTATAATAACGCTATTGAGAAGTCGATGACAAATCACTCTCAGTCACTAGGTAACCTCACAAAAATTTTGGAGCTGAATTTTCTAAGGATATTTTAAAAATTTTCAAGCTTTTTTTCGTAAAACAGGTATACAGGGTGTTCGCGCGAAGTGGCTCACTATTGCTAACTTCGTTATTATTGGAACTACAAAGTCGGTTAAATGAGCAAACTAGTAGCATTTTTTCCGCTGATTACAATGGTGAAAACAAAAAAACAATTGAACATCTGGTTTTCAAGATATTCAAAAAAATAACATTTTTTTAAATGGAACACCCTATATATTTTTGCAAAAATCGATGGTATATTAAATTCTATACAAAAAATATCGTTTGTCTTTTTTGATAATAATGTAAAATAAGCGAGTTATTTTGAAAAAAAGTTTGCAAAACTTTAAAATCAAGTAGCCATAAAACGGAATAGTAATTTATTAAAACCAAACAATCATAATTTTGAATTTAAGCAAGTTGAAAAATACTTTGCCATACTTTTTGCAAAAATATACAGGGTGTTCCAATTAAAAAATGTTATTTTTGTAAATATCTCGAAAACCAGATGGCCAATTGTTTTTCTGTTTTCACCATTATAATCAGCGGAAAAAATGCTACTAGTTTGCTAAATTAACCGACTTTGTAGCTCCAATAATAACAAAGTTAGCAATAGTGAACCACTTTGCGCAAACACCTGTATATTAAAAATATTAAATAAAATAGTAATATTTCCGTAATTCTTTCAAGTTTTTCAACTTGCTTAAATTCAAAATTATGATTGTTTGGTTTTAATAAATTAGTATTCCGTTTTATGGCTACTTGATTTTAAAAAATTACAAATTTTTTTCAAAATAACTCGCTTATTTGAAATTATAATAAAAAAAAATTAAGGACATTTTTTGTACAGAATTTAATTTGTCATCGATTTCTGCAAAATTATATAGGGTGTTCCATTTAAAAAAATGTTATTTTTGTGAATATCTCGAAAACAAGATGGTCAATTGTTTTTCTGTTTTCACCATTATAATCAGCGGAAAAAATGCTACTAGTTTGCTAATTTAACCGACTTTGTAGCTCCAATAATAACGAAGTTAGCAATAGTGAGCCACTTGGCGCGAACACCCTGTATGTATATTTGTTTCAGTTTACGACAACATTAAGTTTTTTTTTGTACCTACGTAGGTACCCAATATTTTTGATTTTATAGAATGAGATTGATTCTATAAAATCAAAAATATTGGGTCATTTAATGTAATATTGGAGATTCTAGGACCAAAACTAAACTTCATAAACAGACACCACAAAAATATTTTCTATTTGAGTAGGGAATCACTCGTTTGTTATGTTTAGATTTAGTTTCGGTATGTCACATAAGTACAGCTTTTTCTTTAAAAATAAAAAGATGGTCTTAAAGTTGGATAATCGGCTGAAAATATTGTGGGGTTAGCGGGGGCCCCAGCCACCATAGACATTACCCAAGATTCTAATATACCTTCCTATTTAGCTTAAATTAAGGTAAAATTAACCTAAAACCAATTAATAAGGAAATAAAGTAATCGTGACTTTTTTCGACTTTGTTTTAAGAGTCTGTGAATATATCCTGATTATTTTAAGCATTACTTACATCTAATGTCTGTGTCTCTCTGTATATTCCCGATATCTACCTCAAAACGACAACGAAATTGAACCAAATTCATATTAGTTTAAACACATTAAATTTGATTCTTGTAGCACTAACACCACTACTTATTTTTAGAAATACCTTGAAAAATATTTTTTTTATTATTTAACATTAAATTAGAATTTAATAAAGTGGTGGCCAAATATTAATTAAATATGGTTATTTTCCAAGAGAGAAAGTAGTAAATACCACTATTTTTGACTCCAAATATAACTTAAAAAGACCAATCACATCCAGGTGATCATCGAAACGAAAAATTCTTGAGTCAAATACATATAAATATAATTATACAGTGTACAGTGTACCCGGTTTCAAACTTGCACATAGGGATTTAACATTGTTTTTAATATTATTGTGAAGTTCTGATCGTCAATTCGGCCTAGAGTAAATATTTTGCTATCAGTGGAATGAGAAATTTATTGCGCATCGAATGACATCAAAAACTACATTATTTTGATCAATTTTTATTGAAAAATATTAATATAAAGTTTTTATGTTTTAGAAATCATGGCAACTCGATTTCTATGAATGTTAAAGAATAAAAAAAACTCGTCAATTGTTTATTGTTCAAGATATTCCTAAAAAACCTAAAAATGTCTTCAGGTAAGTACCACTTGTGTTAGTGCTAGATGAAAAAGATTTACCTACTAATGTGGCACCCACAATTTTGTTCAAACAGTTAAATATGAAATTTGAATCAATTGCGATAAGTTGTTTTTGAATTATGGTGGATACAGACAGACAGACGGACAGACACACACACACACACATACACAGATACACAGACAGACATCTTGGCGAAAGTGGTCAAAATGGATTCAGGGGCATTTAAAACGTGTAAATCCATCAAACTCTCGAAGTCGAAAAAAATCACGATTACTATACTATAAAATATGTATGTATTACCTCGTATAAGAAACTAAAAAGGGTATCTACTTTTTAGAAAATGCAAACTCCCAATTATCAAAACAACGCACGACAAACTTAACGAATGACTTTACGGTTATAGGTTATAGCCATATTCGTACTCATTATTTTCGTCAATGCTGTCAAAGTAATACCCATATCGAGAAAAATTAAACCCTACAAAATAACTTTTACTTTATGTTTTGGAATACTTAGTATTTTATAAGAGTTTTATAAGATAATAATATATAACATTGTGGCACAAGTTGTTTGAAATACGACGAGCCCTACCAAAGATACAGGATAGATCAGCAGAGAGATTATGTGGGGCAAATCAGATGTACACTCCTTTCCTATTTGTAGCATTTTATCCACATACACTGCTTTTAATCGGCCCAATCGGTGTTGCAGGTGTAACCGAAAACTTTTCCCCAAATTGTAAACGTCATTAAAAATCGTTCCATTTAGTCTACATATTATACCATTCATTCAATTAGGAGAGTCCCTACTGATCCCATCCTACTAGTTGTACGAGTATTATAGGCTTTAGGACCAAATAATATCGTAGAAAGTTGTTAGAAAATTAGCCCAGTCAACGAAGACCAAAAAATGCCGCTCAGGCGCAATAAATAATGTAGTCTGGTTTTTTTTTTTGAGTTGTAGGGTGGACTCCCACAACCAACATACTAAAAGTCCTGACCTGTGGAGTGTGAGCGTTTTTTTCAGTTTTTGTAAATATCTCGAAAACTATGCGTCCTAGCGAAAAGGTCATCCTATATAAAATTAATGTAAATTAAATTCCATACAAAAATGATCCTATTCATTTTTCGGTAGGAGCAATACTTAAGGAGATGCGGGGGTGTAAAAAGTAAAAAAGTCTTAAATAACGTAGTTTTTTCCGTGAGGGAGGCCAGGTTCGGCCTCGAAGTCAAACCTCCCATTATGTGCGCCCCTGGGAAATTTTCTCGTTCAGCTGGTAGGTTTGGCACAGGTCATTCATTTTAATACCATGAATAACACCGTTCAACAGGAGCATTTTACTTGCAAATGAAAAGAACAAAATCAGGCTTATCCAACTACTCTCAGACAAAATGAAGGCAAGGGGAGTACAAACGGTACTTGCAGAAAGGGATACAGATGCAACTATAATAAGATGTTGGTTGGCGAAAGATGCCCTACACCCTACTGTAACAATAATAATGGAAGATGTAGACTTATTGGTCTTACTCCTGGCTCTTTCACCACCAGAGAGAAACATGTACTTCTTCAAGCCTAGCAGGGGGAAGGCGGAGTCAAAACTGTACTCAACAAACAATCTCAAACAACTACCGTTCGCAGACACCATCATCCTGCTCCATGCCTTCAGTGGGTGTGACACCACATCTGCAATATTCAGTAAAAGCAAGGGAGGTATGGTAAAACTGTTCACCAAATTTCCCAGGCAAATAAAACAAATATACGACGTCTTCTCAAACCCTTCGACAAGAGCAAAAATGGTGACTGAGGCAGGCGAGAAGATATTTTTGGAGGTGTACCAGGCGCCACCAGAGCCCGATTTAAACAAAGTTCGACACGCTGCCTTTGTGAAAGCCTCAACAAAGCCAAAGTCTGACCTGGCCGCACTACCACCAACCAGAGGGAATGCTCGACAACACTCGTTCTTAGTTTACTTGCAGGTACATCATGATGTTTACTTAATGCTTATTAAAAATGTTTACATATTTTCTTACTGGATTTGTATAATATTTTTATAACATTTCTCGTGGTTTGTTTTCTTATTTACAAATCGAACAATGGCTCGAAATTGATAACGGCATACAACCGACCGATTGGGGATGGACCCGGGGGCAAGATGGATGGTTCATCCCACTCACAACTACGGACCCAGTAGCTCCGGAAAATATCCTCAACAACATCTTTTGCAGATGTTCAACGGGTTGTGGAGGACGTTGTGGATGCAGGAAAGCGGGCATTCCATGTTCCATGGTGTGCGGCACTTGCCACGGTGCATGCACCAATAGTCCTCCTCAAGATCAACTCGATGATGAGGAAGATTCAAATGATATTGAACCTTTTTTTAATAAATAACTTTTTTACTTTTCCACCCCCCGCACCTCCCTAAATATTGCTCCTAGCGAAAGAATGAATAGGACCATTTTTGTATGGAATTTAATTTACTTTCTTTTTATATAAAGTGACCTTTTCCTTAGAAGGCATAGTTTTCAAGATATTCACGAAAAACTTAAAAAATGGACCTTACCAACCCCTCCCCTCCCAACGCTCACACCCTACAGGTCAGGACTTTTAATATATTGGTCGGGGGGGTCCCCTCCATCTCTTAAAAAAAAAACCGGACTACATGATTTATTGCGCCTGATTTTCCTTTATTGACTGGGCTAAATGTTTTGTTTTAAAGTACTTTTTCCCAAAAAATTGTAGTAGTTTTGTGCAAGTTAACGAAATTTTTTACTTTTTAATTCGAAAATTTCTATTTGAAATTTTCAATTTCTCTGTTCAGAAAACCCAGCATTTAGTAATAAAGTGTTATATTTACCTAGTTCGTGTCTATCTACATGAAATGTCCGTTTTATTTCTTCTAGTGTCATGTGTTTATGAACCTGTAACAAAAAAAAATTAGTATTAATATCTATGATCCTATGTAAGTGAAGATGTTCTTTTTTCGTAATTGTAAAAGTTATGATGCTTTGTCATGCTGGTACCTGTAAGCTAGTAAGATTATATTTGCCATGCTAAAGTACCTATACTATAATAATAAACACAATTAATATTAGTGCGAGTTTCGCTTTTTAATTTTAATCACTAATTGATTAAAAAATATATTGAAATACTTTATAGCAGCAGCAATAGGTAGCACTTTTCTATTATTTTTATGTAATATTTTACCATTACCACTTCCTTGTTGACTGTTTCATTAGTTTCATCTTTTAAATTAGCTATAGGATATAAAATCTATTTAACGTCCTATGCAAATCTGCTATTTATTCAAATTAAACCACTATAAAAGTGTTTGTTAGATAAAAACAATAAAGGAATTATGCAAGTATTGCATTTTATCCTTTAGGACAGACTAAAAATCTTCAATGTTATTACTGATTTCTCCTTCGTTTTGAATAATAAAACAATTTTACGAAATCGGCTACAAACTTAATTGTTTTTTTACATTTTTTATATTGATCGGCCTATCTGATATATGTAATATTTTCGTTTTGAAAACAAAATTCTGCAGTTAAACCTACATATTATGTGTGTTTCTTTTTAACATTTACACGTTGTGTTACATAATCAGTAATTCTTCGATTGCTCTTAACTGATGCAGATGCTGATAATATCAGGTTGTCAATAAATTATCTTAATTAAAAGGTATAATGTTATATGTATAAAATAAATGATTACTTACTAAATAACATTTTTATTATTGTGCACGCATGCATTTGAAATACGAAATGATGTAAGGTGAGGAAAAAATCTCTTGGTATTTTGCAATGACCCCCAAGAGAGTAATTTACTTATATCTGTTTGGTATATACCACAATTTTTTTATACCTAACAATAATTAATGAATTTGGTATTAAAAAGAATAAATATTATTAGATGTTAGATAGTTTAGACTTTAGGTAATTATTTGTGCTCGATTTTGAAGATTTCTTCATCAGTTCGTAACCCAGAATAGAAAATTAGTAGAAGTCATCTTAACATTCGATTCAGGTGATCACAAGACTAAGAGTTAACATTTGATGTCGTGAAAAAAAGTATCGTGACCAATTTTATTTCCATAACAACATCATGAAATATTGGTTGGTTCATTTATGTGAAGAGTAGGTACGCCATTTTTTCGTCCAAATTTTAATTGGGAAATTGACAAAGAGACATGATTATAGGCTTTCTTTTTTATTGTACATAAAAATCTCAGTGGTCTATGATTCATATGATGACGAGTATAATTATTGAAATAGTAAACGATTTCAGAAAATGTGTTCAATTTATAATTTTTTTTCAATAACAACAAAAAAATAGAAAGCACTTCTTTTGTAGAATTATTGTTCTAATGTTTGTAACTAATTTACAGATTGAGCGACATGACTGGCAGGGTACAATAAGGTGGTGGCAAATTATCTACATATGTATAGTCTACACACGATCCAACTGCCATGGCCCGATCAACAGCATTGGCATTGTATCATTTTGCCAACGCCTGAAAAAAATTTCACAAATGGTAAAATCTAACAAAAATCGACTCGGTATTAGCTTATAAGTACACACGATCCACAATTGCCAGAGTCCACTTACTCGTAAGATATTTTAATCTTTATCACAAAGGAAATTACGATGCAGGTGGTTGAAAAAAGATATTAACTTTGAAATTTTATACAATAATAGTTATTTATGTATCAAGGATATAATTTGTGCATGTTTTTCTAAAGTGAAAAATAAAACGTTGTATGATCCGCGGCGCAAGAACACGAGGCAGAATCAATTCCTCCCGTGTAGCATACTCTATTATTTCTCATACCTGTACGAAAATGGCCACTTCTTTTGCGTGAAACACGCGAACAAATTATAATAGCATAACATTGACAATTTTGCTTGACACTTTGCGGTGTGAAAATCACACTGACAACCATAAACAAGGTACCTTGTTTATGCTGACAACACAAATAACTCCCGCATATCAGGGAGGGAATGGCTACCCAAGTGAGAAATATTACCACTACTTCTTATTTTCCGTGACTATCCTGAAAAGGCGACTTTGTTCCCGCATTTCACGCAAATAAAGTGGCCATTTTCGTGCAGGTATGAGAAAAAATATTTTTTACATGATACTGTTTTAAGGAAATACTATAAATTATACCAATTCGAATTTTGAAATTAATTTAGAGCAAGAATAAAGCCATGCAAAAACAATAACAAAACCATTTAAATAGTCAGTATACCCTATCTTCTCTAATGCTCAATAGGATATATGTCTGGGGAGTCACCGGCTAGTGTAATCTTTGAATATATTTTCTAATATGATAAGCCTTGTACTGCTTCTTGTGCGATTAGGCCTTCTATTGTCATTGATAGAAATGAAAATTAATTTGTCGTGTCGTAAAAATTCTGATACCTTTTCATTTTGAAAAAGCCAAAATTCGATATTCTTATCCCTTTTCAATTTGGTAAAAACCTTTTAGACCAAGTTTTTATAATCTACAAGGTGATTTAAATTTGGCGGACACTACGGGATCTTGTTTATTTGAAGAGATACAGTTTTGGTTAAATAGAGAAAAAGTTGCGTAATTATAGACGCCCAATGATATACTGAAAAGAAGTCTAAAGTATTTTATTTACTTCTTCAAATATCTGAAAAATTTGATAAATTAAAAAAAACATTTACAGTTTTTTTGTTTGCAGATATTTATGTTAAAGGATACCAATAATGAACATTTTTGCATGATCCGTCAATTTCACGTATTTACTGATTTAATTAAAAGAATAGTAGGTTTTGTTTACAAATCACTGATCGGTAAGACATCACTTACCGATCAGATGTAAGTAATCAAACGTAATCAAATATGACCTTTTGTCACTTTATTTTAGATACTTTTAGATATAGTTGTCACTTTGACATGAACAAATTTAGAATCATTTTAATTTGGTTATTGCATGGATCGTGCAAAAAACGTAATAAGCATCATAAGCGTTAAGGGTTACCGGTGTCAGGCAACATTGGAAGCGTCGGTATCCTCGGCCACCAAAGTATTGCCTTCCGCCGGTAACATATCCTTACCGCTTTTAATGGTTAAATAACTATAAATAATAAAAAGCGTCGATTTAGAAAACCAAGAAACAGGATCTACAGAAAAAAGAAAATAATGTCGAAGATGATGCCACAATGTATCTAAATCGATTTTTAGAAATTATCGCTTAGGAAAATTGCTCAAAATTTAAATAAAAGAATAAACATTTGACTTGTTACATTGGAGACACCGAAACGAAAATGTCTAGTTTTACTTAACTTAAGAATAATCGAAACTGTAACCATGGAATCGATTATGGTCACTAATCGTTTTCACGATTTAACCTTATGATTTACGTAAGTTTTAAGTTATCTTGTTTTTCTTTAACTGGATAGAAGAAACTGCAGCACGTTCAAATATGTACAAATATATCCATTAATTTCATACAGTTAATTTTTCGGTACTTCGAAATAAACCTGATGAAAAATTAACCTCAAAAATAAAAAAACAGATTAGATAATAATGTAAATTTCTAACCTGCTTAATAATACATTCTAAACCTTTAGTTGGATAGCATGATGGCAATGATGTCACGCTAATCTCTTCTGTTTCCCATTTTTAAAGGTTATCACAAACTTACGCAAATAACACTACATATTAAGGAAACATTGAACAATGGAGGCTCATGCATGAGATACCATGACTCTGACTTTATTAAATTTCTTTTTTGTAATTGGAAAGTTGCTAATTCTCATGTAATAATTATGCACTATAATAGTGTATATGGTAATATGCAATTAAACATTAGTTAATTTCCTTCCGTTTATGTTACTATTATGATTAATATACACGTCTCTATTAACAATAACAATAAAATTTATGGATTTCCACGAAGATCCAACTCGTTATTGTCTTTTGTTAAAAAAAATTGATATGTACATGTGATTTATCGATTACTAAACAAGAGAAACTGCTAAACACGAAAAACTGCAACATTCATGTTTGTATCTTAATTCAAATTTATTTATTCAATTTTGATTAATCTTCTAAAAGACAATCATAAATCACAACAAAACATGAACTTTTTGGATGATAATGACATTTATTGTGTCATATAATTAATTTTTAATTAAATTCAGTCAGTCTAATCGGCGAAAACGTGTAGTAGTATTAATTTGTCGAATTAAATGTTAATACACCGTTTTATTGGTCTAATGGCGGATTGTTTAACACTGGAAAACTTCTCTAAACAGTTTATGTCGTAAATTATTACCCATTAAATTAGATTAATCGTTTTGCTAAAATTATGACACAATTTTAGTTTTTAATATTCGATTAAAATTAAGCAGACAAAATCTCATTATAATAGATTAACATTTCGATTTTGTGGAGGAATAAGTATGGTGGTATGATTTTATGAAAACCACATAAAGTATTTAAAATCGTCATCAAGTAATTAATGTACAAAAGTTTTGTTTACGTCTAACTTACAAATTAACAAATTCTAGCTTTTTTTTATACGTAGAAGAAATTTCAACAACCTAACTTTCTGCATTTTTTTAACTGAACTTGCTGACCTGGGTCACTCTCTTTCATCCGTAGTTTAACAAATTTGATATTTCGCATTTTACCTTTTTCTTCCAACTTGAGAAACAATAATTATTACAAAATAAGTAATAATATAAATTCGGAAACCTTCACAATAAAATAGTACAAAAAATAATGAATATATTTTATAGGAGCTGGGGGACCTGTTCATTACCTAACTGTTGCAACCTTTCGTTTTAAGAGCTCGTTTGTAGCTATTATGCTCAGTCAGTCAGTGAAAGTGAAATTTCTTGAATACAAATCTCGATAAGCGCGCAGCAGCCGGTTGCATTATTAACACAAAAGATACAAAACTGTCAAAAATTTTGTTGTTAGCATGTGAAACTTGTTTTCTATTATATCCATTATAAATGTCCTGTAATTTTATACAATGCAGTTGTATTTAGCAATGAAGCGGAAGTCAATGCGTATATACATTTCGAATAGATTTTATGGGTTTCTTAAACAGCTCAATTGGTATTTAAAACCAAAACCATAAAGAAATAGTTAAAACTGAAGGGGAACTGCATTTTATTAAACAGTAATTCCCAATCGTTAATCTGTTATAACCTAGAAATTATACACAATCACCGAAGCAACAAACTGATTGGATATTTTTTGATTAAGTAACTACATTCCAAATAATTTAACTCATCTCAACAATCCACAGATAAAAAAGCATGTTAATTAAATGCATATTTAATAGATTATGTCCATTAGAGCAGTTTAAAGTTATTCCTGTCGACATTCCAACATTACATAAATGAAATCCAATACGATTGACAGAAATTAAAAATGGTTAGAATTGATCAAAGCAATGAACAAATGACCATACTAAGAGAAAATTAAAAACTTGTTTGAAATGTGACGTATGTAGAGGGTCAATGAATTTCCTGCAACGGTCTCTTGAGGTGTGATTATTACAGGAAGTAAAGACGGTGCACAAATTTAATAATAATTTAATTGTGGCTCATAGTAAATCAACTAAATTGGGAATGTGTTTCATTTGTCAAGTAGTGGGATCAAGAATGCTAATTGTCTCATATTAAGTACATCATATAAATAGCAGGTGTAAAATTTATTGGGCAGCTTAGAGGCGTTATTATATAGTAATAAATCACATTTGAAACGCTAATTAATTAATCTTTTGTTAAGATCAATGCCATGAAAGAATAGTTTAAATTGTGCTTCAGGAAAGTTATTAAACGTAGGTAATGCAACGTGTCACATAAAATATAAATGCCTTTACGAGTTTTACCAGTAGGTACTATTTTGTTATAGGATTAGAGTAAAAATATTTTTTCTATAGGTATCGAAATAGTAAAAGTTTCTTAATAGTAATTTATGTTACAAGTGTTGAAAACGATCCATTGCATTACGAACGGTAATATGGCATGATATGCAGTCGAACGATGTATGTGAGTGAGTAATGCAAGTATGTTTTGGGATGTTATTTGCATACGTAAACAGTTGATAGTTGATAAACATCGAAAATTACCCAAATAATACTTTAATCCAATCATATATCAAGGAGTGAGTCAGGGAGTAATATAAAAACGTGTAAAAATTTCCACAAGAAATAGCTGCTTTTGTAGTAGTTTTAGCAGATTCATTTTTAGATTTAAGAATTCTAATTTATAATCGTACATTTCTGGGCAAATAATTTAGATACCTAGTAGTTTTTTTCACATTATTTGCATGCTGCATATTAGGGTGGCAGTTATTTTGGCGATGTCGGATATTTTTTCATTTCCCACCCTAAAATCAATCAAGGTATTATAAAAAACATCTCGTAAATTGTTTATTTTTCAAGATATTCCTAAAAAACCTAAAAATGTCTTCAGGTAAGTGCCACTTGTGTTGGTGCTAGATGAAAAAGATTTAATGTGGCACCCACAATTGTGTTAAAACTCTTAACTATGAAATTTGAATCAAATCCGATAATTCGTTTTTGTGTTATCGTGGATACAGACAGACACACAGACAGACATCATGCACTAGTAAAAATTGAGGACGTTACTTCACCAAACTTGAGTGGTAAAACAGTTTTGCTGAAAATTTTACACCAAATTTAGTGAAATAAATATTTTTAACCCTTAATGTATGTGTGGTGAAACGGATATATTGTTTATTCAACCACTGTCCGATTAAATGTCCACCCACGTCTGTGTTTCCTCAAAATATTTGGTGAATATTTACACTCTGCAGTATGATTTCATCTTATGTGGTAGTTTTTACTTCATGTGTGGTATCAGTATCATCGTTACAAGAACAAAGAAAATTTCACCTAATATGCTTTTGGTAAACTTTGCACTATAAACGGTGGCCTCATATAGACCCTTTTTCGTGTTGATTTTCACACCGAATTTTTATTAGTATGGCGAAAATGGTCAGAATGGATTCAGCGGCCCCCAAAACGTGTAAATCCATCAAAATCTCGAAGTCGAAAAATATCACGATACTTTCCTATTACTTTGTATAAAAAAGTAAAAATTAAAGAAAATAGAAGATGGAAAGAGCATCTAGACAGAAGGGACAAAGACCGCATGTCCTTCAAATCTCAAGTCTTTGAATTTCAATTACAAATATAGAAAAGGAAGAAGTGTAGGCAGGCCGAGAATAATATGGGTACCGTAACAGGTAAACATGCCTAATACCTGAAACGAAGAAGAATAAGTATATAATGAAAATCTTTAAGGAATATTTTATAATCTCCTAATGGTTGATCTCTAAACCAAGTTTTTTTTTACATTGTTCGCCATAAGAATTTGTGCGTATTTTATAAAATCTAAAAGTATAAGTCATCGACCAAAATAACGATTTTTATTTTACTAAAAAAGTGCAAAATGCAACACAAAACCTGAATATTTTCTGCCAAATTCAAAAAATATTATTCTAAAAATAAATCAAAATCAAGTTACCTAAATATGAACAAGTTTGAAAATTGCAACTTTTAGAAAATTTTCTAGTGAAAATCTGACGAACCGTACCTATTAAAATTTTCTTAAAGGAGATAAATTTTTTAAAAATATTCGGTACCTTATTATTATTATTTATGATGATGCCATGTTGAGGCAACTTCAAAAATAATTCGGGACAGAACACGACCAGTCGATTGCACCATATACTCGTACATATACCCTAGTCCAAATATTCTTCCATGTTGGGATATACAGGGTGAAAAGCTTTTAAAGATTATTTTCCAACTATGAGCCCTAAATTTACAATTTGGTTAATTGTCCCTACTACAATTCACTTCAAGATTATCAAAACGCGAAGATACAAAGTGGTCATTCTAAGATTACTCATCTACTTCCATTTGAGCCTCATCAGAGATTTCAAACGATCAGTACCCTAGTACTCGTTGAGAAAATTTGATAAGTTCACCAAAGTCAAAAACATTATTGTCGGACATTGGGTTTAATTTCTGAAATCCACCGTTTGTTTAAACCTTCAAAGTGTCAATCTTTTTAGTTTCTTATACGAAGTAATAAGAAACTATAGTAATCGTGATTTTTTTTGACTACGAGATTTTGATGGATTTACACATTCTGAGGGCCCCTGAATCCATTTTGACCATTTTCGCCATGATGTCTGTCTGTGTGTCTGTCTGTATCCACGATAATTCAAAAATGACTTATCAGATTAGATTCAAATTTCATATTTAAGAGTTTGAACAAAGTTGTGGGTGCCACATTAAATCCTTTTCATCTAGCACCAACACAAGTGGCACTTACCTGAAGACATTTTTAGGTTTTTTAGGAATATCTTGAAAAATAAACAATTTACGAGATGTTTTTTATAATACCTTGATTGATTTTAGGGTGGGAAATGAAAAAAATTCCGACATCGACAAAATAACTGCCACCCTATTATGCAGCATGCAAATAATGTGAAAAAAACTACTAGGTATCTAATACCGTTTTCGATTGGTAAAATGAGTGCGCACTGAGTGCAGTTTCGTGCAATGCTATTGGTCAAATTCAATCTGTCAAATATTTTCCCAATCGAAAACGCTATAAATTATTTGCCCAGAAATGTACGATTATAAATTAGAATTCTTAAATCTAAAAATGAATCTGCTAAAACTACTACAAAAGCAGCTATTTCTTGTGGAAATTTTTACACGTTTTTATATTACTCCCTGACTCACTCCTTGATATATGATTGGATTAAAGTATTATTTGGATAATTTTCGATGTTTATCAACTATGAAATGTTTACGTATGCAAATAACATCCCAAAACATACTTGTTTCATTTTTATTGATAATTACGAAAAAAAACAAACAAATAAAAACATGTCTGGTACTATTTGTATAGAACAACAGACACATTCGAAAAAATGAAGTAATACTGATAAAAGACAATGCGTTTTTAAAGGAAACGTTTCATCAGTGTTTTAATAACATGGTGTTGAACTGCTAATTACCCATTCATCAATCATCGTTTATTTTTGAATTACAATAGGTAGTGCTCATTTTTCAAGCAACCATCAAATTGAATAATTATTATTGTTGGGACCCATAAAAAATAACAAACATTTCTTTGAAGGTATGTTAACTGTAGTTCGTGTACCTTATAAAAATATATCGTTTTATGTGCTTGGGTACAATGGTTAATGTGTGAATATGAAGGTCTAACTACTCTCGTGTGTTAGTTTAACTTACTTTATACTTAATAGCTGTTAACCAAATCAAGGCCGGCAAGTAAAGTAAAAATAAATTACTATTGAAAAGGCGTGTCATTTTGTGGTTTCAATATTGTTATTATTATTGGAAACAATCTGAGTATAATGCACATACAATGAAGATTAATAATTATTGTTTCATGAAACTCTGTAATTGTTTATTAACGTATAGTCTGAAGGTTCATGAAGTGCCTGCAATATCCTGAAATTTGACGAGGATATCATCACGTTTTTAAAGATTATATTATAAAAATATTCTATCAACATAGGGTCATACTAGATACTTTTGTTTCATTATAATCCCACCTAATTATGATAATGCAACATTAGCAAATATCTTACAACAGCTATAATATGACCTCAAACGAAAATCAGATAAAACATTTTTTGTTTTGCCATTCTTATTGTTCAACTAGTCCAACTCATTTATGCATATTATTTACATTAACCGAACTGGATGTAAATTCCATTTCGATTTCATATATCCTTAAAATGAACCTGTATATGTAAACTTCCTGAATACAACCCATTTTTAGTTCAGATAGTATAATGTTCACATGATTTATCCTTGTTAACCATGATGGTTATTGTGGTCAAAGAGTTACAAGTAGTGATTCTACTTTATAAAACAAACAACAAGGAAATTGTATTTAATTTTTACGTTAGTAGTTGAACAGCCTTTCCTTTGCTTCATGGATTTTATCCTTGGTCTCTAAGGACTTCTGGTGTCATTTACTTTAATACAGTAAAATGAATACTTATTTGTATACCTATATGTAATTAAACTAAAAAACCAAAAACCCAATGAGAGTAGGTTACATTAAGAAAGCTGGAACACTGGTTAAAATAAATAGAAACACTTCGTAGTATACGAGTAAAGATCCCTTTGTATGAGATTAAAGTTGCAGCCAAAATGTTTAAAAAATCTTATTTTGAATAAAATTTTCTTGAATTATCTATGTATTGTATATGGTAGCCCCGGTAGTAATAAAATTATTAAAATAGATTTCTAATAAATCATTGAACCAACAAACACAACCTATTAAAACATATACGATAATTTTTTAGTGAAATACATTTTAATAAAAACTATCCTGACAAGTCACATGCACATTATTGCACCACAACTATTTTGCATTTGTCTTTTATTCAAATTTGACATTGAACCAATTAATTGTTTAATAAAATTACTGACCCAAATAAAACGAATCAATCCAAAAAATTATTTATCTACATTCTAAATACTTTTGTGTCTTCAACCGCATTAACCTTCAGACATATCATATTTATTATTTAAATAATTTTGATTTATTGTGTTTATATTTAACTGTCGAAAACTATACTACTCATCCATTAATAATAAGACGAACATGATATATATTTGCAGATTTCTGAAATAACAGATGGTGGACAGTAGTCTGCAGAAGTGTAAATGTTTGCACAGACACGGTAAATTTGAATAATAATTTAGTATTTTTTTTCTTGTCTTTAACGATGATTTATTTTCTTGGTGATTTATGTTATTTGAAGGTTATTAAAATCGTAAACAATTAATAATTTTATATTAGAAGTGCATACTTGTGCACAAAAACAACTATGTAGTAGCTTATAAGTGTCAAAGCATCATCCAAAATATTTTCAATTAATGCATCTTACTCTATGAGTTAAAAGGGATACACAATATTTTAAAGTATGGAAAATAAGCCTGTTGTAAATAAATAAACGAATGCTTTTTAATGTCCTTAGTATTAATTTATTAAATTTCACAGTAACTGTATACTTAATTTTTAATAAAGTAAACCCTGTATCCTATATTAATTACAAATACTTGTAATAATGATCCAATTTGAACTTTAAATACCCTTCAGAACGTTTCTTGTTAATACAACATTATTGATATAAAATAATGAAGTAAATAAACGTCAACTTCCTGCCTTAGGGTGGAAAAGATTAGTTACAATAGATTCATTTATAAGAAAAGGTTACTTTCTACTCAAATCGGTTTGAATTTTTTGTTAAATCTTTCACAACTTAAATCTTAAGAATTCAGCAAGACTGAATTCAATTAGGTAAATTCTGAAAAATGAGTCAGATTTAAACCTTAATTTTTTAAATTGTCTGGAAAATATGATAACGTATAGACCAGGATATGACTGGCGTTTATTTCTAATCTATTTTGACTTTATATATGTTGACTACTTGCCTTTATTTGTTAAACTTCAGATACGATCATCTACTTAATTCTTTTAATCCTAATCGCATTACGATAATTTCGAAAGGATTATCAATGTGCTTATCATTTTGTGTGTTTATTTATGCGAGTGTTAATTCTTATAATAACATACATAAAATACATATTTATTGTTATTTACCACTTATGTAATATGTGCTACAAAAAAAAACTGATAGAAAAAACAAATTTTACTTTCATTTTTTCTTTACAATTGCATATATGTTTGTACCTTTACTATTTTTAAAAGCTTTTAACAATAATGCATGCGTGGGAAAGGATAAAACACTGTCAGACACTACATACAACAATAAATAAACCATTTTATTGGCATTAAGCAGTATTTTCACATCATATCCACACATAGCACAATATTCTATTCTTATGTAAATTAATTATATACATCAACAAATTAATATATCTCATCTTGAAAATGGGTGTGTATGTTTTTTGCTTTTGTCTTTTTATCAAGCCGATTTGAATGTACTTCATGGTGACATTTCAACTGACAAGGTTAAGTTGTTATTAAAAATTTATTTATTTTATTAAATGTGATAATTTATGACCAAAGATTTAAATCAATGTTTTTTTTACTAAAATGTGTCAAAAATGTTCGATTTCAATTAGTTGGATGTGTGGAAGCAATTTATTAAATAAATGGGTACAATGTGCACCCGTATAGGCAATAATATTTTTGATGCGTTTTAATGTTTTTGGTTCAAGATCAATGATGTTAAATGTTATTTTTACCTCTGCATTTCGATTTATTGAGTTTTACTTGTAATGTATGAAATTTATGAGTAAGAAAAGACAAGGAAAACATTAATAGTAACAATTTTATTAGTTTATAGTTTATAGGCCGCTGCAAAAAGTTAGTCATCATAAGGTGGACGAACGGGAAAAATAGGAATGATAGTTTAGACCTTTATTAAGAAGGAACGCTAAGGTTGCCTGCGAAAATCCTGCCGAAACAGGGTTAAAAAATAGTTATTTAAGCAATAAAAGCGGTAAGGATGTTACCGGTGGAAGGCAATAGTTTGGTGGCCGAGAGGCCGAGGGTATCGAGGCTTCCAATGTTGCCTGACACCGGGAACGCTTGTGATGCTTATTATGCTTTTTGCACGATCCATGCAATAACCAAATTAAAATAATTCTAAATTTGTTCATGTCAAAGTGACAACTATAAAATTATCTAAAATATGTACATTAGTGACAAAAGGTCATATTTGATTACTTACCGCCTTCCGATCGGTAAGTGATGTCTTACCGATCAGTGATTTGTAAACAAAAAATTAAATCAGTAAATACGTGAATTTGACGGATTGTGCAAAAAATAATTTATTTACAACTTCAACAAACTTCATTGACTGGAATCACGTTTTAGATCTCTATCATTCATGTATTTCGATTATTTATCAAGCATAACAATTTGAACCAGCATGCTTCTCCCGTACCGAAAACAACAATAATGAATAAATAAATGTGATTTTATACCGGGAGATTTTTTTAAATGACTAATAGTAGTAGAAGAGGCGGCTGCAAAAAGTTAGTCGTCATAAGGTGGACGAACGGGAAAAATGGGAATAATTTATTTACAACTTCAGCAAACTTCATAGACTGGAATCGCGTTTTAGATCTTTATCATTCATGTATTTCGATTATTTATTAACGATAACAATTTGAACCAGAATGCTTCTCCCGTCAAACAACGTAATTTGTGTAAATTGAGTCTAAATTTTAGAAATTTGTCGAAAAACTAGTGAAATGTTTGGGTATTGTGAAGTTGTCAATTAAATTTCAAAAGTGACATAAATTTAGATCAAGTATCACTAAAAGTACGCTTCATTTATGCTTCCGCCTTATGACGTCAGCTTTTAATAAAAAAACATCCCCTTAAGCGGGGCTGCCGGGGTGTTCCGACAGGGTGGGTGTAGGCAACCCCATTTATTTTTGTTCATTTCGCTCTCCTCTGCAATGTAGTGACTCCTTTTTGTCCACCGCAATGATTATTTTTGAAATTATTTATTTAATTAATTATTTTTTTTAACTCTGTTTCGGCAGGATTTTCGCAGGCAACCTCAGCGTTCCTTCTTAGTAAATATCTAAACTATCATTCCTATTTTTCCCGTTCTTGCACCTTATGACGACTAATTTTTTGTAGCCGCCTCTTGGACTATTATCTACAAAACATAAATAACAAATATTTAGGTCTGGTATTTCAGTGTCAGTTTAAACCAAATTTGGGTAAACTTCAATTAGAATGTGAATTTTATCACTTTAGATTTGTATATTCTAAACGAAGTTTACCCAAATTTGGTTTAAATTGACACTGAAATACTGGACCTTAGTCTCATCTGATTTTCTCTATATTTTTAATACATAGAAATGAAGATCTAAATTTTTTTAAACTTCATAAATACAAACTATGTAGTACTCGAGTATTCAGGGTTTCAAGAATAAAATTTTTACTATAGCCGCCGAAAAAATGTCGCATTTTTACATAGTTGCCTATGAGCAAAGATTGTCAATTTTGGACAATGAAAAATAGTGAGAAAGTTTAAAAATCGTGCCGAAGGCGAGTTTTTTAATTCTCACAAGTGCAAAAAAACCTTTAGATACAAGTTGTATACATAATTTTTTCGATTACCACTCCTTATGAGATTAAAAACCATCAACATCATTTCAAAATTGTGAACTCATTTCCTATAGAAGGCCGTTATGTGACAGTGACATACGTCAAAAGTGTTACTTTTTTGCACATTATGCAAAAAGTAATGCTTTTGACGGATAGGTTAAGTTAAGTTAACGGCCTTCTATAGGGAGTTTCACAATTTTGAAATTATGTTGATGGTTTTTAATCTCTTTATTATCACTACCAATATTTTTGAAAAAAAATGTTGGTCCGTACTTAAATAAAATCTATTAAGTTTAGGTATAGGGAACCCTTAATAAAAATAATAGAGAATCTAATTCTCTATAACGCAGTATAAAAATATACAAGGGTTTCCATTTAAAAAAATAAAGTTATCACTGTTTGAAATATGTGATATTTACGAATACATTACAAACACCCTGTATATGCTAATTTCACCAAAAATACATGAAAATGTTCCCTGGATTTTGCTTCTATCATTTTAACTTTGTTTTTTCGAATAGACTGTGAATTTGTTAACATCTTAATATTTTTGTAAAAGTCCACATCCGTTAAAATTTTTGAAAAAATCCAAAAAAAAGGAAAAGTATTAATTTTAGGTACATTCAACCTTAATACATTTGTAGTTTGAATTAAAAGGGGGATCCAAAAATGTAAAATTATATAGGGTGTTCTATTTAAAATAAGAAAGTTGGTGTGCGCCCAGCAAAAATTGAACGCTCTGTATAGTGGAAAATATTTTTAAGTTATGCACATTCAGTAATAAAACATATTTGTTCACTAGGTGGACACCCTGTATAGAAACAATTGTTTGTTGATTAAAATTTAACACCGAAATTAAGGCTGTATACAAATGGCTGTAACTCAATTAGTCAATTTGGTGAAAATGAAGCTTTTTCACTAAAACAATGTTTGTTACAACAATTGTTACTGTGGTAAACAAAATTTCACTTACTGCTAATTATTTTTTTATTATTCTTGAAATCTTGGTATGTACAACGTTACTTAAAAATGAAGAGTAATTTTTTTGTTATTAAAATTAAGATTTAATATACAGAGTTGGTCAAAACCTGCTTTTCTTACTATAGCATTAAGAAATAGAAAAAATGTGCAAAGACAAAAGTTGTTAGAAATTAAATGCTCCGTAATCTAAAATCAATATCATTCATTCAGGGTTATTAAGGCTGTACTGCAACTTACAGAGTTATTTTAAATGGAACAGAGTCTATACATATAATATGTGACCCGGAATAAAGAATCAGGGTTACAGACCGAAATATCCAATTTCAGGTTTCAATTTATCTACGAGAAATCGATTAAATTTGGTACTGAACGATTAAAAATAAGCGAGATATTATTTGTCAAAGTTAAAGTAGAGGAAACCGATTGCGTGTTATTTCCATCTTCCACACTGTTTTTCTCGATAACTCAGTTTCGGTCCGTATCCCTGATTCTTCATTTCCGACCACATATTGCATTATCGAAATATGTATATATTTAATTTTAGGTGAAAAAGTGAAGTTCCACATTTTTAGTATTGTAATCGTGATTTTTTTCGACTTCGAGATTTTGATGGATTTACACGTTTTGAGGGCCCCTGAATCCATTTTAACCATTTTCGCCATGATGTCTGTCTGTGTGTCTGTGCGTCTGTCTGTATCCACGATAACTCAAAAACGACTTAACGGATTGGATTCAAATTCATATTTAAGAGTTTGAACAAAATTGTGGGTGCCACATTAAATCTTTTTCATCTAGCACCAACACAAGTGGTACTTACCTGAAGACATTTTTAGGTTTTTTAGGAATATCTTGAAAAATAAACAATTTACGACATTTTTTTATTCTTTAACATTGATTTAGAATTAAATTTTGAACAAATTTTGTTTGAAACTTTTTTTGAAATTCCGTCAAAAATTTTTATTTATATAGTGGCGCCATCTATCTCTGATTTACAAAGTACATGTTGTTTACATACAGAAATCTATACCGTTGAGGAAATCGATTGTAGCATTACTATTTGAAAAAATCGACGGCTACAACGGCTACGGTTTTATGTTTTGGATATCATGGCAACTCGATAAAATTTTTTTCTAATATATACAATAAAGTCGTGAAATTGTATTATGCATGCAAATCTACATTAAAGATATCGACGCCAAATTTTTTGTGAATGCTCTTTCAATTTTTAGACGTGTCGACAAAGTAACAAAAGTGTTTTATTTTGCGCCGTTTTTTAATTTTATAAATTATTTACATATTTATATAGTGTTGCCATCTATCTCTGAGTGGCTGTTGTTTACATTACAGAAATCTATTTGTTTTTATACTAAAGATTCTATTTGCATTAAACAAACGAAGAGCTCGAATAAAGTTATAAAAATTTAAAAAGTGAAAACCAATTAATCCAATCCTGGTGAGAGTGGCTATATCGCCAAACACCAAAAACTTGACATTGCTTTGCAATCCAAGTACGAAGAAGAAGAAGAAGAGATTGTTAGTCAAACAATTGTCAAAGGCAAAAGATCGAAATACAGCGTGATCAAGAATGACTGAATATGTTGGTATTGAAAAAATAACTAGTGGAATTGGTACTATTGACGCAAACATCCGTAAGGGCGTTGGCGCGCACATTTTGCTGTCAACTTTTGACAATCCCAACATAACAATACTTTACCATAATATAACCTTAGATTTTATAAACTGACATTTTTAATTGTGACAATCAGGTTTGGAAATCATACCACAAAAAAAATTCCTAATTTCGCAACTGTTTTAATACCAACAGATTCAGTCATTCTTGATCACGCTGTATTTTGATGAGAAGGATTACTGTGCACTGTACAGTTTGTTTGAGTGAAACGTTGACCAAAACTGAGAAGTATTTTATAAATCTTTAAAGTTTAGCTACAGCAAATTCAAAGATATCAAGCATTTTTCGCACTGTGGAATTTTGATAAGTATTCTGTTATTTATTTGTCCTAAAATCTGGTAGTAATGAGTGGGACAAGGACAGATTTATGCGTATTGCAATAAGTGCGACAGACACTATTTGAAAATTGCTGGAAACCCTCAAAATTTTTACAAGAAATTTAACTTAATTTCTTTAGGAAAAGTAATTACTGTGATACTATCCGTATAAGAAACTCATGTGTTGGGCACATCAGATATTTTAAATATTGGCAAAATTGTGTCTCAAAAAACGTGTTTAATTGCCTACTCTATAGAGATACGGCTATTTAAATGTTACTTATAATTATTAATTAATAAAATAAAATCTTATTATTAATTCAAACTCAAAGTATATGGTGGGATTTTTTAAAATCAATTTTGAGTTTAAATAATAGATATTAATTTTTTATTTCATTAATTAATAATTATGGGTAACATGTAACATTTAAATAGCTGTATCTCTGTAACCATTCAGAATTGGACACATGTTGATATGAACTTTTTTATTCAAAATAGTCCATACTACAACCTCATAAAATATTTACTATTCCTCCTGAAACACCCTGTATAATTAGTAATAATTTTATCTTATGAAGCAATCAATTTCTGACAACTATTGTCCTCTCAAAATGTTTCTATTTTTTTAAATTAACCAACTTATTATAGAAGAATCCTAAGGTTTTTATGGACCCTGTATACAGGCAGCTGTTACAAATTAAATATGTAAAAGATACAGTTTTGGTTAAATTGAGACAAAGTTGGGTAAATAGGTGTTCAACAATGTCTTGAAAAGAAAGGGGTTCTGATTAATTCCTGAAATATTTTTATCTAAAATTTCAGAATTCTAAATACCTATACATCGTCAAAAAAATTAAACAAGTTGGACCTGTATTAATGTTCAAAAGTAGCTTCTGTAGCTTACTATGTAGGAACAATTTCTTTAGTTCGTATTCCAATAAAAATTTGGTTAGTGTTTAATTCGGAACTATAACTGATTTCTTAAAACTTGTGTTGATTACTTTTTTTCTTCAAAATCAACTTCGAGAATAAAAATGTCATCTACTCATTTAGATATAGATAGTAAATATAGTATATGTATAGTATCTTTAATATACTCGTAATCATTCAAATCTTTGGGTAGGAACTTCGGTCTGATTTCCTTATTAAGACAATTCTAAGATTTAAGTTACTAAGTAGTGAATAAAATTTTCAAATAATAGAAAACAAAAATTAGTAAATCTTATATTTTTATACGATATTTCTTAAAGAAATCATGTGCAGCAATAAATTATTCTCAAATAAAGTAAGAATTCTTCCATAGTCGTTTTCTATTGACAGCAATCATTATAGGTCCACAAACGACCCTTTTAACAAACATCTCACATCCTTACCTTCATATTTACAATGTGTGAAGGTCATCACTAATACAATTAAAACACAACACTTATTAGTTGCAAACATCATCTAATAAAATTGTATAGTTAAAGGATTTCTTGTGTTTTGAACACCGTGTTTCCGTGTTTTCCTCAAACAAAAGCAATTGTTTCGAAAAAGCCATGGGGTACAAGGTTTACAAACTCAAAAAAAAATTAAAAATATGATACACAGAAGAAGAATGCCTAGCCCCTAAAAAACGTTGGTAATTACATGTTATTATATTAATAACTGTAAGTAATATTTTTTTCTTAATTAGATTGACCTTTCAATAAACAATTGATTTGTATCGGAAATGATTTGCATATTGTTAGTTTATATTTATGGTAAAGAAAAACCCTTTTTATGATACACACACGCATATCCCAGTGACCTTTTCGTTCTCTATTTCGGGTAAATTATGGGAACGAGACGTCGTCTTTGATCACAAATTTATGCTAAACAACTCTAATAAAATTCTGCTTTTGAGAACATTTTTTATAGTAGTTTTAGGAAAATATTTATTGTGTTGACTTTTCCAGCTTGCTCTACATTTATCCTAAATTATTGTACCTTTCCATATTCAGCAGGATGAGGAGATAATTCCCATTCCCACAATAAAACACATCAGATACGTGAGTGTTAAAATTATAACATTTATTATTGCCTTATTATTTATTCTAAACCACAAGTCAAACTAAGTAAATTTATTGTGACCTTTTTATAAATACAGTCACATAGTTTTGAAAAATAGGAATAATTTATGATTTACTTAAGAACTGAAAAGTATCAACAGTGTACCAGTAGTATTGACTGCAAATTGAAGTTACGTTGAGTCATTTAATAGTTTTAGAATTAATTTATTAGTTTATAAATTATAAGTGCTAAATAATTTAAACTGTAGTCTCGAAAAGATGTAATAAAGTTTTATGTAGGTATGCATTATGAATGTGCATTTCTAAAGAAAGTTTTACATGCAGGCGTAAATCATACTTAAAAATTCAATTAACATCTGTGATATAACTACTAAATCGAGCTATCAGTTTCGACTTTGCTACAGTTAAATAAATTATATTTAAGAGAAACTTATGAACATGTCCGAAAATGTCATGTAATTTTGTAACATGATAATAAATAGATGAAAGAACTGTCAAACTTATATAATGTTTATAAATTGCCAAATAAAATTGGTTTTGATAATTTATATGTTAAATACACTTATTTCAGTCAACAAGCATGTATCTAACAACAGCAATACTCTTAATGGCATTGGCGTACTAATAAATATACTCAATTTACTGAAATATAAAATGTTTACTCTGCCAGATCAAAAAATAAGATACAGCAACAAGATTCTTAATTTAGTTCCGCTAAAAAATTGGAGGGCCAAATTTTAATCGGGAAACTTATAGAACTAATGAAACATTTCAAAATAATATGAACTTTTCATATAAACTTATTACTGAAAATGCTTCATTTATTTTCATTATTTCCCACATATCTCTGAAAATAATTGTGATATTTTTATTAAATTTCGAAAATGAACGTTATCGTTTTAATATCCCCATTCTTTCAACAGGCGTAACGAGGAGGTCCCGAAGATATTATTTTAAAATAAAACGGTACGCCATTGCCATAAACTATTTTCCTCTCGACATCTACTTTATTAATGAAGAAAAAAGTGTACTTATAATTTTTTGATAGAAAGTCTACGTAATAAACTCATTTAAAAACCAATCATCCCTACAGATCAATTAGTTTGTTAAGATCGTTTAAACAAATGCATAGTTAGTTTATAAATACATAATTGTAGAAAAAATAGCATTTGAATCCAATAAATTCATTGATAAAAACCAATATTTAAGTATCATTGTTAAATTTCATATCATTAAGTATGCCTAATTTCAATTCGCTTTATCTAGAAAACTATTTGGCAGTCAAACTTTATATGACAAACTCATACCAGTATTATTTGGAGTGTTTTGTCGATGCTGTACGTTTCCCTTTTCTGGTCCGTCCTGTATATTAATATATGTATTAATTAACAATAACTTAAGTGTTGAAGAGTTAATACTATTATTGTTAAGTATAATATCATGTAATAAATAATTAACATTTAATTATGTATTTCGTTTTACAGACTCACACCAGTCCTTTTAAAAATCCCAATTTCGACATAAAACTAGTGGGCTCGTTAAAAATGTAGTTTTTTAAAAAGAAATATTTATAAATAAAGTTGTATTAAAGAGTTTAAAGTATTATTGTAAACTTTGATAATATGTGTTGATTTAATAGAAAAATATCTTTTATTAAAATACATTTCTTAACGAAAGTAAATTAGGCAGGAAATTACGGAACAGACCTCAATATGTTAAAAAATTATATAGGTACTAAACATTTTTATTATTATTATTATTATTATTATTATTATTCTTAAAAGAAATATTTGTACTTTTTTTAATCTATTCAGTTATGTACTTTGGCTGTTGGACACAGCTACCCTATTTTTTATTTAATTAATTTAGTTAATTATTATTTCATACTCTTTATTTTATTATTGAATTGTTTTATTTAATATTTATAAAACCGCAAGTCGCACACCCACCAAACCCTACATCATCGTAATTGTTGAGAAATTGTCTACTTGAAAATTTAAAAATATACAGGGTCATCCATTAAAAAAACTGGGGGTAACTTCTTATCTTGAAAAATCGGGTAGCTGATGGAAAACAAAGTACGTCACTAAATAGAATTAAAAAAAACTACAAGTATTTCTTTAAGACTAATAATGATAATAAAAAACTTTAATCAGAAATCAGGTGTTCCGACACATTTGCCCAACTCTCTTTAATGGATATGGATATATGGAAACTGGCAATTTTACATAAATAGTTTTTATTGGATTTATTGATTGTAAAGATAAATATTGATGCAACCCTGTATACGCGGGGATGAGATCACCGCCCAATGATGTCCTGTTTAGACAGCGATAGATTGCGATACCTTGCGATATAGTTTTATAAAGTTATGTTATCAGTGTGAAATAAAGTGATTTTAAAGTTTGCGATTGTTTAAATAATCTCGTTTAAATTAAAAAGTTTATAATACTCAGTCGGAATTTAACAGATAAATTCCGTAACAATATAATTATTCTTTATTCCATAATCTAGGCTCATAGAAATGTTTTTAAATATTTTTCAAAATGATGAACTAATTCAGCAGCTAATGTTCATATTCATTTATTACCATTTGAAATTAATATTTTTAGAGTTTTTTTTTAGCTAATAAGCATGTCAATATATATTTAAAACAACAGTCGCTTTCTTGGAAAATTTACAGATGGAGTACAATATACTTAAATTGAGGTAATTAATCTTGTGTCAAAAAGTCCTTTCGAATACAATGTATATTAACATTTAACAATAAATGACTTATTACTCTTATTAGGATTTAATTTTGTGACCCAATGAATGTGATGACCTTTAGAAACATTTATTATTTAAATCAAATAGACAATTTTTCGAAAGGATATAAAAGTGTTCTGACTTAAAATTAATCTTAATTTGAAGATTTGAAAAAATCTGTAAGTATTATAAAAATATCAATATGTAATTCTTTTCTTCATCGATTTCATAATTAAATCTATTCTCTACTATGGTCTACGAGATTATAATTTGAAGTTAATTCAGGCTGATATTTGCTAAGGTTGAATATTTGGTTGTGAGAAATAACAGTTTTTCACTTTTTCAATCGATTATCTAAACACAAGACTTTTTTCGTTTTAGGTTGCAATTTGAAAAAAATAGCGACATAGCGACATAAAATTTACTGAAATTATGACGAGATGGGAAAAAAGTACTTAATTTCAGGTTTAATTTTTTTAATTTTTAATTTAAATTTAAAACACTAGGGGCCGGTTGTATAAAAAGGATAAACTGCCATAGAAACGATTGTTGATTACAATTGTTACTATAGATATTTTGGAGGATAAAAATTTAACACCGCGATTTTTTATAATACAACCGGCCCTAGATGATATAAGCTCAAAATCAACTAAATAGCTGTCCAATTGAAACGTACCAAGCGAATTTTTAGGTTCAATTTAAAATCAAATATTTTGGAAAGGAGAAAAGATATGAACATGCTTTTCTTACTTTGAAGTACATTACTATCTACAGGGTATGAAAGAAAGCCGCTTTTTTTCTCAAACTTTATAACTACCGAGATTCCATAAAAAAAATTATATTTTTTGATGTCTATTTTTTAGTCCTTGGTTAATGAGGAAAAAATCAAAATTTGAATATCCCTCTTATTTTATAAGATACCGAATTTTTTATTACTTACAATTAATTTTTCGCATAACATATCGATCTAAATTAACCGTTTTTAGTTTTTTTCCCGAAAACTTTTCCTATTCCTTAGTCAAAGATTCATTTAGGAAAACAATTCATCTTTTCTAATGTACATGTCTAACATGTTATTTACTTGCCAATGTTAACATGTCCAATTAACCCATTGACGTCCATGGTTTACATTAATTAACAACATTATCACTGTACAAGTACAATAAATATATAAAGGTGAACAATTTTTCACTTACCTCATGTGAAACACAGGTACTCAGGAGCCATGAGGTTACAAAAAAGACTAAATGGTTTGTCATCATGTTTAGTATCTTCCTGTAACAAGAATAATTCAATTAATGCTTTCTCGTAAAAACAGTGAAGTCGATGTACAAATATTTTACAAACAGTCAAAAAAGTATAGGTAATTAGGAACGCGTCGGAATATGTATAACAACTTGAAGGACTTTACGTGGGAGACATTTTTATGATTATGACATTCAAATTACTTTAACTGTCATTTCAAAGTTTAATGGTAGCTTTAAGGTTCCTGCCTCTTGCTTTCTCATTTCGTTTTTTACATGTTCGCACATTATATTGTAAACATTTGTTTGATTTAAACTGCACACCAGCGGTGACGTTATGACTATAAAAGGTAATATTTCCTATATATTTAGTAATTTAGTAGTAGACTGAGGTCATTTAGATTAGTGAAGTGGCTACCTCGTTCGCCTGATTTGACACCTCTGGATTTCTTTTTATGGAGACAGCTTAAAGACAATTTATCTGAAACACCAGTAATGATATTAACGAGCTGAGAGAAATTTTTATACAATCTGTTAATTCCGTATCTAACATTCACATCCATAAAGCTGAGAACACACATACGCGATCGCGACCACGATAGCGTTGGCGATCGGACTCGTCTTTAATAAACAAATGTATCCGCACAAACTTGTTGCGATCTGCTCGCGATAGTAGCGGCTAGTGCTGCGATCAATCGCGGGATGTTGGCGATACAAATGTATTGGCGTTCAAACGCTGCAGGTTGAGTTTGATCGCTTATCGCGTCAATTTAAAATATGGATTTCACTGAGAAATTAATAGAATACGTGAAAAAGTATAGTGTATTATTTAATCTGTCACTACCTGATTACAAGAATGTACGGATAAAAAATAATATATGGGATGGGATTGCTGCAGACATGCAATTAGGAGCATTTGGTTTATTGCGTTGTTGATGTTGTTCGTCCAATAATCCTGTAAGGAGCAACATTTCTTCTTGCCGAAAACTACACATTTTATTTATTAAACACCACACTTCTATCCGACTATTTCTGACGGGATGATCGCAGATCGCCACCGCGTATATATGTTTGCTTTCCAAGGCGATCAAGATCACCAACGCCATCGCTATCGTGATCGTGGTCGCGATCGCGTATATGTGTTCTCCGCTTAATAAACAAATGTATCCGCACAAACTTGTTGCGATCTGCTCGCGATAGTAGCGGCTAGTGCTGCGATCAATCGCGGGATGTTGGCGATACAAATGTATTGGCGTTCAAACGCTGCAGGTTGAGTTTGATCGCTTATCGCGTCAATTTAAAATATGGATTTCACTGAGAAATTAATAGAATACGTGAAAAAGTATAGCGTATTATTTAATCTGTCACTACCTGATTACAAGAATGTACGGATAAAAAATAATATATGGGATGGGATTGCTGCAGACATGCAATTAGGAGCATTTGGTTTATTGCGTTGTTGATGTTGTTCGTCCAATAATCCTGTAAGGAGCAACATTTCTTCTTGCCGAAAACTACACATTTTATTTATTAAACACCACACTTCTATCCGACTATTTCTGACGGGATGATCGCAGATCGCCACCGCGTATATATGTTTGCTTTCCAAGGCGATCAAGATCACCAACGCCATCGCTATCGTGATCGTGGTCGCGATCGCGTATATGTGTTCTCCGCTTAATAAACAAATGTATCCGCACAAACTTGTTGCGATCTGCTCGCGATAGTAGCGGCTAGTGCTGCGATCAATCGCGGGATGTTGGCGATACAAATGTATTGGCGTTCAAACGCTGCAGGTTGAGTTTGATCGCTTATCGCGTCAATTTAAAATATGGATTTCACTGAGAAATTAATAGAATACGTGAAAAAGTATAGTGTATTATTTAATCTGTCACAACCTGATTACAAGAATGTACGGATAAAAAATAATATATAGGATGGGATTGCTGCAGAGATGCAATTAGGAGCATTTGGTTTATTGCGTTGTTGATGTTGTTCGTCTAATAATCCTGTAAGGAGCAACATTTCTTCTTGCCGAAAACTACACATTTTATTTATTAAACACCACACTTCTATCCGACTATTTCTGACGGGATGATCGCAGATCGCCACCGCGTATATATGTTTGTTTTCCAAGGCGATCAAGATCGCCAACGCCATCGCTATCGTGATCGTGGTCGCGATCGCGTATATGTGTTCTCCGCTTAATGCAGTGTCATGAAGCGATCTGATTTATGTATTGCCAGTAATGGACATCAGTTTGAATATTTACTTTACATTATTTTTTTCTATAGCAAATGTTAAAGTGTGCTTTTATCAACTCAAAATAGTAGATAAAGTAGCACTTTAACCGCAAGGGTAGATAAAGTAGCACTTTATGCGCAAGGGTAGATAAAAAAATTTGATTTTTTCGAAATGAATGAATTAAAACGTATTACTGTTGATTTTGACACCATAGTGACAACTGAGGTGTCAACTCATAATATTCACTGGCATTTTAAATTTTCATTGATAATAATTTAATTTGTAAGTAGTTTTTCTTTATAATTGGTTTTTCTTTAACATTTGCTATAGAAAAAAATTTTGTATTATACACGACGATAACATTTTATTATCTTGTCGAGCTTATTAGCGTCTCGGCCGACGCCTCGACGCTAAAATCGCTCTCTAAGATAAAGTACAATGTTATCGTCTTGTATAATAAATAATTATTTTTAGAATTATTAATTATCTACAGTAACAATGTGTAATGTTTTTCTTTTGTTTAGTTATTTTCATTTAATGTTTCAAAAATAGATTTATTAGTATGTCTTATTTCTGGATATTGATTGAAATAAGTTTCACACGCAGCATCAGAATTGTTATTACTTTGAATAAAGCATTTCAACATATAATATTTTTCATAGTTTTTATGACATTTTACAATTTTAGATGAAATACCTAATACGATTTACTCAACAATAACAAGAAAATGATAATGCTGTTTTCATCTATTGTTACTAATCTAAATGACATCCAGACATCATCCTGCTACTAAAAATATAGAAAATATTGCATCTTATCCTGAAATTTTCGAATTTTTAGAAAAATAAAATAAACATCAAGGAATAGACCCCACATGTTATAAATTTTTGAAAACAGATATAAAATGTCTTTTTCTACACCTGTTTAATTGTATGTAAATTATTCGTATTTTTATCGTGGAAAATCGTGCCCATAATTCACTACAGTGAATTATTTTCGTTATTCACTGTGTATCCGGCCAATCACAAATTCATAATTCAATGTTATTGAACCAATGATATTTTAAATCTCCCCCCATCAAATCTTTCTGCACCTGACAATCGACTAGCTTGACAGTAATTAAATAAGTGTCAAAAAAATTATCAATTTTGAGTCTAATTTATTTCTTTAATAGGTGTGGAAAAGCATAGTATTACATTCGCGATTATGGCCATTATTCGCGCCACTCGCCTACGGTTCGTAGGTTCAAACATCATTTTCGTGAATAATGGCTATCATAATCGTTCATATAATAATATACTATTTTAACTAAGCCATAGCCAACTATGATTTGTATTTAAAAAAACACATAAGACACTATGCAATTAAGACAACAACATAAATTTAAATAAATGTTTGAGTTCGTTAGAATTGGCGACGACTTCATGAAAATACATATTACAATTTTGTACAAATTTGACTTTAAAAAATAGTAGATGCTACTAAATTAAGTATTATTTTTCAATTTTCAATTTCCACTTATGTAGTTTGGGTAGGAGGACAGGAAGTCAAGCACCCGATTTGCATGGTTAAAAAATGTATACCAGGACGTCTCTCACACACCCATTATAATTTAAATAACATCAACTAATTTTAATTTAATTTAATTTAATCAACTAAATAATATCAACGGTTAAAAAATGTAAAATAAAATTTTGGACAGGAGGGCTTTGTTTCCGAGTTATTAGGCTTCAAAATTTCTGCATGAGATCAATTTTTAACTTTGATAAATAATAGCAAACCATGAAATAAATGATTTAAAAAGTATGTCATGAGTGAGGTGACAGAACAAAATATTAATAAGAATTTTAACTTTTTTGTTGGTTAGAAATGCTCTTGTTTCATAACTAAGAGCCGTTTGCCACGACACTAATTTTAGTACTAAATTTAATACTAATTATGCGCGCGCAGATTTAATAAACTTGTTACAATAAATTAGAGCATGTTCTATTTTTTTGTATACAATCTGACTAAATGTGCGTAAATAAAAGTAAAAGTGTTTATTTTTGAAATTTATTTTAAATCAAAAAAATTTCTAGGCATTTTACTTAAATACATTACATAAAATATAGACACAAGTATGACTGCTAATAATGTCACTAAACACTTATCGGACTATCGAGATTCGAGCCTATGAACATGATTTAATCTAATTTTGTTCCATGGCAAAATCCAAATTCTGACATAATATACAATAAGTCAAAATACCACTGACATAATTAATTAATTTCGGCAGGTGTCAGTTCCAAATGCATGTTTCAATAATATAATATATTGTTGGTTACCTAGCAAATCTCATAATCTCAACAATGTTTTTAATGTGCATGTATGCATTAAACTGAGTTATTAATACACTCCTTTTATTACATTAACTAGATCTTTAATAAACGATCGACAAAAAAATAATTATAATAAATGCTCAAAAATACCAACATCATGGCTTGCTATTATTTATTACAGTTAAAAATTGATCATATGCAGAAACTTTGAAGTCTAACAACTCGGAAACAAAGCCCTCCCGGTTAAAATTTTTTACATTTCTTAACCAGAATATCACCCCTTACACGTTCCTTAATTATTCTCCTCGAGTTATGAAACTCCCTGTATATCTACATATGTATACATACCTATACATATTAGTAGGATTAATTATACGGTAATATCGAAGATTATTCTTTTAATCTTAACTTGACATGAAAATTTCAGCAGCATTTTCATAATTACATATTTTATAGAAACGTGGTTGTGTATATAATAGTTTTATTAGTAATTCGTTTTCCTAAAGTAAAAACTCATCATGCTTAATCCTGAAAATGGTTACTTTAAGCTTTTAATAGTTTATAAATAAATTCAAAAGTCAGTAGGACACACAATTTAATAAAAATACCTATTGCATTATAATTGTAACCTAAAGTAAACACCAACAGTTGTATTTCATTACTTATAGTCGTCCCCGTTTGGATGGAGTAAGTAGCATTTTAACAACCACGCACTATGCAATGCATAATTAAGTACGAGTATTAAATAATGTATGCGTTAATTTTTAAAAATAATGTTTTTTATGCCTCTATGTATGATAAAACTATTTGGTCCGGCAAACTTTAAATGTGTCACTTTTCTCTTTAGAAATGTTAACAACCTGCTGGAAATTCTTCTGTTAATAGTTAAAGTAATTGTTATGAAATGCACACTAGAACCGGGTGCCTATTGTATATTCAAAGGCTGCATAATTTTGTTTCGTAACATTATATTAAACATCATCATAATAGATGTTCCTTGTACCATGTGCCTTTTAATTTGTAAAAGTTTTGTATACTTTCATTTAGGAACCTAAAGCCAAAGATATAGCAAGTATTGGTTTATTCATTCGTATTGAGTGTGCGACTGTGTTGTGGTGGGAAAATGTGATTGTTGTTGAGGATGCAAAATTATGTAGCAGGATTAAGTCAACGCATTGCCTACAGATATAATTTCGTTAGGATTAGTTAATAGGCTTATTATGTTTTTGGCGTGGTCGCAACTCTTTATTCAGTACCGGTTAAGAGTTATTTAATAATTACTTTGTTTAATGTTCAACTAAGTATATATTTATTTAGAAACAAATTGGAATCCTTCAAATTCTAAATATGGCGAAAGAAACAGGAAGTTCAAGTTAAAATATACTCCTATATTAAAACAAACACAAAATATCAGGTACAAAAAAAAACTCTTGACTGCTTGGTTGGCCATTTAATATTATTAACGCGTTTCTTTTAAAAATCAAAAACGTTAGATTAGATTTTACATAGAAAAAATAGGTAGATATCAGTTTTCACAATTTAATTTTTTTTGTAATTATTAAGATTCCTAATATCTAAGTCATCGTCTTTTGGGTAGATCTCAAAAATACTATTCAATTAAAAGTAACAAACGAGATAAGAGAATGAAAGCAGGTGCTGGGCAGGGCCATTTTGCAAGATGTTACGTTGAAATTAGGTACAAGTGTCACGTTTAAGTGCCACATCAACATGTAAATTGCAATTTTCACCTCTGAAGCGGAAGGTCAATCGTAAAATTTAATTAAAATAACTTCAAATTATATAGGAAAACAGAAGAACTCAAAAAAATTAAGCGTTTGAATAAAAATTTAGGTAATAAATTAAATTTCGTAAATGTTGACTTGAAAACTGTTTCATTTTGTTCATAAATATATTGAAATTCTTATAATAAACAGTTTAAAGATAAAAATTGCAGCTTGCATGTTCATAAGAGATTTATTCGAAATATTTATACGTGATTTTCAACAGTGTTTTACAGAAAAAACCCATATCCAGAGCACCCATTTTCGTTTCCTTATCTTCAATTGGTGCAGAAGTAAATAATCGAAATAATTAATGTAACAACGAAACAGAAAAACTTTGTGGACAGTTAGTTAGATTCTTTATTCCTATTTCCCGATTTATAAGTTACTGAAGAGTCATTAGATAAAATCCATATACACACAGCACAAAGTCCAGTCGATAATATTTAAATTAACATTTTCTTAAGAGTCTCACTGACATTTACAAAAACCATTTATTTTTTTCTTTAAAACAAATAAAAGTGGATTGCCGTTTTGGAAAAATCCTAATGATATACGTAATTGAAATATATCATAAAGCGGATCTCCATCAGTCTCCCTCTCAATTCCATAAAGGCAGGTACTTAAACACAAATTTGTAATATTTACTTCATTATAAACGTGTTATTTAAATTAAACACTAATCTGTTTGAAGATGAGAGCCGTGAACATCATTCATGGTCACGAAGTTCATAATTTTGTCAACCGAATATTGTTTTAATTCCTATTTAAGAGTAGGTTAGCTGAACATGGGAAAAAAATCCGCATTTGGTAAAATTTGTTTGTATTTATGTTTATAAAATATGTGCTAAAATGTGAGAGATGAGATATGTCAATTATTTAATATATAATATAAAATCTTTGATAATTTATATGAAAAAGTAGCAAAATTATGTACATACCTAATCAAATAATTTTTGGAAACCTTCTGAATCATGTATAATTTAAAAAAACATTTAGAGCACCTTCTACCGTTTCCGAAAACGAAATAATGAGTTTTCATTTACATAGCGTTCTAGATTGTTACTTCGAAAATTGAAATAAGATATATGTATGTATAAATGGATAGGATGAGCAAATATAATATATAAAATATCTGATGTGTCCAACACATGACTTTCTTATACGGAAAGTACCACAACTACTGTTCTTAAAGAAATTAAGTTAAATTTCTTGTAAAAATCGTGTATAAATTTACGCACTTCAAAAAGTCTCCCGGTATAAAATCACATTTATTTATTCATTACTATTGTTTTCGGTACCATAGAAACCAGTGACATACAAAAAAAAAATGGTCCTTCTGGGATTCGAACCCGGCACCTTCCGTTTGGCAGCCTAGCCTCTATGTGACACTAGTCTACCTAGACTGTCGGTCGGATTCAACTATCAACGCGCACTATGAGAAATATAATTGTTTTAAGAACATCGCGTTTTTTTGGACATTTTTTTGACGGAATTTCAAAAAAAAGTTCAAACAAAATTTGTTCAAAATTTAATTTTAAATCAATGCTAAAAAATAAAAATATCTCGTAAATTGTTTATTTTTCAAGATATTCCTAAAAAACCTAAAAATGTCTTCAGGTAAGTACCACTTGTGTTGGTGCTAGATGAAAAAGATTGTGGAACCCACAAATTTGTTCAAATTCTTAAATATGAAATTTGAATCAAATCAGATAAGTCGTTTTTGAGTTATGGTGATACAGACAGACAGACACACAGACAGACATCATGGCGAAAATGGTCAAAATGGATTCAGGGGCCCGCAAAAAGTGTAAATCCATCAAAATCTCGAAGTAGAAAAAAATCACGATTACTATACCTAGTTTTATAATATATATAATATATACTTATACTCGTATAAGAAAATGAAAATAATGTCCGCCACAAGCGCTATTGAAAATGAAAACTGGCTCTGAACCATCACATTTAAAATAGAAAATACATTGAACGTAATTTTGAACCTAATTTTTCAACTGGTTGATATTGGTTGTTCTTATTTTATTTGTGCTTAGTTTATTTATAACATTTTCAGAATTTTAAAGTAAAATTTGCGACTATAAAATTGATAAATATATATTTTATTAATTTCTAACATACAGCGTGATCAGGAATGACTGAATCTGTTGGTATTAAATCAGGAATTTTTTTTGTGGTATGATTTGCAAATCTGATTGTCACAAAATATAAGGTTATATTTTGGTGTAGTATTTGCGGATATGTATTACATATGTAATACATATCCGTGGTAGTATTGTTATGTTGGGATTGTCAAAAGTTGACATAAAATGTGCGCGCCAACGCCCTTGCAGTTGTTTGCGTCAATAGTACCAATTCCACTAGTTACTTTTTCAATACCAACAGATTCAGTCATATTTTTTTGTGCCTCAGGCTGGCATTGGTCATTTTGCATTCGTATAAATCAACTGGAAACACATGTTTTGCCTGGCTAGACCGGCAAAAACTAGGAATTTTTAGTTTATCGATTGGCATCATTGAAATCATAAAGAAAATTTGTATTTTCCATTTTATTTTACTTTTAATTTTTTATTACTATGGCTGTTTATGATAATTATGAGAAGTATGATATGTTGGTATGTTTTATACAATGCATTAAAATTATCTTTTGAAGTGTTTAGCTTTAGAATAATTACGCATTGTGAAAATTTTGCATTTGTTTCTAAAAAATTAGCCATCGCCTACTGTTATAAATGAAGAAAATTATTAAAAATACCGAATTTTGAGTTTATTTTTCAAAATAAATATTAAGTATTATATATTTTTGGAAAGCCCAAATTTTGCTTAACCAATATAAAAGATAATATATAGGGTATCCCATTTAAAAAAACATAAGTTTGGGCAATATCTCAAAAACTAAACCTTTTACAGAAAAACTGCCTACGCCACTGAATTCTACGTAAAAAACTCTATCAAGATCAGGTTTTCACCTTTTAGATAAGTAGACGCACAACGGAAATACGAGGGGTGTCTAAAATACAAAGATTTTCAGAATCACTCTGTAGATTAAAAACTAAGAGAGCCATGACAAATTTGACCCCCCGGAATCTTTCGTTTCGTAAAAAAGTAGGACAGGAATGTGAAAACCGCAACATTCTATCTTTGATAATAACGCCAATACGCCCTAAAAGTGTCGAAAATGAGACACCCAGTACATACATCAAAATAATTTCATAATAAAGTAGATACCTCTATTTAGATTTTTGACCCCTTATTAATAATAAAATAATAGATAAAATTCCTATTATTTTTTTATAACCAAATACTAGACATTCTCTTATACGGTTTACAATAAACTTCTCTAAATTGATGTCATCATTTCCACCAGATCAAAGGTCATAGTTTTTGATAGAAATTGTAGGAAAGTAAAAACAAACAAACAAAAATACGGCGATATAACTTTCTAAATGAATTTTTGAGTCTATAACACATAAAAATATTCCATATCACATTCACACAAGTGTAAATAAAATTTTGTATTTTAGAGCAATTTCTTAATGAACTGAACGGAAATTATATCGAATTTGTTATAAAACATCTGTTACCGAATTAATGAGTTTGTTTACCGGTTAATAAAGAAATAAAAATTTGTTATTTATATGTAATTAAAATTGTATAAATTAGTAATTTGTTTTTAATATAAAAAAGTGTTATAGTAGGTGGTTTTGATTATCTACTATTTTTGTTTCCTTTTAGGTTTTCACTTTTATTTCGACGAGTTAGATTTATGGTATTATAATTATTTTCTAATCTTATACAATTATTGTAACAACAAGTTAGTTATTATTGCTACATATAAAGATAATCACTGATTCTACTATGTTATATCAAAATAGGGCATTTAGTAAGCTGCAATTATTTCTTGTGGCGTTTTGCAATAGTAAAGTTACAAGATTTTTTAGAATTTATTCTGGAAAGCAATAACCATTTACTCCTAGTTGATAATCTCGTATGAACTTTTATGTAGAGATGTAAAGCAGTAGATTATATATTATTAGTATTACATACAAGTAGGTATTATACATATCATATAATAACGTGATAAAAACATAATAATTGACATAGAGCTGAATGAGCCGAAGATTTGGCCATTAAGGCGCTTATGAATTTATTCTTGTTGATTTTATAAAATTTGTAAGTGTGTAATTTACAAATTTTTTAGAAATTTGTTTCCAGTTGTAGATTATTATGATATCATAGATATTTAATTCTCTATAAAGTATTATACAGGGTGTTTCCTAAGTACGTGCAGATAACTTAAGAGCGTATTGTTTGGCCAAAAATAATGCTAGACTCTTTCAGATAAATATAGAGGCTTTAGGCTTTTGTTTCCGAGATACATCAGTTAAAGATAAAATTAAATTAAAATTACAAATTCAAAATCAAACAAAACGTTTAAATTTAAAACTGATTTGACATAGATTTGAAGGAATGTTAAACAATGCTAAAAATTGGTTGTTGTCACCTGCCATCACGGCACACTTGCTTTTACGCGCACTTCGTCATGGTTTGGAAAATAAAAAGCATAAAATTTTGTAAACTTTAACACCCTGTATCTCGGAAACGAAAGTTTGAAGTTTTAACAACAAATTACAAATACCCTGTATAAAGTTATACATTAATTTTAACTTTCTAAACTAATATTACTACATTCAATTAGATCAAACTTATTTTTTCAGTAACAGTGTGTTTTTATTATAAGTCAAAAAAATTAGTAAAGCAGTAATTTTAAGTACATACTTTTATGTCTAAAAGTAAGTATAAAATCTAAAAAATTAAAAATATATAAATTGTTCCCAACTTTCCTCCCCTTGTTTATTATTTCCGGAATCCCGTCATTAGTTATTCCCTGTGTGTTTAAAATGACTACTAAATACTACAATGTTACGCCTTTTATGACTTCGTTATCCAAGGGTAGGTACCTAGAGGTAGTCATCACAGTCTATTGCACACTTATTTAGATTATTTGAAGTCCGGCTCGTTCTTTTTCTCCATCTAATTAATTGAATCATGTAGTTTAGATAGGGATATTACAAATTGGTTATTTATTATTACAATAAAGGCTGTAAACTGTTTCTGCTATCACTTTTTCAAGTCCATATTATCACAATTCCATGTGCTAAAAGTATGAGGATCTAACAATGTTATAAGTATTTTCGCATTTTAACAACATTTTATAAAATAAATCTAAGCTAGATTGTGATGACCCCTTATCTCGGAACTAATACCTATATGTTTTTTGATTAGTAAAGTAAGATATGGACTCAATACTTTTATTAACTTCGTCACTTTATTCGTACGTTTCAAAGAATAATATTCATAGATATACAGGGTGTTTCGTAACTGGACAGCCAAAATTAAATGTCGTATGTAAAATCTAATTCTAAACATAAAACAAAGAATAACTTTTTTTCAGATCTGTTGATTTTTTTTACTACTATTGAGCAATTAACAGATAGAATTTTAAATTAAGTACATATTATTCAAAACACTGTAAATTTGACAGAAGTTTAAAATTTACTTGTTTTGCGTGTATGTTGGCATTTTTGAAAATCTACTATAGTTTTTTTATTTTGTAATAACTTTTGTTTTAAGCACTACAAGGTGTTGAATAAAATAATAAAATATTTTTTTCTAAACTGAGTATTTCCTAAACGAAGCTCAACCTGAAAAAAAGTTATTTTTGTTTTATGTTTAGAATTCGATTTTACATACGACGAAATTTTGGCTGTCCAGTTACGACACACCCTGTATAGGATATACTTTTACATACTTCAAAAATCATAAAAGAAATTACATATACAGTTACCCACCCTAATAGAAGTTCAGAATTATTGGATCTCCATAATACAGTAGATCCTAAACTATCTTACAAACACATATCAAAAATTGCTGCCTGTCATGAAACCAGTTTACCATACCTTTCATGACTTATCTTATTTTTTTAGAAAATTTCAATTTCCGAAAAGGTATATGTGACGAATCTGAGTCATGCTTCCACAAGTACACCAATGAACAACAATACTTTTTACTTTTGTTACAATAATCAATTTTGAGTTGTAGTAGGTATCCACACCTCTGTTTAGTATAAAACAGTATTTAATATAAAACAGACACTCTATACAGAGTGATTCAGGTTTTAGTGCACAAACTTTAACAGGGTATTCCTGTCATAAAATAAGAAAAAAAGTTCATATAAACATGGGTCTGAAAATGCTTTGTTCTTGACATACAGGGTGATAAAAGTACCTCTTCAAAACCACATTTTATTACATGGATATCTCTAATAATAAACAAGATACGAATTTGAAATTTGAGTTATAGTATCCTTATAACAAGGTCAACTACCAGGGCAAATTTGAAATTTCTACGTCAATCCAGAGGCGTAGAATAGGGGTGGGATATACACTTATTATGTTCTTTTTGTACCATTTTAAAATTCATAAACTTTTACTCGTGTCTTCCGATAAAAACGGTAAGAGATACAGCATTTTAACAAGAGTACAAATTTTTAGTAACTGAATCAGCGATTCAGAAAAATCCCAAAAAAAATAAAATTATACAGGGAGTTTAAAAGATATGAGCAGAAACATGTATGGGCCACCCCTATTCTACGCCTCTGGATTGACGTAGAAATTTCAAATTTGTTCTGGTAGTTGACCTTGTCATAACGATACTATGGTTCAAATTTCAAATTCGTATCTTGTGTATTATTAGAGATATGTAATAAAATGTGATTTTGAAGCGCTACTTTTATCACCAACAAAAACAAAGCATTTTTTAACCCATATGAACTTTTTTTCTTATTTTGTGACGTAAAATACCCTGTTACAGATTGTGCATTAAAACCTGAATCACCCTGTATACCTGAATAAAAGACTAAAACATTAAGGTACCAATAGGCACCAAGAAATAAAAGATTTATGTATTATAGTTGAACTGAAAAAGTTAAGATACTATACAAGAACTTTATTTAACAAAGGTTCGATTGTAACGCAAGTTAAAACTTAAAATATATGTCGTACTTACGTGGCGGTCAACTTGTGGTACCACACCCTGTATCTTTATTTACTTTTTTTCTAAGTAGGTACTTAATTTTGAAATACATAGTAAGCATTTTGACTAGTAAAAAAGTATAGACAATTAGAATAATTTTAATCAACAACTTTATTGTAGTAGATATAAAAAATATGTTCAAATATTGCGTATCGATTAAAACTGAAACCAAGATAAAACATGACTTGTGAATAAAACAGGAAAAGCACATTTTATTGTGCAACATCATAAAAATCTCAACAAACCACACTTTTACTGCATTGTCGTTGTAGAAGCTGTTAACAACGCAAGTTGTAAGGTTAAATATTTTTAAATTAAATTTGATACAATATTCTTTTAAGATTTCCAATGAGGAATTCCGTATTTATTCTAATTACACCTAGTGCAGATCATCAAGATTATTTAGCTTCCTGAATAATTGAACTACTTCATTTCACACCCTAGCATCTTTTAATTTTAGATTAATAAATTTATTTATATATTAAAATAGCTAATTGTAAGTATACGAAAACATGTTATAAACTGTAATTGTATTATATTTGAAATAGAAATCGGTCTGAGCAGTTACATAATAATTGTTTCGAAGGTAACATACATTATTAATAGTAATTGCGATTAACTGTAAAATTATTTATTTATCTCTTTATAGTACAGTTATATTTCATGACCACTTTTTCACAATTCATATTTACAGGGTGAGTCATGTAAACTGCACATATTTTCACGAAATTTACTATTTATTTGTAGGAAAGTGATTATTTACATAATTTATGAACAAAAGTATCAAATTTCAATAAAAATTGGTAATTTTTGTCGCGTTTATTTACAAGATATTTTAATGAGTCTATAGTTAATAATTAAATGTCAATTTATGTGTAAAATAATATTCATTCAATAAATGATTACGTATATTTTTAGAAATGATTTGTAAAATGTTTAACAAGCCTTAGGAAAAGTTATTAACTACTTACTAAAAGTTGACAGTAATTAGGTAGTTTAATTAAATAATGATTTTTATGGTTTGCTATATCCTATAACAAATATACCGTTTCGAGTGTTTGTTTTGATTAGGTAGGTACTTTTTAACGAAGCACTGAGGATCATTCTTAATATTGCGTATAACTACAAACTATTTTGTTCATTTATATTGAAAATAAATGTGACACCTATATACTCGCCTTTTAATGGGCTCTGACACTGTTTTCAGATGATACACCTTACATATAATATTTATATAAATAAAATTTAAATATATTTAACCAGTTTTTCTACTTAGCGCTGTAAAATATTAACCTCTTATTCTAGGGTATAGATATCTATAGTAATTTTTGTGGGATATAAGTAGATATACGAATTATTTATATAACACATTTGACAATGTCGGTTAAGGTGATTTAAATCTTTCAAGGTTAGTCAAACACATTCTGATGATTTTCCCGTAATCTTAACAAAATTCTTATATAAAATATTTTAGGTGTTATTCACATATTTAGCCGTTTCAGAGATAAAATAATTTATTTAAAACGCATCAAACATCATTAACTATTAAATAATTATCATAGAGAGAAAGAAATATATAGATAAATAATGAATTTTAATAGTTTTACTTTCTTGATAATTCATTTAACAATCACATTGTTCTTGTCACAAATATGAAAGTTGGGGTACCAGAAATTGTGGGCATTTTTCTTTGGTATTTTATATAGCTCTAAATGTTGAGTAATTATTTTTTGAATATTGCATTACATACAAACAAGGCTTTCAATTTAACACTAGTCTCAATAATAATAATTATCGAGTATAAGGAAATTTGACTAAAATAAAGAACAGGTCGATTTAGATATCAAGGGGGAAGTTCAAAACCAATATAAAGTATAGACTCTAAGGCTTCGTACAGACCTGAACATTGCGCCGTACGGCGAGCAATACAACGAGCAGAACGCCATACAAAGTTGAGAATGGACAAGAACTAAACAACGATCGGAATGGGTTTGTGCTGTTCCTAGAGTTTTTTGCAAACAACGCAGTGGCATATATTCATATTCAAACCTACTGGGTTCTCGGCACGTTCGCTGTTTTGCTTGTGGTCCCGTCCAAACCTGCAAAGACATTTGCGAGCATTCTCTTTGATGTATACCAAAAAACCGACAACTGATGGGTGATGGAAATATCTAGGATTTTCAAATATGTTTGTAAACACGTTCCTGGTCCCGTCCATGTTCAGGTCTGTACGAAGCTTTACGATATCCACTTCTTAATCTGCGAAGATTCGGGTCTATTGATTGGACAAACTTCAAATTCATCTCAATTTCTTCGTTATACATTCAATTGTGCTTCTGATATAATATGCCATAATATAACTAAATTTTAATTGAATGAACAAAAAATTCTATCGTTCGGAAGGCTCCTATCGACCTCGGTCCGGTCCAGCTCAAAATACATGGATTTTGCCAAAAATATCATATTTTGATTTTTTATTTTTTGTAAATATTTATTTCATAAAAAAATATTCAATTTGCATAACAAAATGTGCACGGCATTTGTAAGTTATTTGGAAATGAATCTGAAATAAAGATAATTTAGCAACACGAGTACCGTTTTCATACCACTGAAACTGATATAGAGCCGTTACGTATTCGCGCCCATATGTATATTGAATTCCACCCTGTATAAAATTATTAACAGTGTTACATAAAGTGCAACACAAATACATAAATAAGGAAATGTGGGTAGGTATTTGTAATTGCAATTGCACAATAATGAACAGGAATTCAAACAACTCGTGGACAATTGTTTTTATTTTGTTTCACCACAAACAAACCATATTTCTTGCAGCATTGTCACCAAATTCATGACTTTTTTTTAAAATCAAACCGAACATTTTTTATGTAATTCAATAGGTATATCTATTTTATCATACATTAAATAACGTTCTATTAATTAAAATAAAATTGCAAGGCTTAGTGTGATTAAGTATTGAACAAGTAAAAAAAAAATGTAAGCGATTGTGGTTTATTTTTCAATCTAATAGGCAAGTTTCTCAACGGAAGATTCCCACAGTATGAGGACATCCCAATTGTATACCATATCGTTACCAAATTTGTTTAATTGGGCCATGGAGACGATATATACTCGTCTCCTCGTTTCTTTCTAATGCGGTTTCAATGTCGCAGTAATAGTGCTCAATTATAATATAATTGTAAGGGATTAATCATAATCAAACACCATTAAGTATCAAACAGATAATTATCTAATAGATCATATCTTCCAGACATTACAAGCTCATTTAGGAATAATAAAGAGATATATTTTTGTAAGTGTTAAAGAAAATTTATTCCGTATCAAGTTACACTTTAATAAGAGTTATAATATCAAGGTAAATGTTAAACGAAACAACAAAAAAAGGTGTAAGAAATATGTTCAATTTTTGGTGAAATTTACTGGAGGCAAGTGGATTTATAAATATTTATAACAACAACAAAAACAAAAATAAAAACTTTTGACTCGGTGTGGTTTTTATTGTATTCATATTATGACATTTAAGGATTTGAATGATGATGATGAAAAGAGCACTGACGGTGCTTAATGATTTTTAAATTGTGGTAGGATTTTCTTGAAGTTGTGTATTTAGACTAAAGAATCTTCAGTGAAGATTATTAGTTAATGTTATAGAAAATCATTAAAATACTAATATAAGTTGAAAATTTTCTTCTTGTCCCTTCGTCAAATCTGAATTAAAATTACTGAGAGTGTGTTACGTATTTTCACAAAAAAGTTTCATGTTTTTTGTATTTTTCGTAGACATAAAATTTGTGATGTTGAGAAAGTCGTTTCTGCTTTGTGAGAAATATTTATAGTATCTAATTAAATATCAACTTAACCTTAAATTTTGTATTTAGAAAATTAATAAACTCAATTTCATTTTTTTCTAAAAAGGACGTGTTATGCATTTTTAAATTTTATTACATTTGTGTACGACACTAATATAATGAAAAAATGGTCTATAAAAATCATGTTTCTTTCGAAATTTCTATGGCATCAATGTTATCTGCCTATTTTGACTGTAGGCATTTCTGTCTAAGTAAAAAATAAAGAACATTTACTTGACAGAATTGCATTAGTATTTGCAAACTTGAAAGGAAGACGTTTTTGCGTATAAATACAAAACCTTATTTCACGTTATTATAAAAATCTGAAAAGTTTTATAATTTTTATGTATTTTATTTAAGTAATGTGTATAAGCATAATGATATTTTTTCTATCAATATTTTTGTGCGACGTCAAATCTAAACGGTTAATTAGATTTAATTAAATAATTTTGGAGCGATTATAAATTTTTATAATTAGATATTCCTCTTAATATCGATAACAGATAGAGTGGAAATATATTTCGAAACATATTAAATTACCACATTATTTCATGGTCTGATAGATAAATTTGTTACCAAAATTTTGTCACTAAATTAACTGATCTAGAAAATCGATTCTCATTAGCTTCATATAAAAATTCACTTATACCGGGTGATTTTTTTAGTTGGTACAGCACCTTTTTCTAGCTTATTATTAAAGATGGAGTTTTGAAATTTTGCAGGCATACTTAGAAACATTTTTTGCATCTAATCACTGTGTTTTTATTTTTGTGCTTTTTTTTTTAGTATTTTTATTTATTTTTTATTTTTTTTTATTTTTATATTTTATTTTTATTTTAGTATTTTTATCAATTACCTTGCACCTAACGACAACAACAAATTGATTTATTTTTTAGCATTTGAAAATATGTATTGAAAAAAAAATCAAAGCACGTTTGTTTAATTGTGTATTTGACATAACAAACTTCCAAAAAAATAGTACCTAGCGCTCGTTTCTTAAATCATTTAAAAAGTGAAACTCAAACTATTACATTTACTATACTATAAGATTATTAAATTAACTGACCAAAAAATTACAAAATATCTATAAATCTAAAAAAATATTTAATTTTAGCTTAATTTATTAAATAAATATGGATAGGTACATCACTATATATATATATATTTTTTTTTTTTTTAATTTTTGAATCTAATAAATATCCAAAACAGTCAAGTGTAATATAAAATTTGCATTTTTGGTTAATTTAAAAAAAATTGCATTATTTTATAGACAAATATAGGCCACCTATAATTTAATATAATTAAGCTAAATAAAAAAAAATATATTCTTTCTATAGCAAAAGTGTTAAGTTATTCCAGTTTCGCTCCAAATAACAATTTATTTCGCACCTTTATTCAATTGACTGAACCATAGATCTATTAAAAATTCTAGTACCTAGTTACAAATACGGCTAGCTTTTTCTTGGGACTTTTTCATTTCATAAACAAATTAAAACAATATTTCCCATGTATATCTGGACATGCATCCAAATGAAACAAAAGCAATAAATTTACATACACATTTCGCAAACAACGAATTTAAGAACCACGAAAAAAACTATTAAAGTTATAATTAATAGTCAATCAAGTTACTAAAGGTCATCCACTAGTAATCGTTACAGTTACCTTTATTTGTTCAGCAAAATTCCAAAAATATATTCAAATCAATAGATGTGTTATATTATTCGCATGATAACATAATTTACGTAAATATTATATATTACTGTCAGTTGTTACAGTTTGTTGTTATTACTGGTTGTTATAATTGTTATAATTAAATAAACTCCAACTAACTCAATGTCTTAAATTTCCCTTTCACTTAAAACAAGTTAAAGTTATACTTTCCAATTGTATAATTTTATACACACAGATTTGTTCTAAAAATAATACCATAATATGTACGAGAATTATTTTTTTGAATTACCTGTTATAGTTCTGTTGACAGGATCCAATTTCCAAAATTATTATTTAATATTAATATCACAGATCAAAAAACACTCGTTTCTATTCGAAGTAAATCCGCGCACACCGTTCTTTTACTATTGGGCAGTACTTTTTATTTAAATGTCATTTTCAGCGCACTTTTAATTTATCCATTTAAGCACTGGAGTCTCTCTAGTACGACTTGAAAATGTTTTATTATTTCTTACACAAATTGTCTCTGAAATGCACCACACACATAAACACAGAATGTTAAATAATAATATTAAATAGACAGGCAATTAGAAAGTTAAACGGTGGAAGAATGCGAAAAAGTTTGTGTGTATGCCAAAGCAAAGGTTTTAAATTTTTGTGGCCAACCTCTGCTCTGTTCGACAATTTGTATAAGAAAAACTCACGAAATTCAAAGTAGGTGGTTAGGAGTAGTACTGTGCAAACAATTGACAATAGTGTCGCGAGTACCACTGTAGATATGCCTACTTTGTTTTAGTATTATTGTAATGCGCACGCAGATATTTCTTAGATTTGTAGTAGTACCAAGTGTGGTACCGCGCGCGGTAGTTTTAGAGAGGGAAAGTGGTGAAAGGAAGTAAAGGCCGCTTGGCTTGCCTGATTGTGGATGGCGCGGTTAATCTAGAATCTAGACGGTAGACAGAGTATCGTGTGCTTTACCAGCCGTGGTTTCTGTTACATATAAAAACATATCTTGTATTATCAAAAGATGAAAGTTTTTGCTGTCGATTTACCAAACTGGAGACATCTATGTCGCACTGCCAGCACTAAAAGAGAATAAATACCTTAAAATGTGTAATAAAGAAGGAACTACTTCATTCGTTTAATTGCAATAAAATAAAATAAATTAGACTACAGGGTCTTTGGCTTTTATTTGGCAGTAGTAAATACCACTTTTAAACTAAGGCCATTGTGACAAGTAATAGATGCCACAAGTGAAAAACTATGCTCCTTTTAAGAACAGTGTACAAATTTTTGCTTCTCCTTAGTAAATATAGATATTCACATCAGATATCATACGCATCAATTTCTAGTTGCATTTTTTCTTATGTATGCGTCAAAAAAGTTTTCAATACATACAGGGTTGGGCATATGTGTGGCAACCCCTAATTTCTGAATAAATGTTTTTATTATTATTATTACTCTTAAAAGAAATATTTGTAGTTTTCTTATTCTATTCAGTGACGTACTTTGTTGTTAAAACAGCTACCCTATTTTTTATTTAATTAATTTAAATAATTATTATTTTGTACTCTTTATTTTATTATTGAATTATTTTCTTTAATATTTAAAAGACCACAAGTCGCACACCCACCAAACCTTATATCATTGTAATTGTTGAAATATTGTCTATTTGAAAACTTAAAAATATACATGGTGATCTATTAAAAAAAGTGCCGATCACTTAATATCTCGAGAAATCGAGTAGCTGCTGGAAAACAAAATACGTCACTGAACAGAGTAAAAAAAGCTACAAATATTTCTTTTAAGACCAATAATGATAATACAAAAGTTTAGCCAGAAATCAGGTGTTCCCACACATATGCCCAACCCTGTATATGTACAGGCTGTTTCATTAAGGGTGGCCACCGGCCATATCTCGGGAACTACTGAGCATAAAAATCCACGGAAAAAAATTTCATTACTTCAAATTGCGCCCTCTAGCAATTTTATTAGGAACTATCGTGTACAATTCGATGCAATAATTAAAAGTACCTACATTTCTCTTCTAAACAAGCTTAACTTTGCTAAAATCGAATAAGTCGTTTAGAAGTTACAGCGATTTAAATGATTACACTTTCAATAGCTTCCCCCACTCTTACTAAGGTCGGTACGCCAATGAGCCTTAAACCAAAATGATGCACAATTGTCCAAGCTTTCTAATGATGTTACCAAAGGTATACCTTAATGTGGGAATTTTCGGAGAAATTTAGAATTTTAATATTTACTTTTCAGTTGCGCCCTCTTGCGGCGAAATGCGGAGCTTAAAAATAATTTCCAGGATTTTCTCATGGCCACTTTAGTAATGAAATTTTTTTCCCTGGATTTCTATGCCCAGTAGTTCCCGAGATATGGCCGGTGGTCACCCTTAATGAAACAGCCTGTATGTACCTATGTATAAACGTGTAGAATTATATTTCTTACAAAACTATACGGGATGTTTCGTAACTAGATAGCCAAAATTAAATGTCGTATGTAAAATCGAATCCTAAACATAAAACAAAGAATAACTTTTTTTCAGATCGGACTTCGTTTACGTTACTCAGTTAAGAAAAAAATACTTTATTATTTTATTCAATAATATTCAATAGTATAACATTTTTACATTAATACGAGTGGAGATACAGGCGAAAAACGAAATACCTTATTTTTAAGATGGCGGATGTTCCACATTGAAATTTTATTAAGTTTTGGTAGATTTAGGCTGTCCCTACCAACCAAAAAATATTTGACTTTTTAATATTTTTTGCCACTTTCAATGCTTTTCTTTATTGGACTAATAAAATAGAGTTTGCAGTTTATATTTGAATTTATTATTTTAACTGGAAAGGGACGTAATCAATTGAAAAAATACAAGAGGTAATTTTTGGCAACATACGCACATTCTTGTGGATCTAAAAATATTTGATCGGTACTAAAAACTATACTACGTATACGCACATTAAGTTTTAATAATGAATTGCATCGTTTTTCACTTTTTAATACCCTGTTTAAATAGAGCATGGATTATGTTCGTATAACATTTGCTATTTTTGGTCATAAAATTAATATACTTGAAGATTCACAGATTAAAATATTCTCACGTACATCTCAAAATCACCCAGTGTAAATCCATTTATTTTGTTCGGGTTAACTAATTCCGATATTAATCCAGAGTTAAACCACAGCAACGATTGTAATCAACAATCGTTGCTATTATTTAACTCTTGATTAACCTCGGTTAATTAGTTACCTTACTTTTATGAAACTGCGCATTGATGCAATACCGTTTTTGTAGGTACCATGTTAGGTTTCCTTTCTCATCACCTATTGCAGTCTTTTATTCTAAAGTCTACAGACGGAGCCCGTACTGCACTGAAAAAAATGTATGTACTTTTACATATAATTTACATAACTAGAACTGTAAAAATTACTCTTTTATTGTAGAATTTACACTTTTTCAGTATTTCATTGTAAAAATTACATTTTTGTTGTAAAATATAAGTAAAAGTCCAAAAAATTGTAATATTACATAAAAATGTAAAAGAACATGATTACTGTACTTACAGGTTTTATGTAATTCGTTGACCAATCACATAGTCTGCGCGTTATCTGGTAAAAGTACAATATTCCTGTAATTTTAAAATTACATATTTTATGTAAAATCCCGTGAGACATGTAATTTTACCGAATTACGTACTTTTACTATAATTATCATTGGTCACTTGGTGGCCAATGATTATCATAGTAAAAATACACGTTTGCTTTTTTCAGTGTGCTGCATTGTTGAAGGAAGGAATATGAAATTTCGCATGAACCTATAAACGTTAAAATCTATCTTTGTAGATGTGTATTTTTTACTTTCTTATACAAAATAAGAACCTGTTGTACCTAATCTTGATTTTTTTCGATCTCGAAATATTGATGGATTTACACGTTTTGAGGGTGCCTAATTCCATTTTGATCATTTAAAAAAAAAGACTATATGTAATTGTGTATATGTAAGTACCTACACTACAACAAGTCTAACAAGAGGAATCAAAGAGCACAGGAGACAGACACGTGAAACTTTTAAAACGCTTCTCCTGAAAAACAATGAATTTTTAGTCGGGACAGTCTTCTCCCAAACCAACGATATGTACTTACAATTTTCAACAAGCTCTTACGTTAATAAATTATTGTGTGCTCCTTCCATCGTTTTATAATTTCATTTCCTTCAAAACAATGACTTGTTTTACACTCAGAATATTTGACATATTTGACGTTATTACGGATACAAGTGCTATTTATAACCTATAACAAACGCCACAACGTCGAGCCGCTTAACAGATGCGCAGTACATTACTGCGCATATGGCGAGTGACGATTGAGAGTGGGGAGCTTTTCGCCGTATATTGGCCCATTTTTCCAAGTTAGTGCGCTCTCCTGTATCTAGTCTTCTTGTTAAAACCTTTAATTATGTATATGTAATTGACATATCATACATAATATAATTTATGTCAATGTCATTACAGCAACTATTTCTCAAAAATAGTGAACTTCGATTTTAAATAACATGTTATCATAGTAACCAAACTGAAATAAGTCCGTAAAATAAAAATAGTCCGTAAAACAGTCCCGAAAAGAGCCATTTTACGGACTGAAATGAGTCCGTAAAATAGCTATTTTAGGGACTGTGTACAAAAAATACTATATTGAAGTTATTTTCCTATTTAAGATTTTTAACAAAATTGTGGGAATAACATAGTGGGCTATACTCACAATTTTGTTCAAAATTCATTATCTATTTGAATAACTTGGAAACTAACAATTTGGGAGATTTTTCGATTATTAACATTAATTCAGAATTATATTTTGAATTGTATTTCATTAAAACTTTTTGAAATTTCACGAAAAAAAATGTAAAAAATCTTCCAACATCGAATAATTTTACGTTTGTCCTGGAAAATTTATCTAATATTCAGTTAAACTGACAAATTGTTGGTAAATATCCTTAAAATGGGTAAAGTAAAGTGACAAGGTGACATTTGTAAAAATGCTGTCAAAAACTATACCAACATTAATTGAATTGCATATTTATCACATTTTATGGAGTGCGGTAAAGTAAGTCATTACCAGGTTAAAATGAGTGGGATAATTTGGATATATCTCACCGTACTCTATAGGATTCTACTCGTGTGTGATGGCTATTATTACTCAGCTCATTCTGCAAACATCCTCTTGAGTACCTACCTAATAGCTATCATTACACATTCTTTGAATAATATACTAATATAATCTTGTGGAATTTATTGAAAAAACAATAACTTTTAAAGTAACTCTTAAATTATTGTATTTTTTGCCGATCGACATTAAACACCAAACTTTAATGACAACAATGGCATTAAAAAAGTGACAAAATGACTTGGCATTTTTGCACTTCCGGGATTAAATGTGCTAATTTAATCCGTCTTTATAGGGACTGAAGTGATCTATTTATTACCAAGGGTTTAAATTTACATTGCTAGGTTACACACGTTACACACCCTCTTTTACTGCCTATGCAGCAAAAATGAGCCACCTTAGCGCAATCGTATTTTCAGATTAGGTACTCGACTTTGTCTCGGCTTTGAAACTTCCAGCCCTGGCACTAAATCTGATTGTAATAGTAATTTTTAAATTATAACTTTTTTATTAGGCTAATCTTAGTTGCATGGAATTTTTTTGCTAATTTTAATTTTTAGTTTGTTTTTAATATACAGTGTGTCTTCAGATCAACGCAACCATAGGTGCACAGTTTTGTCTTTCTGGGATCTTGCCTTGGTTAAGAAAATAATTTTTGGCGGAACAAAAACTATTTTTGTTTCAGTTAAAGTGCCTTTTTGTGAGAAATTTGTCAAAATGTCAGGGTTGAAAAAAACATGTTTTTTTTCTTTTTAAACAAAACATATGTTTTTTATTGTTTAAAACAGTTTTTTTTGTTTAAAACACGTTTTTAACTCTGCAATAAAAAACATGTTTTAAACAAAAAAAAAACACGTGTTTTAAACAGAGCATCTATTTTACTAAATATCAGTTGACCATCAAAGCAGTGTTACCAAATGCTTTTGTCAAAATTACTCAACTAGTGTTTGAAAACAAAGAAAACCCTTTATTTCATATTGAAGGGAAAACTTCCAAATCTGGGCGTAAAATAAAATTTAAAAAAATATTTTTTTTTATCCCTTATACCAGTAAATACTTTAAATCTACATATAATAAAGTAAAAATATGTTTAAAACATCTGGTTTAAATCAAATTATTTTAAACATAACAACCCTGTAAAATGTTATTAAGAAAAGTTGTTTAGAATTGTTATGTTAAGACTTAATAAAAGATCGATGGATCGTTTTATTAGTATTTATTGATTTATTGACATGTACATTACTCGGCTGCCTGCACCAGACTGGCTCGGTCTTTCCCCAGGCACATTGCCCACAGTGCCCTCTAGGCAGGAGTGTATAGGCAACCAGACAATCAGTGACTTAACAGTACATCTCCCCCTTTTTATTTATGAGGGAGAAATAGAAAGAACAAATACGTGACTATTATCTAAACAAGGCATAACTAAACAAAAACAAATATAAAACTATTTATAATTCTTATGACTAAATAATAATCATTTATAAGAAAGGGAAATAAGATATAACTAATAATTCTTATAACTAAACAAGACTTTTCTAAAGTTATTTATAAGTATTAAGACTAAACCTAATTATTTAACTATTATGAATAAACATAGTCCTTTAACCACTTGGGTTTATTTATAACTCGCCGAGGCCTGACAGGTGGATCAGTCGTGATTTCCTTTTTAGGGCTTGTTAATTCCTCAATGTCTGATCTCGGCATAGTTATTTTTTCTTTTGGACTCTCTATTGTCTCTTCAATGTCATTATTAGCACTTATGTCACCAGGTAGTATTTCGCGAGGAACACTTTCACAGTCTACATTTTGATTTTGTTTATACGGTGCACTAACTAGGAACCATCTGTTTCTTCTATATTCTCCATCATCCGTTTTTACAATGTATGACCTAGGATCATTTAAAATTTTAATAATTTTTGCATACTTCCTAATATCCGTTACCCAAACAGTGTCATTTAAATTTAATTCTGATAAATTCTTAACATTATGTCGTTTATTATAATTTTTTGCTTGTTTCTCTTTTCGCGAGTTTTCTATTCTAATACTAGATTTGGTGTCGATTATTTCATTTAATTTCTCAGGCCAAATAGGTAATTGTGATTTTAATTTTCTCGCCATTAATAATTCTGCTGGGGAAAATCCACTTTCCGAAGGAGTAACTCTATAGGCTAACAAAGCTAACTGTAATTCTTTTTCATTTTTATCGTTCATTTTTAATAAAGATTTGGCGGTTTTTACAGCAGCTTCTATAGCTCCGTTTGATTGAGCGTAATAAGGACTAGATTGTATGTGTAGGAAATTCAATTCATCCGCGAAACTTTGGAATTCAGTTCTAAACTGGGGACCTCCGTCCGTACGCACAATATCAGGTATACCATATCGACCTATTAATCTCATTAAATTTACTATAATGTTTTTTGTGGATAAATCATTTCCAAGCTCAAATATCTCAAAAAACCTGGAATAATAATCCGTTACAATCAAATACCAAGACTTTAATTTAAACAAGTCAATCGCAATTTTTTGCCATGCCCTTATCGGATGAGAATCCTTAACAAAAGGTTCTTTAATATTTACTCTTTGTTCAATACAGCTCGGACAATGTTTCACTAAATGTTCTATTTGCGTAGACAAACCTAGCCACCACACCGACATTTTTGCTCTTGCCCTGCACTTAACAATTCCTTGATGTCCAAGATGTATAAAATCCAGTACCTCCAATTGTAATTCAGGTGGTATTATCAATCGACAACCTTTTAATAAATATCCGTGAACGTTTGAAATCTCGAATCTATACTGATAATACGGTACCATTTCCGCTGGCAACTTGCTTTTTATTGGCCACCCCGTTGAAGCGTATAGCGTCAGATTTTTGCAAGTTAAATTTTTACTTTGAGCATTTTTAATTTTCTCTAAATAAGTATCTTTTACAGGCAAACTATTCACGACTAATCGTACGTGTGCTTCAACCTCGTCTTCTAACTCTTCTTGAGTAGTTGTTTCGTCTATCGGATTTCGCGATAAAGTGTCGGCTACAATTAGATCCTCACCTTTAGTGTACGTTACTGTGTAGTTATAACGCATTAATCTAATTCGGAATCTTTGTAATCGCGGAGTTAATTCGTCCAAGTTTTTTGTTTGTAAAATTTGCAGCAAGGGTTTATGATCTGTTTCTAGAATCAGCATTAGGCCGATAATGTATTCCTGGAACTTATCGCAAGCCCATGTTAAGGCTAGTGCTTCTTTCTCGATTTGTGCATATCGAGTTTCTGTTTTAGTTAATTTACGTGATGCATAGGCTACAATCTCTCGTTCGTTGTTACTATTTATTTGAAATAATGCCGCACCCAACCCATATGAGCTAGCATCAGCACTTATTAATATTTGTTTTTGCGGATCGTAAAATGCTAAACAAGGGGCTTCGATAAGTAGATTTTTTACCGTCTTTAGCGCTTCTTCTTGTGAAATTCCCCACTTAAACACTATATCATTTTTTAGCAAAGCCGTCAATGGTTCTAAAATATTGGATTTGTTAGGAATAAACCTATCTGAAAAGTTAATCATACCTAATAATTGCAAAACTTCACGTTTATTTGTTGGTGTAGGAAATTTCGATATTGCATCAATTCTTGAATTATCAACACAGACTCCTTTGTTCGTGACAATATGTCCTAAATAGGTTACTTTGGTTTCGCTGAAAACGCATTTATCCTTTTTAAGTGTTATTCCTTCATCGTGAAATCTTTTTAAAACTAATAATAAAATTTCGTTATGTTTTTCTAATGAGTCAGCATGCACTAAAATATCGTCTATGTGAGTTAACACGCCATCCATGTTACCAATAATTTTTTGGAATTTCTGACAGAAATATTCAGGGCCACAAGAGATACCGAAAGGTAATCGCGTAAACATAAATCTACCGAAAGGTGTTATGAAAGTTGTTAATGGTTGGGAATCTTTCTTTAATTTAATTTGATGGAATCCCAAGCTCATATCTAACTTTGTAAAGTAACATGATCCTTTTAATTGCGCTAATGTTGATTCCACTTTTGGAATAGGAAAATGCGGACGTAGAACACTATTATTTAATTTTGTGTAATCGCAACATAAACGTATAGACGTGCCTATAGGTACAACCACTATCGGTGCCACCCACGACGTGTGTTCTTCTACGGGAACTATAATGCCTAATTTCGTCAATCTTTCAATTTCTCGTTTTAACGGTTTTAACAAGGGAATTGGAACAGCCCTTGGCACCGATTGTAAGAAGGGTTTCGCATCGGATTTTAATTTAATTTCAATTTCGTCCTTAAATATTCCAAGTTCGTTGAAGATACCTGGAAACTTTTTATCCACATTTTCGCTTGAAATTTTATTTGAAACTTGATTCACAAATTGATTTGTTTGAACCTTTATTATATTTAATTTTGAAATTCCCGGTCTACCTAATATTGGCACTTTCAAACCTTTTATTATAAAAGCCTGTAAATAAACTGAATTTCCTTCATATTTTACTTTTACAACATATCTACCGATAACATTTAATTTTTTACCATCCGGGCCTGAGATAGTTGTCCTGCATTTTTCAATTGAATTTAGCATGTTTTCTTTTAGAAATGACAAAGGCAAACAGACTACATCAGCTCCGGTATCTATCAAAAATGTAATTTTCTTATCTAATTCACTCACAAATAATTCGATTTGGTACTGACCGTTATTTTCATTGATCACTAACGAACCCACAAACTTATCCTCCTCGTCGGGCTCTTCCTCGGAGTCCTCAGTTTCCTCCTGTTGTCTGGTAATATTCTTAACCGTCTTCTTGTATCTGCAGACGATCCTGTAGTGTCCGACCTTGTGGCACGTAAGACATTTCGCTTCTCGTGCTGGACACTGCTCCCTAGGATGCTGACTACGACCACAATACATGCACCTTGCCGTTGTTTCACCTTTTTGGGTTTTCACTGTCATGTGTGATTTTGTTGTTTCATTATATCGCTTGGCTGCAACATTTACTACAGCTTTATGTTCTTGTCTAAGAATTTGAGTTTGCTTTGACTGGCTCTCCGCCCTCCTTGCCATCAGGATTACCTCCCTTAGGTTTATATCACCTTTTAATTGGATCGTCTCGCTGGTTTTCGAATCTAACATTCCCACCACTATTCTGTCCCTTATAAGTTCTTCTTTCAAGGTCCCATAATTGCAATAATTGGCCATTTCATGCAATGAAGTAATAAACGCGTCAATGGTCTCACTAGGTCTCTGCGTTCTTGAATTAAACTTAAATCGCTCGAATATAACATTCTTCTTCGGGATGAAATGCTTCTCCATTTCGCTCATCATCATCGCCAAGGTTGTAGGTGTTCTCGGAAATTGAGCTACGATTGCCTCGCTTTCCTCACCCATTATATACAGTAATGCATTTATTTTCTCTTCTTCTGGTCTGGAGGAAAGCCCTGATACTACCGTGTATCTTTCGAACCTTTTCCTCCACTGCGGCCATGTTTCGGGATTCAAAAAATTGAATTTTTCGGGTGGAGATACATTGATACTTAATGGTTGCATCGTAACTTGTTCTACACTCCCTGAATCTTACTTTTACTTTTACTGGTGTGTTTTTACCGCTGCCACCATGTTATGTTAAGACTTAATAAAAGATCGATGGATCGTTTTATTAGTATTTATTGATTTATTGACATGTACATTACTCGGCTGCCTGCACCAGACTGGCTCGGTCTTTCCCCAGGCACATTGCCCACAGTGCCCTCTAGGCAGGAGTGTATAGGCAACCAGACAATCAGTGACTTAACAGTACAAGAATGAAAAGTTATAGCCTCGTGCCGAATTTCAAAGTAATTTGTAAAAGTATTCCTAATTCCTATTAAAATCCATCATAGACATTATTTCATTCTTTTGTCTTTGCCATTTATTACCATGGGGAGATATACACGAGAACAACTATCCAAATCGTTAAATCACATGTCGAAAATGGGTCAATTTTTCAAAATATGTTACGTGCTTTATATTTTTTGGTCGAACGTAATCGCCCAAATTCAACAAGAATTGATCGATGAATGGAAAAATTCGAACGGCGGACCCGGTTCAGTTTTGGATGGGTCGTTCCATCGCAAACATTGCAGTGTTCAAAAATTTAGGCAAATCATGGTTTGCAAAAAGAACCGTGGTGGCTATTTACACAATCTTCACTTTCACACATAAATGGCATAAACTAAACTTTATGATGAAATAAAAAATCGCCCAAAATTATTGAAATTTGTGTTTTTTTAATAATAACTTTTCTGTGTTCTTATTGAAACATCCTTTAATATTTTGGTATTAGATACATGTGAAATTAGCAAAATATGTATTTGTTTAAAAATAAAAGTAATCTGATTACTCTGAAATTCAACATGGGACTATAACTTTTCATTCTAAACATCTTTTTTTAAAAACATTTTGAAGTAGGTATCTCTCATAAAAACCTAAAACGAAAATAGTTTTTGTTTGACTGAAAAAGGCACACTTGATTTTAAAAAATGAAAATATGTCAAAAATTACTTTCTAACCAAACGGGGCGAGATTTTAGAAAGACAAAACTCTGTTCCAAAATTTTTGACAATGTCGATTGAACGCTAAATAAATTGCTGAAAAGAGAAGTTTTATCTATACCCTTTTGACAAGTTGCAAGTAGCTACCTTAGTGTTTTATTACGGATTTAATGATCAAGGTTTATGGGAATTTTTCTTCATGTTTTATCACCCCCTTTATTTACGGGCCTAAGATTTGTAACATCCTGTACATATATAAAAAATAAAACTCATTTAACATAATTCACTCAGGCCCAGTTTTTCAATCAGTAGTTGACAAACGAGTTAATCGTAACTATAAGTTAATTTTTCTTCAAACGACATTTAAGTGTGACATTATCCTGCTATACTGATTATGTTTAAGTGTCACTTTATTGCCGGCGACAGATAAAGTTCTACTTTAACTGTCGCCGGCGCTTAAGTACTACTTAAGCGCCGCTGGTCATAAGTCAAATTAATGGTCAAAATTTATTTATTAAAATTTCAATTAATAATTTTACAATTTAATGAATTGTTTGCGTTGGAAGAAAAAATAGCATATTTTATTCGGAGCTAAGCTCTCATTAGTGAGAGAATAATTTGGAACCAAGGATGTATATATAGAGGACAGAAAGATCCCCAGGGGGTAAGAATTCATGGGTCAGAAAGTGTTGCACGTTCAAATGGACTCAAGCGTACTTGATAGTTTCTACGCATGCGCCAGCGGCCAGTAAAGCGTGTTATTTGTCAAGTGTTTGTTTTGATTTGTCATTGTCACAGCAACTGGCAACGAATTTGTGCCTACGCCACCCCGGGAATTTTCTCTCCTCTATATATGCCTTCTTGTTTGGAACTCACTTTATTATTGTAACATTTATTATTGAAAACAATGTAACAGTAACACAACTTACTATGGCAACCGCAACCACTACTTAATTACTAAAAACTGACAAATCTTGAAAACAGTTTTATTTGTCAAATAGTTTGTCAATTGAAATAACGATAAAATAGTATTATAATTTAGAGTTAACGGCGATGTTGGATAAAATATGATATTAAATTCGTGTGGAATGCTTATTAGTCACTCAAGAAATTAGCCACGCGCCCTTCGGGCGTCGTGACTAAACTTATTCTTTCGTGACTAATATATCACATTCCATATTTATATAATAAACATCTATTACTGAAATTAATATAGAAATTAATAAGTATGATTTGGATTCATTCCAAAAATTATTGTTCAAAATTTTCCAGCAATGTTGGTTCTACTTTTGAAAAATATATTACTATGTAGTTTCTTGATGCTTTTATTTCGAGTACTGAACCAATACCGTCATCATAAAATTAAGGATTGTTACATTTTACAAACATATTTTTACAAAATACAGGGTGTCCGGAAATTAGGAGCAAAAAACTCGGGAGGTGATTCTACTTGAAAAATTAATGTGACAAGTTCCTATAACATTTTTCCGAAAGCTCATTAATATTAGGGTTACATGGCCTTAAATATTGTTTTTTTAAATCAATTTTTTCCAGTAACTTTTTTTCCAGTGTACCGAATCGTTTCAAATTTGGCACACTTATCACTAATGTTTATTTGTATTCTTGCACCAAATTTGAGGTAAATCCCCCAGTCTCAAAGAGTCGAAACTGACGTTGACCTTTGGATAAAGACCCAGAACTTTTTTGTTAGGTACTTTTTCTAAAATTTTATGACGCCCAATTGAAGAGCATCGAAAAGTCTTCAAAAAAGATCCTCTTGCTGCATCACGATAAAACGAGTCGTTTTCGAGAAAAACGCCTTAAAAAATTTGCTTGCATTAAATGAATACCAACTACCTACTTAACTACAGCTCATTTTCAAGATTAAACAGAAACGCGTTTTTCTCGAAAACTACTCGTTTTATCGTTACTCAACAAGAGGATCTTTTTTGAAAATTTCTCGATGCTCTTCAATCGAAAATCATCAAAATTTAGAAAAAAAGTTATTGGAAAAAATTGCGTTAAAAAAAAATTTTGGGGCCTTGTAACCCCAATATTAATGAACTATCGGAACAATGTTACAGGTACTTGTCACATTAACTTTTCGAGTAGAATCACTCCCCGAGTTTTTTGCTCCTAATTTCCGGACACCCTGTATATAAAATGTGATTATTTATAAGTAATCAAATTTAGTTCAAATTTTAAATAATAATTATTTTGCTACTTACATTTACATACAACTACACTTATTTTTATTTAAGTAAAATTAAAAAAAATTTATAAGGTAATCAATATTAACAGATATGTAGTCCTTTGACCTACTTAAATGTTCATAAATCTTTATATTTATACATACATTCTATAACCTTTGGTTAGTAGATACTTCATAGTTGAAACATTTTTATAACTATTTTCGGATATCATCATAATTGCAGAGAAAATTATTTGAAATTATGATGTGAAATGGTTTGTGACTAAAGGCTGAATTACACCTGCCGAGTACTGGGCCGAGTGGGTAGAACGCATGTCTATCCACTGTCTCGCCCAAATCACATTGGCTGAGCACTCGGCCGAATGCACTGTCTCAGCCCAGTACTCGACAGTACATCTGTCGAGTACTGGGCTTTAACGATTATTAAAAAAAAATTAAAAGACATTATACTAAGTACCTAGTTGATCTGAAACATGAGTATTTCGTAGAACTATTTCAAATATCATATCTTATCTACACTTGAAGATCTAAAATTTAAATAATATTGTTTCTAAAAAACTGCCAGTACTAAATTGACCTGACCTCGATCAAATATCAAGAAAATTCTATTTTCGCACACATTTGAATTTAAATACTGCAATAATATGCTTATTTTCAACAAAAAATCTTAATTAATGACGAGTGCTTTTGAATTCGTTAAATTTTTGGCTAGAGGTCACTCAAGTTCAAGGGCAGCGTTGACACCAAGTTAGCATCTAGATGTTGTAAATTAAGATCATTATTTAATGTCAAATGGATTATGTAAGTTTTGAATACCCATCCCTGGTGATTAAACATGATAAAATTGAATATAATAACGGTACTAGAATTTATTTGCAAATGTTTTTTGATATGGAAGAATTTTCTAAGTAATTGAGGTAAATTTGGGTGGCATAATAAGCAATATTTTTAGATGGTTAATATAAAATATTTCAAAAATAAATTCTATTTATACGCTATTTGTGTAAAATTGTCGTAAATCTCAATTCTTAAATGTTAAGAGCTTGTAAACGATTTATGCCTGCAATATTTTGTGGAAATTTTCTGAATAATAATGAACTAATAATATAATCAGTGTTTACAAAAAATCTTGTGAGAACCTATATGATTAAAGCTGTTTCAACTAGCGACATTTTAGGTATAATTATAATAAGATTAGTTATTTTTTCTTTAATTCCATTTCCATATACATGGAGGTAGGTACACAGGTACAATACTTGCAATTAATATTAAATCAGGTCATGGCAGACGTTACATAATAATTATAAAGGTTTTCCTGGATGAAACTTTATAAATTAAGAGCTTCAAGCATTTTTTATTGTTTTATTACATAATTGTAAAATTGACGTATCATTTAATTAATATTTAAATTCCTGGTCACGTTACATAATAAATTTAAGGTTTAAGTTAATAACGCGAAATCGTTATAATGAAAAATCATCAGAACTGCGTTTGAGTTTAAAGAAACCATAAAGATTGAAATCCCAGATTAATCACCCATAATTATTATTATTTATTCGTTTTTTCAGTTTTTTTATTGTCAATTTAATAATATCATAACTTTGTATAAAATCGACATTATTCAACATTTTTCCAAATTTTATTGTTATTATTATTATTGCTGCATAATAAATCAAGAAAGTAGAACTGATGTTATAATTTTAGCACGTGCTAAAATTGAAATTTTATAGGTTTTTATCTATTAAAAGTGAAATTTATCGAGGATTTTAGTGCTAGACATTTTGTAATTTCAAGGACTCACCTCATGTTTTGTCACACATTTGCCCACGAAAATTTGGGAACGTTAGCATAAATGGTCTAAAAAAAGTCAGCTGAACGTGCCATTTATTATACTATAGACAGGGTCAACAAAACATCAGAACTTACAAGCAATAACAGATTAATTTGAATAAATAAATAATCTAAATAGTCCTTCCACAAAAACCAAAATGGATAACATCTACATCTGATGCAGTTTTACTTGATGTGTGGCCAAAGTAAATCAATATATTTATGACTATACCATGTTATTTATGTATTTATCTGTACGGGTTTTCAGTAAAACCCCAACATTATTTATAACAAGAACAAATGTCATTCAGCTTGGCAGACTTGGGTAATGGGTATTAATTTTTACCTTCTTATACGAAGTAATAAAAGGCTCCTAAATCCATTTTCGCCATGATGTCTCTCTGTCTGCCTGCGTTTGTGGCTCTGTGTCTGTTTGTATATCCACGATACCTCAAAAAAGCTTAACGGAATTGATTCAAATTCCAGATTTAAGGATAGAATAAAATTGTGAGTCAAACATTTTATCTAGTACCAGCAATCAGTGTTACTTACCTGACGACATTTTTAAGATTATCTTGAAATGGAAACAATTATCTCGGAGATTATTTATTCTTTATATTTGTTTTTGCACGATCCGTCAAATTTGCGTATTTACTGGTTTAATTAAAAGAATAGTAGGTTTTGCTAACAAATTACTGATCGGTAAGTAATCTTGCCGATCAGATTCTCGCCTTCTGATCGGTAAGTAATGACATATGAAAGTTTTGTCACTTTATTTTAGATAATTTTATAGTTGTCACTTTGACATGAACAAATTTTAATTTGGTTACTTTTCTTTAATTAAACCCATAAATACGTGAATTTGACGGATCGTGCAAAAAATGTTATAAGCATGTCGAACGTTAAGGGTTACCGTTCTCCATACTTAATATACTATTAAACATATTTTGAAGTTCCGTCAAACAAAATTTTTACCGAAAGGACCGGAACAGATCCAAGGTCTTTTTGAGAAAATTACTCGTATTACCGCTGAATTTTTACCGAATATCTTTTCCGTACAACTATAATATTGTTTAACAGTTTTCGAATATTTTCGAATTGATACGAAGACACTCAAAATGATATGATACGATATAATAATTAAATTAATTTGCATTAATATTAATAAAATGTTGAATGTGGATAGCTTGACTATTATTTATTGGCTACGGGTTCAGTATAGTTTACATCAGAAATCAGAATTAAATCTGTATCGTATAAGAAAGTCATGTGCTGGACACATTAGATATTTTTAACCATATTCAAAATGAGATAAAAAAATATATTGAAGAAATCAAGTTAAATAAACAGATTTACATCTAAAATTGTATGAAACATCATGAAACCGATTTATTTTGATATTTTATTGTTTTTTTACCTGATAGATATTATTGGGTGAGGTAGGTTATTGGTTCCTTATTTTTGGAGTGTTTTTGGCTATTAAATACCTACGTAATAAAATTTAATAACCACGAAGTTTGAATTTTATTGCAACACATTAATTATTATATTGTGATTCCATTATAATTTTATCGCTATAAATTAACGATGAATAAACTTCTCCAGACCTAGTTTAGCAAATAATATTAAAATTGTAATTTTCTGCAAACTGCACGATGGAAAATATCCTCGAGGGAAATAAAATGTAAACAGTTCTTTCCTGGCTTTTTTGTATAAACAACAACAAAAAACTATTAGATAAGCATCTATTAGTTACTGCGAATAATCTTTGCGTTTATTATATTCTAACAATTTTATCTAAACTTATGAGACAAAAGCTGTGTAAACAATAAATTTCAAACAACCAAACACTTCCTTATGTCTTTATTACTTAAGATTAATTAATTAGCATTAAGACAAAAAACAATATTAATTTAATTATTGTGGTTTTTAAGAAAAAAACTGCGCAATTTTAGATTGCTGATGGTCTGTGAAGAATACAGCAACAAAAAAGCACACATGTATGATTTACAATTTCTTGTTAGTTCGTGGTTGTTCAAATATTATGATTGCTATTCTTGAAATTATTGTGTACATCATCATTTTTATTACTGCTATCATCAGTTCAAATAAAAATGTGCGTCAAACTGTGGTTTAAAATGGGAAATTTTGAACTTATGTTGGAAAAATTTTATTCCGTTTACAGTTAACGGATCCCTCGTGTCGTAGAGGTGTGAAGGTTTAATTAGATCCTTGGATATTGTAAAAAAATATGCTGAAATAAATTTTTGTCTTAATGTAAAGAGAACATTATTTATAAGACAAAAACTTAGAGCAAAATAAGTTATTTAATATTTTTAGTCAGATATTAAAATGATGTACGAGATAAATATGTTCATCATTATTCGTCTTTTTGTACCTAATTGTGTCTATAATCACTTTTTAATGCTACTTAATATTCTCGAAAAAAATTCATAATTAAAACTATTTAAGCTACACTGCTGTGTTGAACTTCATAAATCATCCAGATGTTCCAAGTAAACTGGAGGTCAAAAATATACAATTATAATAAATATCAAAATACCCGACATTACAATAAAACTACATTTGACTGTTTTTTGCAACAAATCCACATGCCATATGAATATTGTATTTTAATATATTTAGTTAGTTTCATACTTTTTTATGTAAATTAATAAAATAAAGTAATTTTAATTAGTTGTATTTTGGGGAAACACGTTTTTTTCGTACAAATTAATAATGGAACAACTTTTGGAAAGGCGAAATATCACCAAAGATAAAATCAAAGGAATCTAAGACGGAAAAAAGACACACCACAACTAATACAGAAATAATCTAAATCTCTAGAATCTCCTCTTGATATATTCACATAAAAAAGAAAATGAATCATTTTGTGACTACCCAAAAAATTTTTTTTCTACAAAATTATATAGGCTAAGTAAAAGTATTTGAACACATTAATTCATAATTAATTTTTTATTAGTATCTTAGTCCATTTTAGGTTTCCTTTCTCATAGCCTATTGAAGTCTTTTATAAAACTGTGCCCTTATTGATACGCTGTGGCGCGAAGCCTTATTTTAAGCCCGAGGCGTAGCCGAGGGCTAGGAAAAGGTTGTAGGGCCATAAAAGCAAGTTACACCAGAAATACGTACACTATTTTATGCACAGATTAAGTATTTATCTCAAATAATTAAATATGTCTCAAGTCGCTTGAAGTACGTTACTATAGTAAAAGGAGTAAACAAGGGTATCCATTTTAACTTTTTACAAAAATTGTTTATTTCAATTGTGTGATCCAGAATCTTTGATGAATTTTTCATCAGACCAAGAAAATGTGATAGCTTGCAAAGCCGAAACCAGCTGGCTGAATCGGCAAGAAGTAGTGATGGTTTGATACCCGAAAAATCAGAATTTATTTACAAAAAAACTTACAGACTGTGACTAAAAAAAAACAGCTCTGACTTATATTTATTATATACATTATAGCCCATGAGCATAAAGAGGTCCATGGGCACATTATCCGGCAACGACACGACACGGAAAAAATTAGCAAATGTAATTTAAATGAGGCTATGCACACTGACCGGCAACGGCACGTTTCAGACCCGTATGGGTACAGACAACACCGACAGACATTCTCGCTAGGAATGTTTTACGTGTCTGTGCGGGTCGTTGCCTGTTGATGTCTGATAGTGTATTTTGTGATTTCGACGGAAAAAGACATGAGAATCGAAAAATTAATTGAACTCATAAGAAATTATCCTGAATTATATGATTTGTCGAACACAAAATATAGTGACATCAATTAACTGGTCAGATAAAGTGTGAAACTCTCCTTGTTCTTTTCTTTTTTTCAGGATACTGTGCACCCATCAATTAACGCCAGTTTCTTAAGCAGATAATTAAACTGGTAGATAGACATTCTAAAATATTGATAGAATTTTGTTTCGTCATCAATTAACTGCTCGAATAAAGTGTGAAACTCTCCTTGTTCTTTTCTTTTTTTCAGTATGCTGTGCACCCATATACGTTTCTTCCTTTTCCTATTCTTCATTTCATCTTCGTCCATTGCTATAGCAATTAACGCCAAATCTCTAACTGAAAATCTTCGGAACTTAGTTGCTTTAATGCCACCCTCTACAATACAACTGCAATACAACAGGCTGCGCTTGATAAAATGTCTGAAACACGTCTGATACGCGTCTGAAGATGTGTACAGCTCCAAAATATGTCTGCATGCTGTCGGTCGTGTCGTTGCCGAATAATGTGTATCAACCTTTATTTATGCTTCCACCTTATGACGTCAGTTTTTAATAAAAAAACATCCGGGGTGTTCGGACAGGGTGGGTGTAGGCAACCCTATTTATTTTTGTTTGTTTCGCTCTCCCCTACAATGTGGTGACCCTATTTGTCCACCACAATTATTATTTTTGAAATTATTTATTTAATTAATTTTTTTTTTAACCCTGTTTCGGCTGGATTTCACAGGCAACCTTAGCGTTCCTTCTTAATAAAGGTCTAAACTATCATTCCTATTTTTCCCGTTCGTCCACCGTATGACGACTGACTATTGGACTATTAGTGATAATTTTAAACAAATGATTGTGTGGGACGTTTTCTGACTTATGACACTTACCGGTTACAGTAACAATCATGAATGGCTCGATTGATAAATTATTTAATTTGCACAAAACGGGTTTGAAGGATTTGATTCATTAAATAGTCCAATCCATTCGACTCGTGCAAGCACTCGTCAAATTCATATGCCAGCGCTGTTGACATTCGTAAAGCCGACCATTCACGAGCGGGCCATTAGTCCAAATGGCTCCGGGCCAAGCCAAAATCTCACGGTATGTGGGGAAACTCGAATGGACTCATTGACTGGGGCCGTCAGGTTGGATTTTCAATCAATCTAAAATCCATGGCGCCGAGCCATCGAGCCATTCATTGACTTGGCCGTGTGTGGCAAAATCCCGGGCCGAGTGGAGCCGAGCCATCCATTGGACTCGTGTGTATGCAATCCCCGATCAAAGATAATTTTAAAAATTAAGATATGCGTTTTATTGATTATCAGTAGGAAGTAGAAGTACAATATTAAAACTTTAACAAATACTTACATCATGTATGTTCAGGGTGGAGCATTTTTGATGGGATTACAGGGTATCTAGAGTAATAGTTTGTATGTTTTTTTATAGAGATTTTAATGTTTATCACTTAAAGAAATTGCACTTCCATATAGCATTAAGAAAAATAAAATAAAAATTATTGCATTATAAATTAAAGCAAAAAATTTTTCTGTGAGCACAGAACACCTGGTACGAAAGCACGATCAGCTGATACTCAACTACTCGAGAGATGATACGACAAAGCATTCTACTTTATTTTTATAAATAAATCTTAATTTTTTCCTTATTTAGTGAATCATCCCAACACCTGTGTGGGCACCCGCAGTGGCCGGTGTTGGTCGAAGCGTACATTGGTGTGCAATTGGCGATGGCTTATATTGGCCCATTGTGTGTAGGGGCCTTAAAATATAATTTTGACCCGTAATTGTTGCAGTCAGTGTATCAAAAATTAAAAATGTCGAAATATTTCAGTAAATTGGAATATTTACAAATATACAAAATATACAAATGAAAACTACTGAATATTTAGGAAATTGAAAATTCTGGACAAGAATTTTGGTTCTGTGGAATTGGATACTTGGCATTAAATTTTTTTTACATTATAATTTCTCTAAAGAACTTTTGGAATAAAATTTAGACTTACCTATATTTTCGCCACCATCAATTTCAAACTAAAAAAACGTCGGCAAAATCAACGGATACACCAAAAGTGTATACAACGACGCCAACAAGTTTTGGCAAATTGGTTTGTACAAACCAGTTTGCGCAAACATGTTTGTGCGTGATAGGGGCCCTTTACAGGTAATGAGAAAAATGTAGTTGTTAGGTTTAAATGCAGCGCATGATGCCTACTTTTACATATTGTTGTATAAAACGTATATTTTAAAACGCTTCTTCTGAAAAACAATGAATTTTTAGTAGGGACAGCCTTCTGCCAAACCAACGATATGTAGCGGGTGTCCAAATAAGAAAGGACGCCGGCTGTATCTCAGAAACTATTTATTGTACAACCTTCAAAAAAATATGTATAGTTAAAGTGGACAAGAGAAATTGCTGGAAATAATTTTTAAGTTTCTAACTCGACCGCTAGAGGGCGTAACACTAACGACAAAATATAAAACGCGGTTTCTCTCAAAAATATCTCGAGTTAATATATGCCAAAAATAGTTATCTATGCAAAATTAGAAAACTTTTTGTTTGAAGTATTTTTCTCTATCTTGTCAAATAAAGGGTGGGGGAAGAGGCGAATGTTTGTTTGAAAAAATTGTAATAACTTTTTTTTGGCTTAACCGTTTTCGATAAATTTGGTCTCGTTTGAAAGAGCGTTTATTAGGGCTTCGGATAAATAATTGACAACATTAACTTAATTTTACCCCTAGTCGCTAGAGGGTGTTTCGTGATAAAGTCGAAGATTTTGGTAATTTTCTCAAAAATGTTAAATGGAAGGGTGCTATTATTACTAGTTGAGAAGAAAGAGCATAAAACAATGAAGAAACTGATGGAAACCGCAACTCGATATCTCTTTTCAATACAGAGATATGAATGAAAACATTTTAACCAAATTTTTGGTGGGAATAATAGCCATTACTATACTTTATCTACGACGAAAATCCATCTTCAATATCACTTTTCAGATTTTCCATTATAAAATGACTCAACACGTACAACACTATCAGTATTTTGACAATTATTTATGTACACTGACATTTTGTTTATCATGGTTTCCATGGCTATTTTCAATTTCACAGAAATTGTGATTGTTAAGGCTCCTCCACACAATGGGCCAACATAAGCCATCGCCATTGCATACCAATGTACGCCTCGACCAACACAGGCCATTGCAACTGCCCACACATTGGCCCAGGTGTTGGCCCAGGTGTTGGTACTTTCGTAGTTTCGTACTGAATGATGGGCCAATGTGAGGGCATGTGCCAGCATCTGCACCAACTTCCTTTGATGTGCGCTCCAAAAACCGATACCTTGGCCATCGTCAGCTATGCTTGGCTATCATACCAACCTATGCAAATGCGCTCTCTGCACAATGAGCCACAGCATTGGGCCAACATGTTGGCCCATTGTGTGGAGGAGCCTTTATACTATTTTTACTTTCTTATACGAAGTAATAAGAAAGTATAGTAATCGTGATTTTTTTCGACTTCGAGATTTTGATGGATTTACACGTTTTGAGGGCTTCTGAATCCATTTTGACCATTTTCGCCAATGGGCCAACATAAGTCATCGCCATTGCACACCAATGTACGCCTCGACCAACACCGGCCACTGCAGGTGCCCACACATTGGCCCAGGTGACCAGGTGTTAGCTCAGTTGTAGGTATTTTCGTATAGTTTCGTACTGAATGATGGGCCAATGTGTGCGCTAGCATTTGCACCAACTTCCTTTGTTTATAACTTTTGTCCGAGCAACTTTATGACAAAATACCACATGACCTTTTCGGAGAGTCTTTTTATTTTGAACAACTTTTGTTTTAAATTTTTTTTGGTAAAATGTATACTTTTCGTTTTCCAGTTAATTTAAACATTTAAACAATAAATTGTTAATAACTTTTGTCCGTGAGACTTTATGACAAAATACCATATGAACTTTTCGGAGAATCTTTTTATTTTGAACAACTTTTGTTTGAAACTTTTTTGGTAAAATGCTCGGTAAAATCTATACTTTTCGGGTTATTGCGTTTTAAACAATAAATTGTTAATAACTTTTGTTTGCACCACTTTATTGAAAAACGACGCACGGATTCGGATTCAGCGACCAAAAAACCTTCAGAAAACACTGCGTCGTCTCATCCCGCTTTTACTTCCTACCTTTTGACCCCTAGCTGAAGGACTACCACACATAAAGCGTCTTTTTTTCACTCGTGGGATTGCCGAACTCGCATATACGGCTCATGCGGTCAAATTTCCCATTCGCTAAAAATTTTGGCATTCCCTTGAGTAAAAAAGACACTTTGTGCATAAATAACTAATATTATGCTGTAAAAATAATTAAATAATAATAATTACTTCATCTCTTCCGATGCTTCTCAGGAGCTATGGAGTTATTGTTTGATAGCGTAAATCGTAATTTAACATCATAGCTCAAAATTTTCTGCAGTTAAAACTTCTTCGAAACTTTATAGAGAGAATCAATGTTCACAACTTACATTGAACAATAAGCAAAAATGAACAGGTGCGTAAACATCAATAAAGCAAGCGGCATCAGAACACAGGTAAACTGTGGGTCTACATCTGATGATATTTTCTTGTAATTTGCTTTATGACACCGCTGAGAATGACAAGTTCAATTTATAGTACTACCTATACAGTGGACCCATAAGGTCAGGGTCAGTTTATACTCAACTAGCCAAGTGGGCACCAGTCCGGTAATACACCTGCTGTCCCCAAGATCGTCAACGAAATAAATTACGCAGATAGTTAACCGCACAGGGCCGGGACTAAAAATTGCAAAGTGGAAATATTCATTGACAATCAATTAACAACTGTACATCTTTCTCGTATAAGAAATACTATACTCAGTATAGGTACTGTAAATTTTGCTAAGAAAACTTATTATTGAAAAACTAACTTTTTTCAATTTCAAAATAACATTATAATACCAAATGAAATTAATTGCATTTTCAATATCATTTGATAAAAACCTACTTAACCTTAAAATCCAAAACATAATTCAAACGTATACCTAAGTAAATATACAAGTTCGATAATTTCTTGAGTCCCAGCATTTTATGAAATAATACTTATTTAATATAAAATGTAAATTACCTGTATAGGTAGGTATATCATACAGTACTTACAAGAATTATTTGATTGTGCAACGTGAAAAGTGAATATTACCTACCTATTGTTCTGATATCTAGGAAATTCTTTTTCTGAATCCGTTCCTGCTTCTTTTCAAACTTTGTGGTTTCGTTTATTCCAAATGAAATTTATGGGATTTACTACAGTTTGTGACCATGCATGCTGATAAGCTGATTTTTTTCTATAAATTCTCTGTTATTAAATTAAAAACCGTCGTATAAAAATATAATATATAAATATTCGTCTATCATAATTTATATATTCGATGGGAAAAAAGCACAAAACACTTTATTTGCTATCTGGTTATTATTGCTGACAGATATTAGTTAGAACTTGTCTGGGAATTTTTAAATAAATGGTCGTAGATTTTTTTATTTCGCGAACTTATGTAATTGGAGAAGGAATAATCTGATATCGTAAATCTAAACGATCTGACAACTCATTGATTTATATGGATAAATAATTATTATTGAATAATTTAAGTAAATATAGGCATATAAACAAAATTTTCGTTAGTCAATTTTTTTTCGTTGGAGTATGAAGTACTTACCAATAATTTTGACAATTTTTAATGGGTAAATTTTTTTATACCTATCAGATTTTAGTTACAATAGCTTATAACAATTTTGAAAATTGACGAATATGTGAATCTAAGATAATATTGTTAGTGAAAAACAAAGTAAGTACAGTGGGCCCCGTGGTAAGTCGCCGATCCCATTGTGTGCGCATCGTTTTTCCCCACCTTCGCCACCATGTAGAACATGCGTATTTTGCCTCAAAAGCATTTTTTAATAAAATTTTTGCATATAAGTATTTTTACGTACATATTTACCTACATTCCTGGTTTTTAATCATAAACAAACCGATTACTTAATACTATTTAATATCAGTTCAGTGGCATTTTCATTTAAATTCACTCTGCGCTTTGCGTTTTACGGAAATTGCTTCTTTCGATTGTACTAGAGTGGTAAAACAGTTTCCTGTTTCTGTTATTTTCTGTGCATAGCTTCAGCGACTTACCACTGGGCCCACTGTACGTTGAAGATAATGTTTTCAGAACAAATTTCAAAATTTGGCGGATGCGCTAGGATTACAACAAACCTATAGCGTTGAGTGATAAATATATTATCACTCAACGCCTATAGGTATTATGTATGTAGGTAGTATGATTACTAGATATAGTTATTTGGTGGAAGCGTACTTTTGACAAAAAAATGGGTCTGGAAACAGCTCCAAGATCCCAGTACAAAATTTAATAATACTTAGGTGGTGACACAGTTCCATAATTCTAAAGGGAAGATAAATCGAGATATTTCTCCAAATATCTGTCTGTCTACACCAGTCTACACCAACTCTGAGTCCGAATCCCGATACTATCATAAATGTCGTGAAAGTATAACAACGTGTCTGTATTCACTAGTAAAGGCACGAAAACCACTGTAACTACTTGTTGTACCTAGCGATATTTCGGTATAGTTGGGCGCCTTGGATTCTTGTCGGTATTTTGTTAAAGAAAACCAACAAATTTGAAAATTATTGTATACAAAGATGAAAAAACTAGCTCCAAGACACGCGCAGTTAATTAAACAACTTACGTTATACTAAGTAATCATTAAAAAAGGCTGCTAGTTTGTCTCTGTATGGCAAGAATGTGAGCGAGTATCACAGAAAACCCGAAAAACCAAAAGAGGAAGTAACAAATACAAAAACAACCCTAAACGAATGTAGTATGCCAGGAACTATTCCGTCACAGAGTTTTAAGAAATAACATCCATATGTGCCAATGTGAATGTCTCGCAGATTCCTCCAAAATTCAGAGTAAATAAGTATTAGGTGAAAACAAAACGTAAAAGATTACGGGATAAGTGGGAAGGAATATAAATTGCGACGAGTATTTAATTAAATCAAAAAAGGTAATTTGGTCCGACCACACCAAATTATTTTGGTAATCTATATCTTGTAGCTACTACATTCAGCAGAAGTTTTTGGAGAGAGGTTATTTCTATTTGGTGTACAAAGTAAATGTTGCACAAATTGAGCAATGAGCATAAAAACTTTGTGACGACCAAGGATATAAAAAATGATTACACATTATGGAAACCTCGTTTCCGAAGTTCAAAAATTACATGGGGGAGGGGGTTGAACCCAGTGCGCACGGCACTGGTGTACAACAATCCTTATTGCTCATCCATTGAGACTCTCAGATTTTAAACATTTTCAAATGGATTTTAGGAATGTGATACTATTTTAAACACTACTAAATATTACTTCAGTATGTTGGATCAACGTTTCAGAGGAGAATAATTAACAGCGAAATAAAAGAAAAATTTCAATAATATGGAGGAATGCATAGCTTTATAATAGACCTCTTGTAACTTACATACAGGGTGTTTCATAACTGGAGGACAATAATTAAGGAACGTGTACGGCTAAAAAATGTAAAATAAAATTTTGGCCGGGAGGGCTTTGTTCACGAGTTATTAGACTTCAAAGTTTCTACATGTGATCAATTTTTAACTTTAATAAAAATAATAGTAAGCCATGAAATAAATGATACAAAACTATGTCATGATTGAGATGACAGAACAAAACATTAATAAAATTTTTAAGTAAATTTTTTGTTGGTTAGAAATGCAATTGTTTCATAACTTAAAGCGATGAATAAAGGAGCGTAATAATGATACAATAATGTATCGAGCGATCAAATAAATTTGTAATCGAGTCATCCATGGATTTGAATCCGAATGTCTTTAACTTGAACCATTTTAGCATTCAACTGATATTTTATTGTAATGCAGTTCAAGTAACTACATACGATTTTGGGTTCATGGATGATTCGATTACAAATTAATAAGATAATTTTGTTAAATAAACTTTATATCCAACTCTCGCCGTTTTTTGTTGCATTCACCGAGAATACAAAATAAATTAAAAACATCACTTGACGAATATTGGTTATTGTTATCCATAGTTTTTATTTATTCAATGTAGCGATGAATTTTAAAGTGACAGGTTCATAAACAATTGTTTAAGATGCTTTACTGACAACATAGATTGCTTGAGCCAATAATCGAATTGTTGGGCATAATTTTCAATATTACCAAAGAAAAAACGAAATTTCACAAAAACGACTATATAGTTAGATATAAAGTTTATATAATAATTTTGTTATATAAACTTGAAATTAAATGAAGAATCCAAATTTGTATCGATATACAGGGTGTTACATTTAAAAAAAATGTGTTATGCCGTTTTGATTTTTTTCTGAATGGCACCTAAATTATAAACCCCCTGTAGAACATTGAGCTGTTGCAATGAAGAAATTGCAAGTAGTACACTTTCGTTAACATCTGGCCAAAACCGCATTTCAATTTGAATATTAGAAGGCTAGAAAATAAAATTTGAAAGTTAGCCCACTATGGACATTTTAAAAAAAATCATCCTGTAATTTTTAAACGAAATGCTTTAGAGAAAAATTGTTTTAACAAAATGTTATTATAATTGAATGTATAATTTAAAAACGTAGTAATATACAGGGTGTTCCATTTAAAAAAAGAAGTTAGGTTCTGCTTCCGGTATAACCGGAACTCGTAGAAAATTGAAAATATTTTAAATAAACAGATCATATGCTATTTAGGCTATAACCCAATTTTCAGAAAAACATATTAACTACATCTTTTAAAACGCCTAACCAACGGTTTCGGTGAATAACCCTGTATATGAAATGCTTTTTATACTTTTTTCTGACAGCGTTTTATAACAATGACTTTTTGATTGTCATTCTGGTTGCTAAATGACATTCTTTTATTCACTAGTGCGTAAAAGTGACACTTTTAAGCACTTAAGCACTTTTAAGTGGCAACCAGAATGGGAATTTACATTTAAAAAAACATAGCAGCCTGACCTCTGCCTATACGTACTGTACAATTTTAAAGTTCGATTGAGATTCTTATTTTTGAAAATAAAGTATGTTATAAAACGCGATCACAGAAAATCTTGAATCCAATACGTTGTAAAATCGATGTCTTTTAAGTTCTTGACGTGGTGGACCACTCGTTACACTCGTGGTCCAATTTTCACGTCGCGTGCTTAAAAGACTCTCTTTTTGCAACTTATTGCATTAATAGCTATTTCTTATAATTATAATGTTATTTAAGAACGAAAAAACTGTACTAAATGTCACTAACTTACTTTAAGTAGTCGTGCATAAGCATTTTTCTTAAAGAACATTAACGATATCTATTTTTTATTCCGAAACTACTTTCTTAGAGTAAGTTTTTGGCCTATATCGATCATTGAATCTCTAGTTATCATGGTATGTAGGTACTTACACAACGTAATGAAAACGAAACTAGAACACCCTAAAAATTTATTGTAATAATACAACATAAATTTAATTAAATACTAAAAACGAAATTATTTACAAATATTTAATTTTGATAAGCCTTTAAAACCACACCTAATAATCGGCGTATTTTGCTGTTGTATATTGTGGCCTTCTCTGTTGTAGAGAAATATTAATTTCTTCAGGTGATCTGAATACTTGTCCAATGGAAGTTTGAGGTCGTAATGTGGAGCTTACGTACTGTTGGCGTTGTTGAGGTTGAGCGGTTACACGAATCTAAAATATGAATACTAGTTAATAATTTATAATAATAGTATTTTAATATATTATTGCAAACTAATTTTTTTTGTATTGATTAAAGATAAGTTATATAACATTCTCCTCAACTAACAAAATTGTTATATGTAACTGAATTCATGCCTAGTTGCATAAAGGTGATTTGACTTCATTCGAGAATAATTCAGAATTAAATAATTAACGATTATCGACAATACTTGTAATCGCTTTTCTCCAAATAAGCATCAGTAAGTATACAAAAATTAGTTACCGTTTTCATGTAAAAATATTATAACAATTACTATACTTTGTTATTACTTCGTATAAGAAAGTAACAATCAGATCGGAACAAAAAATGTTCTACTCTTATAATATAATATAATATAATATAATATAATATAATATAATATAATATAATATAATATAATATAATATCATATAATATAATATAATATAATATAATATAATATAATATAATATAATATAATATAATATCATATAATATAATATAATAATACCTATATAGGTATTATGAAAATATCCATTTTCCACGACCTACATGAAAGTATTTTATAGAGAAAATAAACAAAAGAGAGACAAGGTAAGAGTTAGGTATATTTTGCAAATTTTTTCTGCAGTTTCAGTGTAGATTGAAATATTTTATGATTAACTAGCCAAAAATTTACAGCTAATTATGTATAGATTTTTTAAAGTAAACTGTAAAAGTGCGTTTTCTTTAAGAAATACTATTGATGACAGTTACTATACAGTAAAAATTAAAGAGAGAAAAGAAACTGCCAGGTTTTTCATTTCTTTCAAACAATGAAAACTTAAAGCAAAACGTCAAGAATCAAATTCTTTGGATTTAAATTTGACTTGAAAATTTACTTAAAATCCATCTATGCGTTGTTTACCACTTAAAGAAATTGCACTTCCATATAGCATTAAGAAAAATTAAATAAAAATTATTGCATTATAAATTAAATCAAAAAAATTTTCTGAATATTATCTTACAGAGTGTTGGTGGTGATTAGGTTGTTCATCTTCCTCTTCATCATTATATCTTTGACGATAAGTATCAGGGAAATATCTGTCAGAATATCTCAAACTAATGTTAGGCCTTTGTTGGTGCTCTTCCAAATTTACAGGTTTATACAAGAAGTCATTTACAAAGTGATAATCTGAGGATTTTTCGCAAATATTGTCACCTCCTGGTGGCATACAGATCAAATGTACCTAACAAAAAACAGAAATAAAACACAATAATACAAAGTTGTGAAGCTATTTTAAATATTGCACCTGGTGGAAAGTAAATCCTTCAGGACAAATCCACGAGTGCTTAGCATTATCTTGGCAATAGTGAAACACCTCACAACCCAAATCCTCGTCAGCATAGTATCCGGTGTTTTTGCCATTGCAATTGAATTTGGATTGTGGTAAAAGTTCACTAAGACGATCTGGTTCCTCTACCTCCTTTTCCTCCTCTAACTTATTATTTGTTTCCTAAAACCATTTAAATTATAACACATTATCTATAGCGTATTAGGTTACGTACTTCAATCCTTTCGCCACCTCTATATGGAGACGGTCCTGGCGTTCTCCTCTCCGGCTTGGGAGACGAAGGATATGCCTTAGCAAGCGTGCTACGAACCGGAATTGGATAATTCTGTATTGTTGCATAAGTGGGCTGTCTATCTTGACTAGATTCTGGTTCGTTATCATCGTATTCCTCATCGGCTTCTTCGTATGCAACTGTTGGCCGGAACTGGGAGGAAGCTACTGTGGGTCCAAAACCACGATGTTGGAGATGACGAATTTGTTCCAGACTGAGTTTTGTGTAATTGGGGATGTGGGTGGCGGCACGTTGAGGAAGCGCGTGCACCGCTGCCACGGCGAAACATAACGTGAAGTATAACTTCATCCTATGAAAGAAAATAGATTGTGTAAAGCTTCATACTTTTCTAGACCAAGTAAAGGTTAACATTTTTTTTACAATTGAGGACAGTTTTTCAATCATTAATTAATAATAATTAATATTAACTGATTAAATAAGGGTTCATTGTTCTGAATACCTACAATTTTCTTAATAATGGTATATAGATATAAGGTACACTTTTTCAAACAAGAATGTTAATTTTACCAATAAGTTGATATCCTTAGATACTATTATTACGGCAATGGTAACCAAGAAAATTAAGTATTTATTAAAGTTAACTATCAATTGGAACCGGCCCTAAGTCCTTAGTAAATTAATAATTAATTAAATCTTGAAATTAGCTTTAGGTACTTTTTATTGATTAATGATTATTATTTATTATAGATCATCTATTTTATATGTATCTATTCTGATTTGAAATTGGAAAAATTGTTTTTACTAAACAACCTAATTCCTGTTAAAAGACACCTTGCGCGTAAATCATGCAACAATAGGTCTTGTATAAGAGATGTTAGATAATTTTGTATGTGCTTTTACTTAGTTTCCGACATACCATTCAATTTATCTGTGCCAGATATTCAGAAATTATCTATGGTTTAGGTATCCTTATTGCCTTATTCTATTATTTACATTGAGGAAAAAATCGAATTTGTGTGAATTCATCTATTATAAAGAATTATAGATAAAATACATTATTTATTATTGCGGTATCTTTAGAAAGTAATTTGGTTAATAATCTAAAAGTGAATGTTTTTTTTTCTGTAGATACTGTAAATTACTATCAATTTGCCTTGTTTTTGCTCTAGACGGCTACTACAACTATTAATTTAAGGAAAGTGATTCCATTCAAAGAATTAATGAAAGGTCACGGTCAAGGATAATATCATTTATTAAATTAATTAATATTTCCTTAATGAAATATGGTTGAAAATACATACAAAATCCATTTGTAAAATTATTGCTTTTACATAAATAAGAACATAAAATGTTTAAAAACTATTCAAAGATTAGCAAAAAAAATTAAATTTAAAATATAATTAATAATTGAAAGTTGAATTAATATACTTAGTTGTAGATACGTACTACCTCCAAAATTTCCTAAGTTATCATCTTCAAGGTATGTGAAATAATATACAACTAGGTATGCTATGAATAACTGGTTGCTGGCTGTATAGTCATTTCAGTAAACATTGACTTGAATTAACTTGTTAGGTGGTACCTACAGTTTCAATTTGAGTTTATATTTTTTCCGGAAATCGTCATAGAAACAACATTTTCCTGCTTATGTACGCGCAGGGAAATTGGATTTCCCTGACTAGTCCGGTAAAGACTTTAAAAGATACTTTTTCTTTACCTATTTATTTGTTGTTGTTCGTTTGTAACTATGGAGTCAACAAATTGACAAACTTGATTTTTGCCCAATTTAAAAACATTGTTCAATTAGTGTTTTAAAATTTCGATTTTTTACGATTTCCGGCAAAATTTAATACCTACTAAACATGTCAGTAAAATGTCTCACTTGACTCGGAGCTTTCATTGATAGGTAGGTATAATTAAGTACCTACTAATAGATATGAATCTAAACATTAGGTACCTATCTACATTACAGGCTCCGTGACACTCTTCACAACGACTAGTAATAATAAACTTGCTACTTGCATAAATTGAAAAAATCAAACCAAAATCAAGAACAATAAATCTACACTTTATATTATCATTAATAACATATAAGGTAGCAAAACATGATCTAAACTACAAAAAATGGCTATACCCTTTGGTAGCACACGGTTAATACCTACATTTTTGTTATAAAGTACTAAGCCCCATTTATAAAATTTGACAGACTCGACACTAATCTTTTAGATTCGTATATTAAAGCAAAACACTCGGTAAAGCATATACAGGGTGCCCGTTTTTGGACCTTAAGCATGGGGATCTCGGTTATCTTTAGAGATACGAAGTCGGTTAAATTAGGCCAAAGTTGCGCATTCTTACGCTGACCAATAATCCAAAGACAAATTTGAATTATCTTGAACGGTCTGCTGAAAAACTGAAAAAAACTGATAATTGCGATTTTAGAAAATCGCTCATAACTTTTTTATTTGTGAAAATTTTTTCAGCGTGCAAAAACATTTTCATAGCAACTTTTTATGCTCTACATTAATAAATAGAAAAAAAATTTTTCGACGTTTCGTTTTTGAAATATCGTCATCAGGTTCATTTTTTCTTATGGCCGCCATATTTGATTTTTACCATTTTGAATGCAACTTTTTTTTCTAATTACGACAATGTATCACACATTGTGATTAAGTTTGACATTTTATCCAAAATTCTACAAAAATCTTTTTGGCGAAGAGTGTCTTGAGAACAAAATCAGCACGATTATTTAAAACAAAACTATCACAGTTCCATTCAATTTTGAGTGTCACTTTGGCATATTTTATCAAAAACATGTCATTTTCTAGTGAAGAAAAGCGAGATATGCTAGAAATTTATATGCATCACATCGAAATGTGCAAGTTACATCGGACACGTATCTTCAACGTTTTCCAGATAAAGTTCAACCTTCTTTAGGTTATTTTTTAATTCTACATAGAAATCTTGGCGAATATGGTTCTTTTGGTAAGCCTAGGCGAAAATATGGTGAAAGACCCATTGCAAATGAAGATGAAATATTACAAGCAGTAAAGCCTCTTTGATTTTATAGTCTTACTTATAAGTAATATTATTTTCCATTAAATGCATAGGTCCAAGAAAATCCTTCTGTTTCGACCAGACAAATTGCAGCGGATATGAACTTATCACATCAACTCGTATGGAGAACCCTTAAAAAAAACATCATTATCGGCCGTATAAAACCCATATCACTCAAATTCTTCATCCTGGAGATAGTGTACGAAGGGTAGCGTTCTGCAGATTTCTAATGCACCAGATACGTGAAAATCCTAATTTTCTTCAAAATGTGATATGGACTGATGAGTGTAAATTCACCAATTCGGGAATGTTTAATAGGCATAATGAACATATCTGGTCTGTTGAAAATCCCCGCGAACACCAAGGACGACGACCACAAGTACGCTTTGGATTAAATGTATGGGTCGGTTTATTGGACGACACAGTTATTGGTCCATACATTTATGAGGAGAATTTGACTGCTGATAATTATCTGTATTTCTTAAGAACGTTTCTCACAGACTATGTCGACAACAACATTTGTCTTAATCGTTTAAATAACGTGTGGTTTCAACAAGATGGGGCGCCACCTCATAATGCCAGAAGGATAGCTGACTGTTTGTCAGAAATGTTTGCTAATAGAGTCATTGCAAATAATGGTGACGTACGTTGGCCAGCACGGTCTCCAGACCTGTCTCCCTTGGACTACTATTTATGGGGCACGATGAAAAATAAAATTTACAAAAATGTATCAGCCAATATTAACGAGTTACGAGAAAATATTACCACCACGTTGCGACAAATAAGAAGACGCGAGATCAGAAGAGCAATTACAAATTTAAGAAAACGTGCAGAGTTATGTTTAGAGGTAGAAGGCGAACCGTTTGAGCAGCTACTTTAATTATATTATCATGTTTTGTTCTTTTTTTCTTTTTAATGCACATTTAATTTTGTCCTCATGAAAAAATTATAAATTTCTAGATGAAGAACACCTATCTCGTTTTTTTCGTTTAAAAATAGCATTAACTGTGATAATTTAGTTTTAAACAAACGAGCTGATGTTGTTTCCCTAGGCACTCTTCGCAAAAATGAATTTTGTAGAATTTTGGATAAAATATCAAACTTGATCACCATGTGTGATACATTGTCGTAATCAGAAAAAAGAGCTGCATTCAAAATGGTAAAAATCAAATATGGTGACCATAAGAAAAAATGAACCTGATGATGATATTTCAAAAACGAAACGTCGAGAAATGTTGATTTCTATTTATTAATGTAGAGCATAAAAAGTTGCTATGAGAATGTTTTTTCAGACTGAAAAAATTTTCTCAAACAAAAAAGTTATGAGCGATTTTCTAAAATCGCAATTATCAGTTTTTTTCAGTTTTTCAGCAGACCGTTCAAGATAATTCAAATTTGTCTTTGGATTATTGGTCAGCGTAAGAATGCGCAACTTTGCTTTTATTTAACCGACCTCGTATCTCTTAAGATAACCGAGATCCCCATGCTTAAGGTCGAAAAACGGGCACCCTGTATGTACAACACAATTCATTTTTGGACTAAATATTTCCAGATTATTATTATGAAATGAAGAAAAATTATTTATTAAACAAGTAGGTACTGTATAATAATGGTTTTAAACTGAAAATTGAAATATATGGTTCATAAGTATTTCCGACTTAAAGTGCTTTTTTCATTAGCTCTTAAACAAAATTTCAAAGAAAGTGTGTTTCAAAAATGACATATAATATTAAGTACCTATACCTATACATTCAAATTTTTTGAAAAATACACTTAGCATTTTATAGATAAGTTGCATGTTTAAAAAAGTAATATTGAGCACGGAGGGCTTCAAACGTACATATTTTAAATATTGAAAAAAATCATTCAAATATCTTGAAAAATAAAGACAGGATTTAGCAACAATTCTTTTGGAGATGTAGCGAGCATGATGTATTCGATTTTTTGTAAGTTCCGAAAATGTTATGATATTCTTCCAATACATAATATAGCTATGTGACCCGGAATGAAGAATCAGGGTTACGTACCGAAACTGTTATCGAGTGGACCGTTCACGCAATTTTTTTACGCTGATTCAACTTTAACAAATAATATCTTGCTTATTTTTAATAGTACAGTTTTGGGACCAACTTTGATCAATTTCTCGTACCTTTTTCTGGACAGATCAATTAAAACCTGAAATTGGATTTTTCGGTCCGTAACCCTGATTTTTCCATTCCGGTCACATAATGTATACTTATCTTATAGAAATAGCTTATTCTCTAAGAGCAGAAGGAAGGTCTGTGGAATATAAAGAAATATCGAGCGATCAAATTAATTTGTAATCGAGTCATCCATGAATCCGAAATCGTATGTAGTTACTTGAACTGCACGCAATACAAACGTGAAATAAAACGTCAGTTGAAAGCATATCTCATCCAAATGACCGTTGAACTTCAGAAAATTATAATATAGAAAACTTTTTTCAAATTGAATTCGTACTGTATGTCTGTTTCTGACATAGATTAAAGATTCAAAAATCCGAAACCGTTTTGAAATGAACGTGTGTTCGTAATATATAAATGTTTTTGAAATTTGTGGTATACTCTTCTTAGTGGGGATAACTTAAGTCAACAGAATAAGCTTTGCACAATCCAAGAAATGAAGATTGTTGTAGGAAATATGTAACATTAATCGCAATATATTGTAGCATGTAATGGTATAATGGTATAAATACTCATGAAAAAAGTATTAAAACAATGTTTTAATTAGAAAAATTGCTTATTTGAGAATATTAAAAGTTTATAATATTTATAAACATGGAATTGTTTACTATTTGTTTATGTACCTAATGACTAACCGTGTATTACGTAGTTCTAATTAGTGTTTATACATTATTTTAAGTAACAAAAAATTAACATATCTTCCGCTTCTACACCAGAATCCCCAAAGCTATGACGACAATTCACCCAAATCAGTGTCACACACCAGAATGACTTTCTCTATACACCAGTGGCACCTAGTCGATTTTTCACAACAAAACTCTACCTATTGAAAATATGTAACGTCCTGTTTCATTACGCAATAACACGTACGAGACGAAATACCTCAGGTGCACCAATTAATTTTTTTCTTCCATAGTTGCTCCGAATATTACATATTATCTGGCCAGTAAAGGCATTTATAAATAAATTCAGGAAAACTTTCACCTGGATCTTAGTGTATCGTATCTGTAACAGTCTGCAGAAACGACAAATGTACTTGTCGCGTTATAATATTAATAATTTATAAGTGTAGTTATAGGCGTAAAAATAAAATAGAATAAATAGTAATTATGGCTAAGGAGAAAAAGTTACCCTGTGTAATTTATGTCTAATTATAATTTCTAAAATACGTATGTATAGATAATGTGCTGTTGTAACAACTACATGCCAAATATTTATTATTACTTGCTGTTAAAGTTGTAATCAAAAATTGCACATATACCTAATATTACAAGACAATTTACCGCCTGTTAAACACAAGAGTAAAAGTGTAAAAGTATTATATTGACTCTAGTAACATGTTTAATGTCAGTTTTAGAATCAGGAGACATACAATTCATCGACTTTTAACCTATTATGATGGCACAACCATTATTGGATTCAATTATATAAACAAACCAACAAGTGTAAATTCAACACAGTTTTAAATTAATTGTTTGTTGGAATCTACATTTCAATTTCAGACCAAAATATGGAGTATGCCGATTCCATCGAATTATTTCACCACATGAATAACAAATACATATAACAGACAATTTCTTGATATCCTGTATCCTGTTTATAATTTGGATTTCGCCCTAAGAAGAATTGTTTTATAAAATATTTACTAATTAAAATAAAATTAATAACTACGTATTTACCCTTGATATTTCACGATGCTGTCCAAAGTTATGATCGTATCTCAATAATTAAAATGAAACTTAATTGTTGTTAAAACAATCCTGTATGATGCTGTTTCAATAATGAGCTTCAAACGCATTTACTTTTACGCCTCACGCATGACATTTAAAAAAAATATGATCGTTAGCCTTTTTCTTCACATGTATTATGTGGCATTTAAAATTATTTAATGTTCAACAGTAAATCTTCCGTTCGCATATGAACATTTGGCAAATCAGCTAAATAAAAAACGAAAAACCGTCCAATTTTTACACCTCGGATTTTCTCCTTTTTACCATATGTAAGACATATATTATATATTACATATAGCATATAATATAAACGTGAGTGTGTTATTTTCTGTAAATTTCACATAAACAAACTATTCCAGCTAAATAAATGGAAATTGACCGAGATAACAACGTTGGCATGGCATTAAAATAAAGAAAGTGTATGCGGTTAACATTTGGCGCAGTTGTAATTAAAATTGTAGATATTTGTCTTAATAACAAGAAAGCCAACGATGAAAATGTATATCGTATCATAAAATTGTACAATAGATCCAAAATTACCATAAGTTTGTTGCTGTTACGTTCCAAATCATTATTGCCAATTGAAATGTAAAAAAAATAGACTACTTTGTTTAACAAAGCGTTTTGGTTGGTTGTATGTGATTTATTTTAAATGAAGAAAGCATAGGATAATAAGTGAGGTCTTTCAAAAAACTTAACGTTTTATTTAGAGGTCTCGTTTTGTTCGTGTTCTGAGTTCTGCTTACTGAATCGATCACCTACTGGCTCTGGAGAGATAATAAAAAGACTAATGAAAATTGAATAATATCCGCATATAATATAGAGCGATCAAATAAATTTGTAATCGAGTCATTCATGAATCCGAAACCCATGGATGATTCGATTACAAATTTATTTGATCGCTCGATATTTTATTCAAAATTTTGTCTGAGATTAGTGCAAGGAATTGATATGTTCAAATAATCATTAATATATAGGTAACATAAAATACAAGTTCACGTACTTATTACATACATACTTTTATTTTGTAGGGACAGGTCACCTCTAAATTCTTCATGTGTCACATTTTGGATTTTACATCATAAACTTGTAAAATCTTAATAATCAAAACTACTGTTTTTCATAAATAATTAATTCTACATTAAATTAATCCTTCAAATTAAATTTACAATAAGATAAAAACATTTCAATAACTAGTATAGTAGGATTAATTTCAGAAGACTGATGTATGTGTGCCGAAAGAGAATTACAGACGGAGATAATCACCCCAATTCTGTATGAAAATTGCTATCCATAACAACGTTGTTAGCAGATTTGCAGCGTCTTCATTGGTTGGCTTGTAGTGACCAACCAATAAAAATGCTAAATATGTCATAGCAAGGTTGTTATGGATAGCAATTTTGATACAGAGTAGGGGTGATAGTGTCTGAAAATTATCCGAGTATACCACAATGATTAGATTTCTATTCGCATATAAAAGTGAACAACATTTTTTCTAGTTTTGTATCTCATTTAAATATTTGTCTAAGAAAAAACATGATATCCTAAATTTATAAGCAGCCTTTAGAAAAAAATATTAAAAAGTAAATTTCAATTATGAAATGAAAGTTTATGTAAAATAATTAAAAAATAAAAGTGTTGTTGCTACATCCATACTTTTATTAGTTACTTATTGATTATCATCTTTTTTCATTTAAGTATTTCTAAATTAACTAGATATTTACAACAAACATTCTATATTTCATATCTTTTTGAATTTTCATTTTAATTAACGTCCATGATGTGTTAAGTTTAGATAATGAGTAAGTAACACAATGAAATAAATTCAATCCAATTTTACTTGTAAGCTAACATTTTGAGATGTCTCTTCTTCAGAGCTTTAATTGAAATCTTATAAAACTTTAAAACATAAAGCAAAAAAGAATTGATTATAAATACTGCTAATATATTTTTATAAATGATTATTTATTGAATATGTAATGTTGATGATTTTAACTCACTTTACATTTTTTTTACAACAAATTATACCTAGGTACTCTTAAATACTCAGTAGAAAAATTTTATAAAATAGAGACTCTGTTTTTAATATTTTGTTCAGTAAAATATAACATCAGCTGATTAAATTACCATAGTATTTTTTTAATTTTAAAAATATTAAACTTAATCTTATGTGTTCAATGCATATCTTTCTTATAAGACGCGATATGGAAAATACTGAAGAGATAGATAGCCGATAATCTCGTGCTGACCACATCCCAAATTTATTTATTTATTACTTTATTTACTGAACATTTATTTATCCGTGCTATTGTTCCTTTATTTGAGCATAGTATAATTAAAAAAAATAATTACAATAATGTATGAAAAAATAATAGCTTTACATAATATCCAGCATTGATTTTGTAGAACATTTGAAATAATCCAAAAAAGACATTCACAATTTTCAAGTTAAGGGGGCTATTAGCTTTGGAATAAATATAATTCAGATTTTATCAATTTACCACCGTAAATGAATTAATCAATTAATTACTAATGCCACTAAATTGTATTAACTATACAGGACGTGCCATAAAGATAGTCAAAGTAATACAAAAACTTATAGGGATCTGAGTCAGGATCAAAATTTACCCAATTGACCTACTCCATTATTAGATTGATATACCGAGTAAGAAATGCCAACTAGCCCAACGACAGCCTGATACGGAGAGCAACACCGGGCTCTGCCTTCTGTCCTTGTCTTAACAGTCGCCCAGTTAACAATTCCTTGTACCTATGTATCTATAGAATCGATATATAATCTATAGAGTTCTAAAATTTGGTATAGGTTAATTTGTTTTTATACCAAAATAATACGTTTTAGTGTCGTGTACTAATAGGAGGGTGCTTTTTTTTTCACCTTTCTAAATTGGCAAAATTTTATAAAAAATAACCAATAATATGGAAGAATCAATTTAACTGTTTACGATAATATTATCTATGAAATATATTTTACGTATTAAATCATTTCTGATTCTTCCTAAAAAGTTAAACATATTCGATTACTTACTGTTTATACTTACAACAAATTCTATTGCCAAAACTGAGGCTAAATTGCCCTGGAAAAATGATTTCTTACTAACGTATAGATTGATTAAACTTAGCTTATTTTTTTATTCACCCTGTATTTCTGTAACGAGGAGCATAGGATGTACATATTATGTCCATCGGGTAAAATTTATCCCTATAGAAGTTATCGTAGGTATCAACTTATCCTGTTTATGAAACACCCTTGCATGGCTCAAAATTCGTAACATTTTTTTTTAAATACGTATAAATTTACTATAGATATGAATATGTTTCAGACATCAATTTCTATCGAACACTCAAAATTTCTTTAAATAAATTCATACTATTGTATATGTGTATATTTTTACAAACCACAAACATATAAGACTTTTAATGTCACTCATGTTCATAATTTTTTTAAAGTTCTTAAAATCTAAACCGAAACTTTTGAGACTCACCTGACCAATATATCTCTATTTTAGATGAACTTATCGCACACAGCACTGTTTATGTATTGGATATAACTAAATTAATCGCTCTACAGCGAGAAATTTTTCGTGAAAGTAAATTAAGCGGGAGATATTATACCTTCAACCGTTTACTTTCCCGGCACATCATCAGGCGTCGATATCATTCTTTCTCTCTTGTCTCCATGTTTTTTTTGCATTATTTTCTTGTTGTCTCATTGTGTGGTAGGTACTCTTACTTTCAGGCAGATAGGTACCACACAAAAAAGCGACATCAAAAATTTTTGGCTTAAATTTACATATAAACATTGTATACAAAATTAGCTATTCGAAATTGGACTAGATACATCATATTAGATAAATAAAAAATTTGGAGACTTGTGTGGGTTTTTAGATGTATTGAATTAAATTGCTGATGTAATTTAAATGTGATGATAGTGATAGTGATTTTTGTCTTAAAATTTATGGATGAAATTTTATAGCTTATTGAAGGTGTGGTCGAGGGATAGGACTAAACTATGTAATGTTTATAAAATTCATGATTGACATGCCTTTTATAAGTTAAAAATAACATTCGTTATGAAATCTAAAGTTTTATTATAAGGAAGGAGATTTATTTAAAATAATACCTAAAGTACAGGGTATCCAGATTTCGTTGTATTTGCGGGATATCTCGCTTACTAGCAGAGATAGAGAGATACGGTTTCCGCGACACGTTGCTACTTTTTTGTGAAACGAAAGATACCGTCAACGGGTTCTTTATAGCCCCCTTCGTTTTTGAAATACAGGGCGAAATTGAAAATTTGCACTTTTGGAGCATACCTCGTATTTTGGGAACGGCTAAAGATATTGGAAAGGTAGAAACTGCATCTTATATATATATATATATATATATATATATATATATATATATATTTTTACGTATAATCCAGTGGCGTACTCAGTTTTTTCCTGGAAGCGTTTTTTTTTTATTTACTAAACTTATGTTAATTTAGATGGATTACCCTGTATGTTTTTCACTAGTTGAATCCAGCTTGTCATAGGCTTTACAAAAATATAAAACACTCTGTTGTTATTTGCTATATTAAGCTAGAAAATTACAATTTTCAAAAATTCAGCCAAAATGTTTATAAGTAGGCTATGAAAAATAAGAAAGAAATGTCATTCATACATAAGATGATATACATGCGACCTCAGAAAGGGAATTTACATTTTTGTAAAGCCTATGACAAGCTGGAATGCTGGATCCAACTAGTGAAAAATATACAGGGTGTTCCATTTAAAATAACATAAGTTTAGTAAATGTATCGAAAATTATCGCTTCTATGAAAAAAATTAGTACGCTGCTGGATTCTACGTAAAAATATGTATAAGATGCAGTTTTTACCTTTCCAATATCTTCAGTCGTTCGTAAAATACGAGGTATGCCCCAAAAGTGCAAATTTTCAATTTCGCCCTGTATCTTAAAAATGAAGGGGTCTATGAAAAAACCGTTACGGTATCCTTCGTTTCACAAAAAAGTACCGCATTTCTCTATCTCTGCTAATAAGCGAGATACTTCGCAAATACAACGAAATCTGGACACCCTATACACCATAACGTAATGTAACAAAATATTCTTGCTCACTTATAAATCACTGTAGTAGGTATAAGTAATAAAGAGATTGAGTAGGAGGATTTTAGATTACCATTGATGTAAGTTTAGGCCAATTTCAGATTTTTAAATTTTTGGTGCCACTGTTTAAGCGGATTTAATTGATTCTGGTGTAAAATTGTAAATAAATAATAATTGTAAATGTTCACAAAGTTATTTTTGATGAAAGTTGATATTTTTTATTTAAGTAGTTTTAAAATTTGATACTACACTCTACATAAAATTTATTTTAAATTATTAAGTATTATGTAACGTGTGATTCATTAAATTTCCATTTTGAGTTGGCGGTGGAAAAAAAAATCATGTCTTTGATTACACCTCATTTCTTCAAATGTTAGGTTTTCTCGTTGGCGTTTGAAACTGACAGCAACAGATGAATTAATTCGACGCGTACGTTCAAATTCCAAGGGTTACCAAGAATGGAAATTTATAGAATTGCACAGGCCCGTGGAAAGGGGAGATTGTACCCGGGCCCGGATTTTCATTACCACCTCCCCGTCGCTAAAACTTTTTAGGAAACATAAGAGCATTCTATATCATCAGCTAAAATTTTCAAAAATTACCACTTACCAAATCTTGAAATCTAAAATGTGGCAAGTTAAAGACATACGGATTCAAATCCATGGATGACTCGATTACAACTTTATTTGATCGCTCGATACAGGGTGATTTGTAACATATGGAGAAGATTGAAAGGACAGTTAGTGGGGACTAACACAAACATTTTTGGATAATAAACTTTTGACGAAACCCAATAAAACAAAAATTACAGTGGTTTAAAGTTCTTTTTTTTCACCTATTGAGTACCGCTGAAATTAAATTCAGAAGGCGTGCGTCTATCTAAATATGTACTTATACGTCTTGCTCGTGCATCATTTTGATCGACAACTCCATAAACAATTATCATGTCCATGTATTAATTATTAATATAATTTACTTACATTTTAACACAACTATTAAATTAATAACATTAACTTCTAACAACAATATTAACAATAATAAGTAATAACTAACAATATTTACTGAAAAGTATAAACTGTCTTAAACTGAAATATCAGTTTGACACTTACTTCTATTTCAACCAAGAAGATATAAAAATAGAGGAGAGAAAGCTCCCGGATGGGTGTAGACACAAATCCGTTGCCAGTTGCTATGACAGTGACAAACCAAAACAAACACTTGACCAATAACGCGCCTTATTGACTGCTGGCGCATGCGTAGAAACTATCAAGTACGCTTGAGTCCATTTGAACGTGCAACACTTTTTGACCCACGAATTCAACCCCCACCCCGGGGATCTTTCTGTCCTCTATTTTATACGTCCTTGATTTCAACTCATTTTCAACTCGCTATTTTGTTTAATATTCAGCGGCTCTCAACAATGGAAAATTTAGGACTATAAAAGGAAAAATTGCGAAGGAGTAATTTTCATTTTACAACTTTCTTATAGTTTCTAGAACTAAATAATAGTTCAGTCAATTCAAATATCCCCCATATAAAATTTAAAACATAAATTACACCTATTATTTTTTTGAAAACTGCTAGTATTGTAATTCATCTAACTTTGTTGCATTGATGTACAATTTTCATAATTATTGAGCTTTTGTGCAAAGTTTATTAACAAAACTGGTTTATTTTGAGCCCATATACCTATCTACCTTTTTATTCTCCTCCGTGTGTTAATCACCCTGTATATTTACTTTACTTCAACAACATTTATTAATTCAATTTGATGGGTTTGTAAGGACGCTTCTACCATCTCTCTATCATTTCTCTATTCATTTCAACTTCGCAGATTTTTTCTTTAAATGTTAAAACTATTACTTATTTTATTTTGTATCCTTGAAACTCCTTTTTATTTCTGACAATAAAAATCGCTAGAATAATATTAATAACGATTTTGTGTACGTACCCACTTGCAATAATTGATATAATTATCTATTTCGTTAAATAATAGGAGTATAAAGTTAATGAAAAATCACAGAATGACTATTATTTATTAATTATTTATAATTGGCGACAATTTGGCAACAACGTTAATAATTATTAGCAAATTAGTGTAAATCTGCTTGAAGAAAGCAAAGTGAAATTTGAATGTTTGAAGCAGTAGGTAATAAATTTTATTTATAATTATTTGCAGTTACTTCGTATTAAAATTTTTATTTTATTAAACCCATAAAAATCTCTCATAATACTAGAGCTAAATATTATACAGGGTGGGCCATTGAAAACGAAACCGGCGGTTTTGCAATTTGAATTTTGAATGGTTTGTATGATAATCAGGGGAGCAAGACTTTTTAAATGAGTTGTCACTTGCCCTATAATGCAATTTAAAAATATCTCATGTATCCAGCACATGACTTTCTTATACGGATAGTTGTCCTAAAGAAATTAAGTTAAATTTTCTGTAAAAATTTTGAGGGTTTCCAGCAATTTTCAAATAGTCTCTGTCGCACTTATTGCAATACGCATAAATCTGTCCTTGTCCCACTCATTATAACCGAATTTTACGACAAAAATGTGTTTTTTTTAGATTTTTGACCTATTACTCACTTAAAAAAATCTCCCGGTATGAAATTACATTTATTTATTCATTATTATTGTTTTTATATAATGAGACACATGTCTACCTCGACCGTCTGATTCAACAATCAACGCGCGCTATGAGAAATATAAAGTGTTTTAGTTTAGTTTTTTTGAAATTTTTTTGACGGAATTTCAAGAAAAGGTTCAAACAAAATTCAATTCTAAATCAATGTTAAATAATAAAAAAATCTCATAAATTGCTTATTTTTCAAAATATTCCTAAAAAACCTAAAAATGTCTTCAGGTAAGTGTCACTTGTGTTGGTGCTAGATGAAAAACATTTAATGTGACACCCACAAATTTGTTCAAACACTTAAATATGAAATATGAATTAAATCCGATAAGTCGTTTTTGAGTTATGGTGGATACAGAGAGACAGACAGACATCATGGCGAAAAGGGTCAAAATGGATTCAGGGGCCCTCAAAACGTGTAAATCCATCAAAATCTCGAAGTCGAAAAAAATCACGATTACTATACTTACTTTCTTATTACTTCGAATAAGAAAGTAAAAATATGTATAATCACAAAAATCCTAGCCTTTCAAAATAACACCAATTTCAATGTGTCAAGGAAATAAAGAATCTAATAGTAAAATATAGTTTTTACGTCATCAGCTTCTAGCAAAAATTAGAAATGGCTATTATTTTTAAATTGTTTAATATGTCTTAATATTATTTATTCATTATTATTGTTTTTATACAGGGTGTCCAGGATAAAAATGTTAAGCATGGGGATCTCACTTATTTGAAGAGATATGACTTCGGTTAAATTACAAAAAAATTACCTCATCATGGACCTAATACAATACGACAAACACATTTGAGATACCTGCCATAGCTTACTAGATATTAACAAAAAACTGAAATTGTGGATTTCAGTTTTTATTTAATTACTCAGCTGGTATAAAAAATATCGTGATAAAAGTTGCACATTATTGAGGCAGTTTTTCAAGGACAATCCAAATATGCAATTGACATTTTTATACATCTTCAATTTTTTTCGAAAATAACATCAACTTTGTTTTTTCTTATGGACCGTGACATGTTTATTGTTAAATTATGATAGTATTTTTCTTTCACTTTCCGACAATGTATCACACATGGGGTCTTAAGTCGATTCGTCAATTATAATCGGGTTTTTCTCAATCACCGTAGTTGGCTGTGCAATAAAAATTGTTTATCTAGCAAACTTGGATAAAAAATTGGGTTTTGGTTCTAATAATTAAGAATTGACAAATTTTATGGAAAATAATGGTTTAATCGGGTTTATTAACTAAGATATTCAAATAAATTGCCATTTTGATCCAAACATAAATTGCATCTTTCCACAGTCGAAATCAGAGAATGTCCCAACATTTGTTGAGGAATCGTGTGTTGAGCGGTTGAGGAATGTTGTTGTTACAAGAACATACCTGCAAAACAGCTCCTTTTAGTACTTCAATATTATTGAACGCGTAAACATTCACTTTATTTTTTAGTTAACCCCAGAGAAAGAAATCTAGGGGGGTTATATGCGGGGATCTAGATGGATAGGTACTCACGGACCAGTAGCATGGCCAGCTAGATCTCCGGATATAACCCCCTAGATTTATTTCTCTGGGGTTATCTAAAATATAAAGTGTATGTTCTTATGTAAATAAAACCTGAATAAACCATTATCTTCCATAAAATTTGTCAATTCTTAATTATTAGAACCAAAACCCAATTTTTTATCCAAGTTTGCTAGATAAACAATTTTTATTGCACAGCCAACTACGGTGATTGAGAAAAACTCTTTTATAATTGACGAAACGACTTAAGACCCCATGTGTGATACATTGTCGGAAAGGGAAAGAAAAATACTATCATAATTTAGTAATAAACATGTCACGGTCCATAAGAAAAAACAAAGTTGGTGCTATTTTCGAAAAAAATTGAAGGGGTATAAAAATTTCAATTGCATATTTGGATTGTCCATGAAAAAGTGCCTTCATAATGTGCAAGTTTTATCGCGAAATTTTTCCTACCAGCTGTGTAATTAAGTAAAAACTGAAATGCACAATTTCAGTTTTTTGTTAATATCTAGTAAGCCATGGCAGGTATGTCAAATGTGTTTGTCGTATTGTATTACGCCCAAGATGAGGTAAATTTTTTGTAATTTAACCGAAGTCGTATCTCTTCAAATAAGTGAGATCCCCATGCTTAACATTTTTATCCTGGACACCCTGTATAATGAGACACATGTCTACCTCGACCGTCTGATTTGATTAAAATAAGAATATTCTAAGACAATTTTTACAATCGAAAGTACAAGTTCAAACGGAATGATCTTAAAAATATAAAAAATACTCCCCTAATATCTTATCGTCAGGGGACTTCAAGATCAAGCATGCACAAATTATATTATTATTGTTTGTAACGCAAATAATCATAATCATATTATCTTGGTGAATTTTGATAAATATTTTTAGTTTACTTATACTATAGTCTGTTTTTAAACTAGGAGGAGTAAACTGAAAATCCAGATTTACACCTTAAATATCACCAAAAAATACACTAGAAAAATTTGGCGGCCAATTCGAATTATTTAATTTTTAATCTTAACAAATAATAAAAAATAATGCATTTAAAATAATTGTAAACGTAAATCGCAATATTAACGATATTACGTAGTTTAGTTCTGAAAAGAACTGATTTTTTACTTTTTTAATTACAATTAGATAATTGCAAACACAAAACTGATAGGAAAACACCCGTGGTCAAAACAAACGTCAAACCGGTTTAAACTTCAAATTAAATTATACGAAAATGTTAATGTGTAAAACCGGCCCAGTCACAGCCAATCACAGGGAGACATTTTAGTGCGCACAAATTTGAATCACTCCTCCTAGTTTAAAAATAGACTATAGTTTTTATAAGCATTCAACAATTTATATTTGATGCGACCATTTAGCGGAACCTCGTACATCATCAATAATGAATAATTTTATTGAAAGTCATTAACGCCAAATGTTTTGATGTATATTGTCTACCTCCCTATTATTGGTAGTTAATAGCTTTCTTAAACACAACATTCAATTTCTGCTAGCCTATAAATTTTAATATTACTTATACTTATCTACTAGCATATATCTATTTACAAATGAAAGCCACTACAAACAATATAAGTCATAATAAGTTTCTACTTGAACTTTTATGGACATAAATTAATCATATTTGCATTCGGTATTATGTTATAATATGATGGAGAGGCCATGTGCGACGTGAAACTGTTAAAATTATAAAGAAAGAAATGTATATTTGGGTTAGATTGTCGATTTATCTGCTAATGTTTTTTAATATGAAAATGAATAATAAATTGTAAATTAATAGAAGGTATAATATGACATTGATTTCTATATATAGGTACCATGAATATTGTTAGTGCTTCAACTCCAAGAACAAAAATAATGAAATAAAATTAATAATGACAATATATGTACAGTTGGCGACATGGAATAGTTTCCAGGCATTTTTTTCCATTGTAAATTAAATCATGTTCTTAGGCTCGATAACTGTTTAGTGACATTATTAGCAGTCATACTTGTGTCTATATTTTATGTAAAGTATTTAAGTAAAATGCCTAGAAATTTTTTTGATCTAAAATAAATTTCAAAAATAAACACTTTTACTTTTATATTTAAAAAGTTTATAAAATGTAATCTAATGAGATCTCCGCCTGAGTCTCCACCGCTGTCGTTAAAAGAAGTTTTGATTTAAAAAGTCTGATTTATAATGCTAAAAAAATTAAAAAATCGCTACTTTGATCAATTTGTCTGGAAACTATTCCGTGTCGCCAACTGTACCTACTTACTATTAACAAATATTATTATGGAGTCATCGCAAATTTAGTGTCTAGTAGTATTAGCCAATATGTATCTACTCCTTTAGAGTTTTTAATGAGTACCTATTAAATATAAAAAGATAATAGGGTCTATTCTGTAAGCAAAATGTTAAATTTTAACACCTGTTTATTTTTTGCCTCTTTTTAACTTATTAAATTCTATAATAACCTCTCTTTGTTTTAGTTTAGCCGACGTTAAAATTTAACATTTTACTTACAGAATAGACCCTATTAGGCCTTAGTACAACTCATAACAGATAATTATATCGAAATAAGTATATCATTAATAAAATTTCGTTAATATACCTACCTAATACGATTACAAAAGATAAATGTCACAGAGTCAAATTTTGGCATTGACATTATGAATTTTTTACAGATTATGCAAGTTATGCAACATTGAATCGTGGGAAATATTTTAAAAAATATTAGTCGTCTCTAAATGATTATCCGGATGAATCATAAAAAGGATGTTTTGAATTAGAAAGCCTATCTACGGAGTGATTCACTTAAGGCTATATGCTCGCTTTGGAAAAGCATCTATTTCATGTGGGAGTATCACTGATATCTCTAGAAGATGTAACGCGCAACCAGAAAAGACGAGGTCCTAATTACAGCAAAGTATTCCGTCAAATTCAAGATTTCGGTTGTCGGTCACGTGCAAGGGCAAGGGTTATTCCGGCATCATCTTATGGTACCGATTTATACTATTATTTAAAGGAAAAAAAATCCTATACAAAACAACCTAACCTGGTCCGTGACATAATCGCTCCGAATAAATAAAGCATTTACTTAAAATAAAAAAAAGAAGGGAAATCTACGGAATCGAACCAGCACAGCCTGGATTCCTAGGCAGATACTCTACCCACTGCGCCACGGCGGCTTGTGCCAGAAGTGGTATTTGTTCTGGACAAGAAGAGTACACTAATGCAAAGGCATGCGCGGTGGCAATTTGACGGAATACTTTGCTGTAATTAGAGTCTCGTCAGAAAAGGATTTATTTATGACCGTATCTACGGATTGTATAGAGAGGATACCTATCACAAGTAGTAGCGACGGGACATAAAACGGCGCCGACTTAGGCGTGGCTTCTGAGTCTAACTCGCGCTACTGACCCGTGTCTGATGCGCGTTGTTACGTTAGTAACGTACAACGCGCATCAGGGGCGAATCCGGAGACACGCCTACTTCGGCGAGATCGACGCCGCTATACGTCCCAAATCGCTGTATGCATGGAGATAGGGTGTCAAGTATCCTCTCTATAAAATTCGTAACCGCATCTTACACATAATTGGCTGAGCGATTGGTACATGGATACTAGAAAGACTAGGATATGAAACTCACTTGGTGGGGTAAGACGCTAGACGTCGGCAATCAAAGACGAAGATGAATCTGCCAAACTCTGCGCACCTAACCATTGCGCTGACACTACGAGCTCAAATAGTATAAATCCATCGAAGTTTGTCCACTGCTATGCGCATAGGCTCAATTTAGTTCTTTCCCAGGGTGCTACTTTTATTAAGCAATGCAAAGTTTTTTTTACTACTTTAAATGGATTGGCCAGCTTTTTTTCAACTTCTTCCAAACGTACAAACTTTTTGGATAACTTAATCAAAAAAAGATTACCACGAGTTGCCCCAACTAAACTGCTGGCCAATTGAAACGTACCAAGCGAATTTTTAGGTTGAATTTAAAGTCAAATATTTTGAAAAATAGAAAAGATATCAACATGCGGTTTTCAGGATTTCAGAGATAATTTAATTGAGAAAACGATAGTGTTACCCGATTTTTTTACTTTGAAGTACATTACTATCTACAGGGTATGAAAGAAAGTCTTCTTTTTTTTGTCAAATTTTATAACTACCGTGATTCCACAAAATTTTTTTTATATTTTTTTGATGTAGATTTTTTTAGTCCTTACTTAATGGGAAAACAACCTGTTTCTCAAAATTTTGATATCCCTGTTGTTTTATAAGATACCGAATTTTTTCTGAAAATTTGATTTTTTCTTGTTTATGATACCTTATGAATGGCTTTCTTATAAAAAGTACACTTTTTGTACTTTCATTAATTTATTGGTAACCAGTGGCTTATCAAAAATCAGTACACGTTCGCTAATTGGTAAATTTTTTAATTCATTTTTTGAGGCTATTTTCTTAATGGAATAGAATGGAATTTAGTTAGTTTATGTTCATCATTGGTTTAAGTGACTTATATCCTCGAAACGGGTTTTTCACTTTTTCAAAAATTTGCTCATATTCGTGTATACCGGGTGGCTACGAAATCGTTTTACAACCCCCACCATGTTGTTACATTTACTGTATTAATTTGAAATTTGGCATGGTTTGATTGTTGAAAGGAATAATCATTTTGACGTTTAAAACAATCTGATAACACTTCCGGTTTCACCGGAAGGGCCACCTACTAACTTTCAAAAATTTTTAAAACAACCTTGTATATTTTTTTCCGTAAGAATTAGATTCTACTTAAAATTACCTTTTTATCGACATATCACATGATGACATTTGCTTTCAAAATGGCAGCATAATTATTATTGCAAAAACCTGTTCAACAATATTAAATTTAATAAAAAATTCGGTATCTTATAAAATAAGAGGGATATAAAAATTTTGAGAAATTGGTTTTTTCCTCATTAACCAGGGACTAAAAAGAGAAAAAAAAGATGACTTTCTTTCATACCCTGTAGATAGTAACGTACTTCAACGTAAAAAAATCGGGTCACACTATTGCTTTCGCAATAAAATTATCTCTTGAATCGTGAAAACCTCATGTTGATATCTTTTCTCCTTTTCAAAATATTTGACTTTAAATTCAACTTAAAAATTCGCTTGGTACGTTTCAATTGGCCAGCAGTTTAGGTGGACGTATTCTTCACGCTTGGTTGAAACTGTCCATCATTATTATGACGATTTGGTTCAATTATTTGAAAAAATACTTGCCGAACCCGAAAACTGGGATAATAATACAATTAAAGAGGCAAATGGATATTCACATACATTGAAACAATTTGATTTTGTATTTTTATTAAATCTATTTACCGAACTATTTCGTCAATCGGATCTGTCTTTCAAAATATTACAGACTAAGGAAATGGACATAACTTTATGCAAAAAAGAAATTGACCGCCTTAAAAGCTACTTTTTGAAAGCCAGAGAGGATTTTTTTAAAACATTGTGGGAAATTGCTAACAATATAGCTACCATTAAGAATCGAAGAACTGTTTCGGAAGATTCTTACAGAATTCTCTTTTACGAGGTCATAGATTCCCTTATTAGTCAAGTAACTGTACGCTTTCAAGATTTAGAAAATTTAACGTTTTTAGATCTTTTAAATATCTCAAAGTACCCAGAATACGTCGATTTATTTCCAAATATTTTATTAAGGAAGTTTGCGGACCAGTACGGCAAACATTTTAATTATGAGAAACTTAAATCGGAACTGACAGTGCTGTATAAAAATGATTCCTTGAACAAACTACCTATTCTTGAACTGTATGTCGACTTGTTGGAAAATGAGCTAAATGTGGCTTTGCCGGAATTATTTAAATTAACTTCGTTAATTTTAACAATTCATTCGACTTCTGTCAGCGTAGAGCGCAGCTTTTCAGCAATGAAACGTATAAAAAGTTACACACGTAACAGTAGGTCAGATGTAAGGCTTTCTTCTTTGGCATTAATTTCTATTGAAAAAAGCTTTATCAATAGTATCAAGAACAGAGGTGCATTTTATGATCTGGTAATTGCAGAATTCTGTACGAAGACCACAAGAATGGAATTTAATTATAAATATATATAAATAAAATATTTGCCTATTTCTTATGTAATATTTTTGTTTTATATATTCGTAATTAAATACATAATTTTTGTTTTATGGCTGATGTATTTTTGTTGTTTTTTTTAAGAAGAACAAATTAGAAAAATTCCATAAAAAAATTCCGGTGGGCACTTACAACCTTAGTGCCTTAGTGTATAGAGCCGGCGAAAGGTGTGTGAAGGGTGTGTGAAGCGTGTGGATGAATCCACACCACACGCTGGCTCAAAGTGTCCTAAAAGAGCGAATAAAAATACCAAAATTAAAAAATAGACAAAATTTGTTTACTTTAACACTTTAACTCTAAAATGCACGTAAATCACATGACCTTGAACCTAAAAAAAAATTCGTATATTATTTTTTATATTGATTAAGCAAAATTTGGGTTTTTCAAAAATATACAAGGTGTTCGCGCGAAGTGGCTCACTATTGCTAACTTCGTTATTATTGGAGCTACAAAGTCGGTTAAATTAGCAAACTAGTAGCACTTTTTCCTCTGATTACAATGGTGAAAACAGAAAAACAATTGACCATCTGGTTTTCGAGATATTCACAAAATAACATTTATTGAAATGGAACACCCTATATATTTTTGCAGAAATCGATGAAAAATTAAATTCTGTACAAAAAATTTCCCTAATCTTTTTTGATAATAATTTAAAATAAGCGAGTTATTTTGAAAAAAAAGGTTGCAATTCTTTAAAATCAAGTAGCCATAAAATGGAATAGTAATTTATAAAACCAAACAATCATAATTTTGAATTTAAGCAAGTTGAAAAAAACTTGAAATAATTACGGAAATAGTACTATTTTATTTAATATTTTTAATATACTTACAGGTGTTTGCGCAAAGCCTTTCACTATTGCTAACTTTGTTATTATTGGAGCTACAAAGTCAGTTAAATTAGCAAACTAGTAGCATTTTTTCCGCTGATTATAATGGTGAAAACAGAAAAACAATTGGCCATCTGGTTTTCGAGATATTCACAAAAATAGTATTTTTTGAATGGAACACTCTGTATATTTTTCCAAAAATCTACGATAAATTAAATTCTGAACAAAGAATGTTCTTATGCTTTTTTGACAATTATTTTGAAAAAAAGTTTTCATAGTTTTAATATCAAGTAGCCATGAAAATTATAATTTTGTAAATTTTCAATATTTCCGCAATTCTTTCAAGTTTTTTTCAACTTGCTTAAATTCAAAATTATTATTGTTTGGATTTAATAAATTACTATTCCGTTTTATGGCTACTTGATTTTAAAGAATTGCATAATTTTTTTCAAAATAACTCGCTTATTTTAAATTATTATCAAAAAAAGATGAGGACATTTTTTGTTTAGAATTTAATTTATCATCGATTTTTGCAAAAATATATAGGGTGTTCCATTTAAAAAATGTTATTTTTGTGAATATCTTGAAAACCAGATGGTCAATTGTTTTTTTGTTTTCACCATTGTAATCAGCGGAAAAAGTGCTACTAGTTTGCTAATTTAATCGAGTTTGTAGCTCCAATAATAACGAAGTTAGCAATAGTGAGCCACTTCGCGCGAACACCCTGATAGTTGTTTATATTTATTTTGAAACAAGCTCAAAATTCAATGTTTTTAATAATGTACTTTATCAACAACCAGTATATTATAAGGTCATAATTCTACTATTAGAAGACGTCTTATGATATTAATAAAACACATGGGTCTTATAATTAATACCCATGACTAGGTACCTATACGTTACAAAAATTTATTCTACATAAAATGACAACAGTAACTTCAAAATGTCAAATAAAATTTTTCCAAAATACTAATTTAAAATCTGGTTGTGGATAAAACGTTGTATTGCATACGTGTTTTAGTCTTTGTTGTATATTATCCACTCATTATAAATTTATTCAATAGCAATTACAAGTTCTACATCGTTACTATGTATTGATAAGCGAATATACCCCTTGATGACGTGGTATATCCGTTTTCGTATATTCGCTCCTCCAACAATGTGAATTTTGCCATAGTAACATTTTCTTGATGTTTATTAATAAACGTGAGAAAAACAATTTGTTTGTTAATTCTTTATATAATTGTAACGAATACCACTCGAGCAAACGAAAATAATCGTTATACTAACCTCGTCACTCGACGTATTTCCTTAAAACACCACTCGAGCTGACGCTCTCGTGATGTTTCGCAAAATACGTCTAGTGACTCGGAAGTATATTCGATTATTTTCTATGCACTTGTGATATTACTACTGATAATATACTACCTAAGACACTAAGGTCCGGTATTTCAATGTCAGTTTAAACCAAATTTGGGTAAACTTCAATTAAAATTTTATCATTTTAAATTTGTACATTCTAAAAGAAGTTTACACAAATTTGGTTTAAACTGACATTGAAATACCGGACCTTATACAATAAATAACTATTATTTGTAACAGTACCAATAATCATGCATTTTATTGTTTTTTTTTGAGTTAAATTATCAAAAATTTGTAAGATACAAAAAAGTTTCTAGATTGAATGGGAAATGGTCTCTGCATATTGGCGTTGAAAAAAAACAGTGGCGTACGTTTCATTAAATAAAATATTTTTGAGGAAGCCCTTACGCACGCCTCTGTTTTCTTAATAAAATAATTGCAACTACTATTAATAGAGAATACAAATAAAAAGATCTATGCAAAATTTCAGAAGGCTAACTTTTTACTTTCTTATACGAAGTAATAAGAAAGTATGTAAGTATACCTAGTAATCGTGATTTTTTTCGACTTCTAGATTTTGATGGATTTACACGTTTTGAGGGCCCCTGAATCCATTTTGACCATTTTCGCCTGTCTGTCTGTCTGTATCCACCAAACTCAAAAACGAGTTATGGGATTTGATTCAAATTTCATATTAAAGAGTTTGAACAAATTTGTGGGTGCCATATTAAATCTTTTTCATCTAGCACCAACACAAGTGGTACTTACCTGAAGACATTTTTAGGATTTTTAGGAATATCTTGAAAAATAAACAATTTACGAGATTTTTTTATTCTTTAACATTGATTTAGAATTAACAAATTTTGTTTAAACTTTTTTTGAAATTCCGTAAAAAAAATTTCAAAAAAACTAGATACATATTCTTAAAACCCTTATATTTCTCATAGTGTGCTTTGATCGTTGAATCCGACAGCCTAGGTAGACTAGTATCACATAAAGGCTTGGCTGTCAAACGGAAGTCCCGGGTTCGAATCCCATCAGAAGGACCATTATTTTTGTTGTATTTTACTGGTTTCTAGGGTACCGAAAACAACAATAATGAATAAATAAATGTGATTTTATACCGGGAGATTTTTTTAAATGACTAATAGTAGTAGAAGAGGCGGCTGCAAAAAGTTAGTCGTCATAAGGTGGACGAACGGGAAAAATGGGAATAATTTATTTACAACTTCAGCAAACTTCATAGACTGGAATCACGTTTTAGATCTTTATCATTCATGTATTTCGATTATTTATTAACGATAACAATTTGAACCAGAATGCTTCTCCCGTCAAACAACGTAATTTGTGTAAATTGAGTCTAAATTTTAGAAATTTGTCGAAAAACTAGTAAAATGTCTGGGTATTGTGAAGTTGTCAAATAAATTTAAAAAGTGACATAAATTTAGATCAAATATCACTAAAAGTACGCTTCATTTATGCTTCCGCCTTATGACGTCAGTTTTTAATAAAAAAACATCCCCTTAAACGGGGCTGCCGGGGGTGGGTGTAGACAACCCTATTTATTTTTGTTCCTTTCGCTCTCCCCTACAATGTGATGACTCCTTTTTGTCCACCACAAGGATTATTTTTGAAATTATTTATTTAATTAATTATTTTTTTAACCCGGTTTCGGCAGGATTTTCGCAGGCAACCTTAGCGTTCCTTCTTAATAAAGTTGCAGCCGCCTCTTGGACTATAGATGAAAAATCTAAAGTAAAACACATTTTCGGTTATAATAAGTGGGACAAGGACAGATTAATGCGTATTGCAGTAAGTGCGACAGAGACTATTTGAAAATTGCTTAAAACCCTCAAAACATAAACACGATTTTTACAAGAAATTTAACTTAATTTCTGTAGAAAAAGTAATTTTAGTACTATCCATATAAGGAACTCATGTGTTAGACACATCAGATATTTTTAAATTAAATTTATGGATTTGTAACATGTCTAATAATAATTTGTTTTCGGAAATTTGTTTTAATATAATTTCGAATTTTCAGTAATACCATGATGAAAATAGTCAAAATAACGTATCCAATATAATTACTGGCATTAATTTGTATAAGTAGTGCAATAACAAAGCTTAAAATATTTAAAGAAGTTTTTGAATACTACTTTTTCATTTTCATTTATAATATAAAAACATTACTTTAAAATCACATCTTAAGAATTGTTAGTCGAAACTTAGTACCTACTTTCTTTTCAAGGTTAGAAAAGGACATCTACCAAAAGTTAAAAATAGCCCATTTATAATGAATGCTCAAATGCATGTTGTCTAGGTACCGTTTCTGCAACTACCTGCTTCAAATTCCCATTATTTGCAACGAGAATTAAGCACAAAAAAATTTCTTTCATGATGTAGTAGTAGGTAGGTTTATAATAACAGAGCCAAAAATACAATAACTGAAATATCACTTGAAGTTACTTCAAAACATTAGCGACGTTAACATTTTTAACCAGAATGGGGAAAATTTGGGGAATGTAGCTAAGAGCGATTTAGGAAAAAATTTAAAATTACCTTATTAATTAAGATCTGCTGATTACGAAAATACTAAAAATAAGCGGCGGTCTCCAATATTTCCAAAGTTATAGGAGTTTGAAAACTTGAAACATCCAAAGTTTGGATGTGTAAATTAAGCACTTTTATCAACTTTTATTCATTAAAATGGCACTCAATAGAACCTATTGCACTAACTAATGATTAATCAACCATTGCATTTTAGTAAAAACGATTTATTACTCTATTTCGGCACGTTTATTTTGATACACTAAATCTAACCTTAAAACTTAAAATGCTTGATTTCTTAGTAAGGAGAAGGAAAATTCCTTTGACATCAAAACAGGAAAAAGAAAATGTTTTAAAAACAGGGTTTTCATCAATAATATTAAATGGTAATGATTAATTAATCAATATTTAGTGCAATAAATAAATAAAATTTAAATATAAAATCTAAAAATATAATAATATATAGGAGTATTATAGTAATTGGCCCACTCGGAGCATACTGTGAGTATAATATCAAACTTTTTCTAAAGTCGCTCTAACTCTAAGTCACATTCGCCAAGTTTACCGATTTTTTCTTTTAAGATATTGTAGAAATCTATATCCATGAACTTTTTAGAAAACATACAAAAACTCGAATACCGTTCGTTTTTAAGAAGATAGTACCTTAGTATCCTAACAATTTTTGTATACATGCTATTACATACCCAAATTTAAATATAAAATCTAAAAATATGATAATATATAGGGTAATCCATTTAAAATAATAAAGTAAGTGACTACTTCCGGATTAACGGGAAGTATTAGAAAGTCACCAATATTTTCATTACAGAGGTCGCATTATGTAACGGAATTGTGCCACTTTTCAGATTTACTTTATATTTATTAGTAGAGTTATATGTCTGCTGTCAACTCGTCGTGACACACCCTGTGTTTCAGGAGCTCATAACACTGAAAACTACTTGATTTGTCTGCATCAAAGCTGACAGTAACTTAAATTTAAATACAAATCGTGTCAGTTAAAAGAAACGTTAAAACTTGTGGGAAATGACTTAACTCTTTATGTTCATTAAAGAAGGTAGATATGCATAGCGTATCCTCTTTTCTGTTTCAAATATATATTCCTAATTTTACCTGCAAAAATCGGTTTACTCTATGGATAACCTCTTCCATCGTGTAAAAATAGCTTAAACCGTATTCAGTTAGAACTGGTAGACTGACTATTGTACTTAAAATACAAATCGGGCCTTCTGACCATGATGTTAATCCTTTCCCAAATCCATGACCCAAAATCATTAATTAAGTCCTGTCTGGCTAACTATAGACGAAATAGGAAAATTTGGCAAATGTAGCTAACAGCGATTTTGTAAAAAAAATTGAAATTACATTATTAATTAAGATCTCCTGATTAAGAAAACGCTAAAAATAAGCGGCGGTCTCCAATATTTCTCAAGTTATAGGAGTTTGAAAACTTGAAACATCCAAAGTTTGGATGTGTAAATTAAGCACTTTTATCAACTTTTATTCTGCTAATCAGAAGATCTTAATTAATAAGGTAATTTCAAAAGTTTTCCAAAATCGCTGTTTGCTACATTCGTCAAGTTTACCCTTTACTTATACGTATAGGTTGTATAGTTGTGATGACCCTAGGCGTTGGTGTTGGTATAAAAATTTGTTGTACTTTACGTAAAACATCAAATTTCAGATTTCCATCACGTATTCTATAAATTTACTCACAAAAATCACAAAATAAATTGGAATACTCTTCAAGTTGGTACTTACTTCTTACAACAAATAATATTATACAGGAGCAGGTAGATAAAGAACAAATGACAAAGAAGTCGTACTGAAAGCATTTATTGAGAGAAGACCCAAGTTCCGTTTCTTTACTTTGGTCAGTTTCTCCTTGAAAAAAAAAACTATGTAGTAGGTACATTTTGAACTGTAACGGCGGTAAAAATTCGTCGATTTTGACCTAAAAAAATCGATATGATGCAAAATTCTAATCACTCAGTTATAAATTATACTGTTCACAAGTTTCCGTATTCGGCTGCTGGCTTTATAGCAAGACTGAATTCAAAATTGATTTTGACACAACGTACATAATTATTACGAATATTACAATTACTTTTAATAACAAAATCTAAATATTTCAGATTTATATTTGTTATCTTTATCTTAATCCTATATGCCGTCGTCTAGATCGTTCTGTTTCAGTATTATTTGCTGATTACACATACAAATGATGAAACCACGATTCCGACTCCTATTCCCAACACAATAAGACTGATTATGTTACCCACAATTTTGGTCAAAATATTAAATATGATATAGGTTAAAATTCAAAATATGCTTTTTTAAAGTTATCGTGGATACTTACACACAGAAAGATAGACGTAAATCAAAATTTTGAAGTCAGCAAATCATGAATATCTATATAAAAACAGTTCCTTTTTATACAGGGTATTTCACGAGTAATAATGAGCCCGATGGAATTGAAAATGCAAACCACAATACACTTGCAATACAAATACCTTAAGAGTGTATTGCGGGTTGCATTTTCAATTCCATCATGCTCATTATTATACTCGTGACATACTCTGTATAATATTTTAATTTCTCAAAATTCCAAAATACTTACAAAATTATCGGCCTTGATTTAAAAAAATATCTGATGTGTCCAACGCATGACTTTCTTATACGATAGTACCACAATTACTTTTCCTAAAGAAATTAAATTCAATTTCTTGTATACAAATCGTGTTTAAATTTTGAGCGTTTCCAGCAATTTTCAAAATATTTTCGGAAGTCTCTTTCGCACTTATTGCACTACACATAAATCTGTCCTTGTTATTACAACCAGATTTTAGGACAAAAAAATATTGTGCTTGGAAATTACTTTTCCTAAAGTCGATATATTTAGATTCTTTCGTATATTTTTTATTAAACCACATGGAAATTAAGTTAAATTTCTTGTAAAAGTCATGTTTAAATTTTGAGCTTTTTCCAATAATTACAAATAGTTTTCAGAAGTACTTATTGCAGTACGGATAAATCTGTCCTTGTCCCACTCATTATAACTGAATTTTACGACAAAAATAAGTGTTTTATTTTAGATTTTTGACTTATTACTCACTTAAAAAAATCTCCCGGTATAAAATCACATTTTTTTTCGGTACCATAGAAACCAGTAAAATAAAATTTTAAAAAAAGGTCCTTCTGGAATCTGAACTCGCGATTTTCTGCTCGGCAGCCAAGTCCCTTTAGTCACTAGTCTATCTAGGCTGTCGGATTCAACGCTCACTATGAGAAATATAAGTGTTTTAAGAATATCGCGTTTTTTTGAATTTTTTTTGGCGGAATTTCAAAAAAAAGTTCAAACAAAATTTGTTCAAAATTTAATTCGAAATTATTTTTCAAGATATTCCCCAAAAACGTAAAAATGTCTTCAGGTATGGACCACTTGTATTGCTGCTAGATGAAAAAGATTTAATGTGGCACCCACATTTTTGTTCAAACTCTTAAATGTAAAATTTGAATCAAATCCGATAAGTCGGTTTTTGTACACATAAATAGCTATTTTACGGACTCATTTCAGTCTGATTCCTATAGTAACATGGTAAGTAATTAAAATCCGAACTTCACTATTTTTGAGAAATATTTGCTCTAATGACATTGACATAAATTGTATTATGTATGATATGTCAATTACACATCATACATAATAAAAGTAAAATAAAAATTGTCCGTAAAACAGAAATAGTCCCGAAAAGAGCCATTTTACGGACTGAAATGAGTCCGTAAAATAACTATTTTAGGGACCGTGTACAAAAAATAAACTATTTTGAGTTATGGTGGATACAGACAGACAGACATCATGGTCAAAATAAATTCAGGGGCCCTCAAAACGTGTAAATCCATCAAAATCTCGAAGTCGAAAAAAATCACGATTACAATACTTTCTTATTACTTCGTATAAAACCTGTATGACACGATGGTAAATTTTACATAAAATTTGCATGTAAATTTTATGCTTTTTTGACGCTAAATTTTCATATTATTTTACTAAAAGCTGTTTGCAACGTGTGCTAATTTTTATGTAAAATTTGCCTGTTACGCCTGCGCATTTTATCTTTTATCTAGCGATATTTGTATCTTTTTGTTATTTAGTTAGGTACTACTGTAAGTTGTTAGTCACATACGCCATATGACTGAAGCAAAGTTTAATACGCATATTTACACGCACAAAATTTAGAACATGTTCTAAATATTTTACATGAAAATTATACATAAATTTTAGCAAGAAATTTTCTGTATGCAACCACGTTAAAATTTTCATGAAAAATTTAGCATCGTGTCAAACTAGCTTAAGGGAGTAAAAATTAACTAGACGAAAACAATACCTACATTTATTAAATATTATAATGATGGACTCCTTATTGCCATTCTGGGTATCCTTGGCGAATGTAGCTAACATCGATTTTGGAAAAATTTTGAAATTACCTTATTAATTAAGATCTCCTGATTATGAAAATACTAAAAATAAGCGGCAGTCTCCAATATTTCCAAAGTTATAGCAGTTTGAAAACTTGAAACATCCAAAGTTTGCATGTGTAAATTAAGCACTTTTATCAACTTTTATTCACTAAAAACCTACTCACTAGTACCTATTGCACTAATGATTAATTAATTAATCATTACCATTTAATATTATTGATGAAAACCCTATTTTAAAGCACTTTCTTTTTATTGTTTTGCTGTCAAAGGAATTTCCCTTCCCCTTTACTAAGAAGTCCAGCAATCCTTGATTTTAAATTTTAAGGTTAGATTTAGTGTTTCAAAATAAACGTGCCGAAATAGAGTAATAAATCGTTTTTACTAAAATGTGATGGTTGATTAGTCATTAGTTAGTACAATAGATTCTATTGAGTGCATTTTTAGTGAATAAAAGTTGAAAAACGTGCTTAATTTACACATCCAAACTTTGGATGTTTCAAGTTTTCAAACTCCTATAACTTTGGAAATATTGGAGACCGCCGCTTATTTTTAGCATTTTCGTAATTTCAAAAAAAACCTTTCTTTTCAAATATCTCAAAGACTACTTGGCCGATTTTGATAAAATTTGGCATGTTTCTAGTCATAAGTAAAGGGCTTCATTTGACATAATTAGATTGAATTTAATTATTCCAGGGGCGGCGTGTGGGACATCCTAACTAAATATTCTAAGAAAAATTTGAACACGCCACTGCTTTTTTATAAGTTTAATATTATTTTTAGATTGAGCAATTAAAAATACAAATTTTTTATCTCTTGCATTTTCTGCCCTACTTGCTTCCTTTGCGAGAAACAAAACAAAATATGTATTTAACATAGTGATAAAAATATCAAAATATCTCTTATAAAGTATTAGATTTAGGTATACGTATAATGAATTTTTAATAATAAAGATAGAGAATTTAATTCTCTCCTAGTTAGCCTAGAAAAATATATGTAGGTAATTCGAAAAAATAAACTGGTCAAAGTTTTAAATATCAGATTATTTTACTATGGGTATTTTAAAATATTCCATAGATTATTGGGGGCTAATCTTTCTTTCAATAAATTACCTTTAGAAGTTAGGAATTTACCCATACTAAGATTGAAAAAAAAAGACAGAAATGATTCTCTTCAAATATCAGAAGTACCTACTGGTAAAATATTTTTTGTAAATTTGCCAAGGACCTTATTTTAACCTTGTGCACATTTTAGAAACATAAACTCCACCAGCCAGTAAAATTCGACAACAAATTAGACATATTACAACGAAAATATGTCGTTTGAGATTAGACAGAAACCTATGGAGAGAAATTATCAAAATTCGTATAATTTCGTGGTCACTGTCTGTATTATGGCTGCAATTATCGCAACTACGAAATGTGTAGTTGTTGTTTTACTATATTTAAACTATGAATCAATTCGAAGATATCGACAGATGTTTCGAGTTTTTAGAATTCGTAATATTAGAGCTATTTTACAAATGCCTTACATTATTATTTTGGTAAGTAAGTAATGTTTAAAATAATATAGATTGATGTACTTACTGTTTTTGGTATTTTTCTTTCAGCCAGTTGAGCCACTACATGAAGATTAACGTTAATTTTAAAATGTTTGTACATGTCTATTTTAACTATTTTTATTGAGCAAAATTTATTTGTAAATTTATAAATAATAAAAACATGAAGACGTATTTTAGCTTTAGATTAATTTCTACGCAGTTTTTAATTTGACCTATCTTTTTTACTGTATACTTTATTGTTTTCCAACTGTTACTAAAAGTATAAGTACTTTTCTCAAGAACCTATGTTTCTGTAAATATAATAGTAAAATAGTATATTATTATATGAGCGATTATGACAGCCATTATGTACGGAGATGATGCTTGAGCGCACGAGCCGAAGGCGAGTGGCGCAAATCCTATGAGTGAATAATGGCCATAATCGCCAATGTGATAGGTACTATGCTTTTTCTACACCTATTGAAGAAATAAATTAGACTCAAATTTGATCATTTTAATGGAACACTATACACTTGGTTGTCACTCGAGTCGAATGTCAGCCGCAGAAAGAGTTGATGGCAGGCGATTTAAAATATCATTGGTCAGCGCAACAGTGATTTTTGAATTTGTATTTGTGATTGGCCAACTAAATTTTTTTGACTTATAATTGGGTTTTTTGCTGTTTTAGGGCATTTATTAAATTTGAAAGTGCCTATTGTTTACATCCTTTTAATGAGAAAAAATAGACAAATTTAATGACACTAAAAATACAGGGTGTTCCATTTAAAAAAGTTTGGGTCATATCTCTTAAACGGTGCAAAACAATTTTTCTTCGTGTACGCCACTGGATTCTACGCAAAGATATCTATCTAGAACAGTTTTTACTTTTTTTCTAGCTTACATGGTGTGTGAGATATGGCAGCACCCCGGAAAGTGAAAATTTTCGTTTTCACCCTGTATCTCAGAAACAAAACAAGTTAGATTAGTTCTGTTTGCGGCATTAACAGTTTAACGAAAAAGTGGTACAGGTTCGCGAAAACCGCAAAGTTCTATTTTTACAAATTACAGAGATACCCTGCAATTACAAGCAATTTGGGACACAGTGTACACGTAACGAGCGAACAAATTAATTTGTAATCGAGTCATCCATGAATCAGAAATCGTTTGTAGTTCCTTGAACTGCACGATTTACAAACGTGAAATAAAAAGTCCGTCGAAAGCTAAAATGTGGCAAGTTAAACACATATGAAGTCTTCTCTGGCCAAAGAGATTTTATTAGTTAGGTATTAATTTGTACTCCTATTAATTAACGTACAGGGAGTTTTTTTATCAGTCCCCATAGAGATTTACATGGTAAAATCTTTAACTCAAGTTAATGGTTTTTTTACTGCTAATTTCAAAGTGATTTTTGGCACACCATTAGTTTGAATCTTTTTTTACGTTTTCTAGTAATTTTTTAAAATGTAAAAGTAAAATTAATTTATTTAAAAAGGAAAATAATTAGATAATTTTAGCTCGTTTTCACATTAAAATATATTAAGTTAGGAGGCTTTGTCCACTGACAAGCAAAAAATATTCCAAAGCTGTCAATAGAGTCATCTGGTCAAAAATAAAAACGCTTATAAACCTGCTTAATGTAATCTAGAGGTAAAAAAACATTGTAGATTCTTTTTTTAAACTTCAAAAGTTTATCCCGCCCCCAAAATTTCAAATTGAAAAAAAGGTACTTTTCGAACAGCCCGAAAAGCGCGCCATGTGGCATGATGTCATAAGCCAGTGTCGAAATGTCAGACAATGCTAAAATTTGTATAAAACGACATTGACAGCTGAACAGAACATGGCTAATGACGTCACAAACCCTTCCACCGATCACGGCGTGTTTTAAATGGGAACTAATTTTTACGACTTTTAATATGGAATAATTTAAAATTGAACAATAAAAAAACACTTTTTTCAATGCTATTATTATTTTTGTAGCTTAATCTTTGCAATTAGGAATAAAAAAAGGTATCTCAAAAATTTCCGGACGACTCTATTCATTTGCATGTTTTTATTAAGTGTGAAAGACTTTCAAAACATGAAAATGCCTTTGTACACCACTGAAGAAAAAGTGAAATTTGTTACGGAATATATTAAAGGTGTCTCAAGTAGAGAGATATGATATTTTTGCGGTGGAATATCCAAATCGACCCATATCTTCTCACAAAACTATTTTTCAGGCGGTCATTACAAAAACGTTGATTTTATGGCGCCTTTTGCCGCCATAAAGTTTTACTTTTTTGTACACATCTGTCAAATGTTACTTTTCTGGGACAGAACTGTCAAAAACTGAAATAAAAAGAGACGCTTAATATTAAATTTGACAGGAGATGCTTTGCTTTTTAGTTGTCTAAGGTAACTATGTTTTTCAGCAAAATGTCCAAAAAAAAATTAATTTTGTGTTTTGTGACCAAAATTTTGAATTCTTTCGTGATTGCCTAAAAAACGTTGTGTGCACCTCGGCCAAAAGTGCTTTTTTGGTCTCATCTGAATTGCAGCCTCGGCTAGCGCCTCGGACGCAAACAACAGATTCGACTAAAAAAGATCACCTTTACTGCCTTGATACACAAATAACTATAAAAATTCTACAATAATTGTCAGTGGACAAAGCCTCCTAACTTAATAAATTTTAATGTTAACACTAGCTAAGATTATGTAATTATTTTCCCTTTAAAATAAATTAATTTTACTTTTTACATTTTAAAAACTACTAGAACATCTAAAAAAAGATGCAAACTAATAGTGTGCCCAAAATCATTTTGAAATTCGCAGTAGAAAAATCATTAACACGAGTTAGACTTTACCATGTAAAGCGGTATGGAGACTGATAAAAAAACTCACTGTATAATTTATGTATTGTATAGGTAATACATAGGTGTTGTTATTTTTGTAGGCTGGGGTGGAAGACTGGATCGTGTTGATCTGAACACGAGCTGAACACTAATTTGACTGAACTATATTATACTTATAAATGTGTACAAGTGATAAAAACAAAACATGTTAGAAACAATCAGTCTGATTCTATAACTTTTTACCGACCGAGACTATTAGTGTGGCAGTTATTTTGGAGATGTCGGATTTTTTTTCTTCCCCCCTCTAAAATCAATCAAGATATTATAAAAAAAAATTGGGTAAAATTTGAAAGGATTTGGATAATATTAACACGTGCCCCAGAGCGGGTGAAATTTTAAATGGAAAACACATGTATTTTTTACATGTTTTATTTGAATATTTCGAACTTTTATAAAAATGGACGGAAATGTCTGAAACTTGGCAGAGTTTTAGTACAATAGTAAAATAGGTACCTAATTTTCTCAAATTTTTCATGATCATTTTTTTAATCACTATGACAGGATAGATGATAAAACAGGAACAAGGTGTATTTTGCAAGAGCCCGGGACAGTGATAATGATAATGAAAAAATTTCAAAAAATTAGGTGTTGTACCTTCCATCATGTATGTACTAAAACTCTGCCAAGTTTCAGATGTCCATTTTTATAAAAGTTAGAAATATTCAAGTAAAACATGCATAAAATTCATGTATTTTCCCATTTAAAATTTCAACCGCTTTGGGGCACGTGTTAATATTATCCAAATCCTTCCAAAGTTTACCCAATTTTTTTTATAATACCTTGATTAATTTTAGTGGGGGGGTTAAAAAAATCCGACATCGCCAAAATAACTGCCACTCCAATAGTATTATAATATAATATCGAGCGATCAAATAAATTTGTAATCGAGTCATCCATGGATTTGAATCCGTATGTCTTTAACTTGAACCATTTTAGCTTTCAACGGACATTTTATTGTAATGCAGTTCAAGTAACTACAGACGACTTCGGGTTCATGGATGACTCGATTACAAATTTATTTGATCGCTCTTTATAATATAAAATAATAATAATAATAGGTACGTAAAATGTAAAAATAATAAATTGTTGTTTTTAATTTTTATTCAGTTTTATGTTTACTAGATTACGGTAAAGCGCTTTACACATTCTAAGTCGGCACAAAAAAAACTTTATCAAAACCATATATGTACCGGGTGTCCAAATAAGAAAGGACGCCGGCTGTATCTCAGAAACTATTTATCGTTCAGCCTTCGAAAAAAAATATTTATAGTTAAAGTGGGCAAGAGAAATTGCTGGAAATAATTTTTAAGTTTCTTACTCGACCGCTAGAGGGCGTAACACTAATGACAAAATACAAAACGCGGTTTTTCTCAAAAATATCTCGAGTTAATATATGCCAAAAATAGTTATGTTGTAATTTATGCAAAATTACAAAACTTTTTTGTTTGAAGTATTTTTCTCTATCTTGTCAAATACAGGGTGGGGGAAGAGGCGAATGTTTGTTTGAAAAAATTGTAATAACTTTTTTTTGGCTTAACTGTTTTCGATAAATTTGGTCTCGTTTGAAAAAGCGTTAATTAGGGCTTCGGATAAATAATTGACAACATTAACTTAATTTTTTCTCTGGTCGCTAGAGGGCGCTTTGTGACAAAGTCGAAGATTTTGGTAATTTTCTCAAAAATGTTAAATAGAATGGTGCTATTATTACTAGTTAAGAAGAAAGCGCATAAAACAATGAAGAAACTGATGGAAACCGCAAATCGATATCTCTTTTCAATACAGAGATATGAATGAAAACATTTTTTAACCAAATTTTTGCATCGAACGGAATTAGAAAAAAACATTTACGATGGGTAAATTATTTATGCATTCAAATTAATACCTAAAATATTGTTAAATATCATTTTCTGTGTGTTAATTACCCGCTAGCGGGCTTTACACTTAATATCTAAGCGACAAAATTAAGGTTAGTATAACTTTTTTAAGATAAATATAATAATGTAGCTTGTTTAATAAAAAAGTTATAGGCTTGGGGAGTTTTAAGTGGCGCACCCTGTATATTCACATTTTTCTTAATACATTTAACTATGGCGACCTAACTGTACCTGTAATTTTGTAAATTTGACACAACCATCCTAGAAAAATTTTTAACATACCTAAGTACATAACTCAATATAATATATTTTTCTATCGTTTTGAAGTAAAAGTCTGTAAGTCCTTCCACAATTGGTAAATTATTTAAGGCACAATTAGGGGGGGAAGGACAGAGTCTGCGCAGGCACATTCATCCCTGGGTTGATGTAGGGTAGGGTAGGATGCTTTAGGTTAGTCATTCTCAAAATAGTAATAGATACTATAAACTACAGATAAGTGCACTTATAATATTTAGTGGTAGGTAAGTGATTTTTTTATTCATTTATATATAATTAGGCACCTAGTGAAAATACTGAAATTATTATTAAGATGGAATCATCATTAATATATATAACTAAATTTTATAAATTTAACTTGCAAAAAATCTTACATCCTCGATTTAATTGCATATTTTTATTACATGTGCAAAAGAGAACATATATTATATTTATTGTTCTTTAAATTGAATTTTATTTCTACCTGTATGTTAAAATTGAAAATTTTTATTATTTAAAAACGATAATTTTCTTAACACCTTTTTCACAAAATGGTATATTTTGTGCTGTAATTTAATATATACATGTTTAACAAATTTAAATACATTTTAGAAATGATGAATCCATAAATAAAGGATTTTTTATAAATATTGCGTTCTAGAGTTAATATTGAAAATGGCAAGAGGTGTTCATAAAATATAATTAGATATAACTTATTGTTGGCATGCCAGGATCGAATCGCGTCCATGGGGGATCCATAATCCCTAATAGTAACCTTTCTTATTCAATTTGTTTTCTCCTATTATAAATTAATTAAAAAACGAACAAATGTCCGAATTTGAAAAAATATAATAAGTAATCTGCAAATGTAGGTAGTTATAATTGGAAGTTTATTTTAACTATTTTCTAAACTTTTCCCATAGTAGAATTTACAAAAATATGCGACCAAATATGATTGTCTCTTAGTATTTTTGTAGCAATAGCCTTGGCCTTCCACACTTTCCCAAATAGGCAAAAAACTCTAACACCCCATCGCAACATGCTTTTACGTCCACAATTGCCTTTATTTTTATTGATCGCAATAGTCTTAGACTCAAAGTATTGACTAAGGGGTGAGGTACCTAGCACTAGCCCTAAAAATATCGTCCATCTCACTTCCACCCCCTCGTGCATGCCTCAGATCCATGAGATGATTATGCCCGTTGTGCATCTGAAAATGAACCCACATGTGCCAGAGATGTTTCATTCCTGACCTAGGCAAACAACTTTTAACTAGGGAAAGGGCAGGGCCCGTATGTGATTCAGCGCTACTTGTTTCAAACTATAATATTACCAAAACGTCACATATAAGCCAAACATAAGAGCAACTGACAATGCTGACATTGGAATGCATGCATACGGCGTGGTGCAAAAGCAGCGAGTTTCTGGAAATTGAGAGATAAGAGAGCTTGACTACTTCGGGTGTGGCAGCTTGATGCAAAAATGCCATTTTGAAGTTTTTATAGAGGAAAATACTCATAACACACAATTCTATCGCCATTGTTAAATTCATTTTCACAATTTCTAGAATTCACTTTAAAAATGTTGTTTTATCTGATAGGTATAATTATAAATGTCGATTTATCAAAAGTTTGTCGGACCGAATATTATAATGAATCCGTTATGGTACTGAGTGCCATAAACCATACGAAAAAGATAACTGAAAAAAAAACGAGAAAATAATTATAACTTCGAAGTTTTGTTGTCTGTAAATAAATTATTTGCTGAATTACCTAATCGTTAGATACTAAAGAAATGATTAAAATATAATTTTGTAAATGTTAAATATGTATATTTATGTATGTATTTAACTCAAAACCAAATAATTAATTTTTACATTCTATATCTTACTTTATATTAACAGATACATTTTATATGGAATTCGTTTTCTAAAACCAATCTTTATAGTACGTATATGTTGTGTAATCTTCATATTAATAGGTGATCATAATAAGTTGGAGAATTAATGTAGCAAGAAATAAATATTTTTAACTTTATTTGGTAACTGGATGACTTTAAATTTAACTAATGAAAACACTTTTCTCATTCTCCTTAAAAATAATGAATTAAGTTTGGTAAACTTGCACATTTGCAGATTATGACAAAATTTTAAATAGAAGCTGTGAAAACAGGCATTAGATTCATGACCAAGTTATGACATTTAAAACATTTTGAGACTTATTAGGTTTAGATATTTAATAAATTGTTCAAAAATTTAAACTAGATTCACAACTTCCAAATTAGTGAATAAAATTACTGTTTGACTAATCGTGGCCAATTTTTTTGACAGTTAATAACATTTTTAGAATGTTAATTTTATTCACTAATTTGGAAGTTGCGAAGTTCTACACCTACCTACTTATGTTTTAAATTTATGTCTACTTAGAAACTTAGATTCATTCTAGCTTTCAACGCTTTTTATTTTTTTTACGTGATTGTTCCTTTAAAATCCTCCACTTACCGAACGAAGACATACAAACTGAAAAAAAAGTTCTTGTTACATTAATTATCCATTCTTACCCGTTCATAGGTTCGCGTTGACTTAATTATGATTAAAATTTAAATATTAAAATGTATTACTAAACTGCTGGCCAATTGAAACGCACCAAGCGAATTTTTAGGTTGAATTTAAAGTCAAATATTTTGAAAATGAGAAAAGATATCAACATGCGGTTTTCAGGATTCAAGAGATAATTTTATTGCGAAAGCAATAGTGCGACCCGATGTTTTTACTTTGAAGTACGTTAGTATCTACAGGGTATGAAAGAAACTCGTCTTTTTTTTCTCAAACTTTATACCTACAGGAATTCCACAAAATTTTTTTTATATTATTTTGATGTCGATTTTTTTAGTCCCTGGTTAATGAGAAAAAACCAATTTCTCAAAATTTTTATATCCCTCTTATTTTATAAGATACCGAATTTTTTATTAAATTTAATATTGTTGAACAGGTTTTTGTAATAATTATGCTGCCATTTTGAAAGCAAATGTCATCATGTGATATGTCGATAAAAAGGTAATTTTAGGTAGAATCTAATTCTTACGGAAAAAATATACAGGGTTGTTTTAAAAAATTTTGAAAGTTGGTAGGTGGCCCTTCCGGTGAAACCGGAAGTGTCATCAGATTGTTTTAAACGTCAAAATGATTATTCCTTTCAACAATCAAACCATGCCAAATTTCAAATTAATACAGTTAAATGTAACAAAATGGTGGGGGTTGTAAAACGATTTCGTAGGCACCCGGTATACACGAATATGAGCAAATTTTTGAAAAAGTGAAAAACCCGTTTCGAGGACATAAGTCACTTAAACCAATGGTGAACATAAACTAACTAAATTCCATTTTATTCCATTAAGAAAATAGCCTCAAAAAATGAATTAAAAAATTTACCAATTAGCGAACGTGTTCCGATTTTTGATAAGCCACTGGTTACCAATAAATTAATAAAAGTAAAAAAAAGTGTACTTTTTATAAGAAAGCCATTCATAAGGTATTATAATCAACTACAGAGATTGGTTCTTACAAAACACAATACAGCCGAACGACAAAAAACAAAGAAAAAATCAAATTTTCAGCAAACATTTGGTATCTTATAAAATAACAGGGATATCAAAATTTTGAGAAACAGGTTGTTTTCCCATTAAGTAAGGACTAAAAAAATCTACATCAAAAAAATATTTAAAAAATTTTGTGGAATCACGGTAGGTAGTTATAAAATTTGACAAAAAAAGAAGACTTTATTTCATACCCTGTAGATAGTAATGTACTTCAAAGTAAAAAAATCGGGTAACACTATCGTTTTCTCAATTAAATTATCTCTGAAATCCTGAAAACCGCATGTTGATATCTTTTTTATTTTTCAAAATATTTGACTTTAAATTCAACCTAAAAATTCACTTGGTACGTTTCAATTGGCCAGCAGTTTATTTATTATAACATATTACATTTAAAAGTGTTCCAACCCTTAGATCATTAGTTACTAACCATTCCAAAAATATGTAAGCGACACAAAATAAGTATAATTTCTTATTTTCTGTTAGCGGTATGCATTTTTCGCAGTAGGTATAAATGCTACTTACACTTCTGTCAGTTCATTCAACCCAAAACGAGATAAACCATCCCCATCCTAGTACCCGGCAAAAAAATTACCTACCTGCTTCGTATTTTGACCTATAATCCGGTTATGAATTCCGTATTTCTGGAAGTAGAAATATACTACTCGTATAAGAAGTTCCTGTTATATAGGGTGCGTTAAAAGTCTGAAAATGTATTGTATTGTTATAACGGTGAAAGGAGAAAGTTGAAATTTGACATGAAGCTACAGGACGTTAAATTTATTCTGTCTTTTTATTCCTACCTGTTAACTTTTTTAAATGATTAGTTTTGGGGAAAGGGCGTCACACTGTTATTTAATGGCAACCTAGTATGCTGTTGCGTATCGTTGGAAGTGAACTTTTATTTTTTACGATTCCAAATTTCATGGTGTCATCTAAAAAATCTTGGAAAAAATTGCTTTGAATGACTTTTTGCTAAATTTTCTCAAGTAATTAAAAAATGAAAAAACAAATTAAGAAAAATACTAGATAGAACAAAAATATGAAATATTTAGACATATTAAACTTAAATAAAATAGATGTATGCTTAGTCAAATTAAAATGATACTGCTTTTAAGTAAACTGATACTATGATGCAACTTTTTGATGTACTATTTGTATGTAAACATCCTTATTAAGACAAACAGCAGTTGTACGATCCCACTTCATACTTAAAATATGGACAATAGTTTGATTGGCATTTTGCTGACCTATACGCTGTATGTCAACAATGGGCGCGTTTAGCGAGTGCAGCTGCTTAGTTAGCGGAAATCATTTGCTGACTTCGCTGACAAGACAGCGCTACTCACTTCTCTGAACAGAAGAAAATTTTGTTGAGGTTAGGTTATTGTGCTGCACGTAAAAAGCGATCGTTTCGAGCGCTGACTGATTCCGTCAGCTGCTAACTACGCAGCGCAAGCAGCAAAAACCGTTCAGCGAATGCAATTTTTTTAATCGATTCTCTAAATTTCGAGGAATCTTTCTAGCAGTAACCTATGTCTGAGCGAGGGTTCCTGCGATTGCTACGATTATTTGAACTTGAGAATCTCAAAATTTTGAAAACTCAATTTTTCAAATGGCACCTACCTATTGGAAATCAATAAATACCTACCTTTTTACACAAAAAATGCAAATAATTCCAAAACGATACGAGTTAAGTATAGAATATGCTAGTATAACTCCCCTTAAAATTCGATTTTACATCCAATAGTGACTTAAGAATAGATAGGTGCCATTTGAAAAAATTGAGTTTTCAACATTTTGTGATTCTCAAGTTCAGAAAATAGTAGCAATCGCAGGAAACCTCGCTTAGATATGGGTTACTGCTAGAAAGATTCCTCGAAATTTAGAGAATCGACTGAAAAAAAATTCATTAACTTATCTTTCACGGTTCATGAGATATGATTTTTTTAATTAACCCTTGTTTTTGAAAATTTTAAGAGAAAAATTAACATATGTCATTGATTATGACAGATAAGTAATGACAACCTTGGTTCATTGTACTCAGAATGAAGTGCCGATTCCAAATATGAAATAAAAATTAGGGATTGCCATTTAAAAAAACAAAGATGGCGCCTGCTTCCACCATTTTCGAAAGTGCCGCCATCTTGGAAATATTTCATTTTGGCTCGTAATCGTCTATTATGCCTAGGTTCCAAATTTCAGATCTCTAGCTCAACTAGAACTTAAAAATTTTCTAATGGGCGCCTTAAAAAAATCACCCTGTATACCTATATTCCTGCTAACTAACTAAACTAAACTAACATCAAGGTTTACTTGTTGAGGTCTGTCTTACTACATCGTTGCTTATTCTGGACATGCCATCGGACTTTAATTCTTGCACTTTGATAACGTTCCTTTCAGTTTTCGATAGATGTGATGGAATAAGTGATTGACTCAAAACCCGATCTCAAACATAAATTCATCTGTGAAACTGAAATTTTTTTCCATACTTCTTCCATATCTTTTTGACAATGACATAACATTTTTTGGATCCATTGCGATTTATCTTTTTGCTAATAATTAAACGCATCGAAGATAGAGACGCCACCCGTACACGTGCACATATCGAATAGGTGAAGACCGAATCAAATTAATCACCTTTTTTCATTTATATTGGAACATCAATAATAATACATGCCCTAAACCCTAAACAAACTGTAATGTGTTTCGTCTTATGGTAGGTATCTTCAAGGCGGACAAAAATCGCTAAAAAAGGCAATACTTTGGTGCAATTGAAGATCTCGTATTGAAAAGTGAATAAGTACCACAAATAGGTACATACTCCTATATAATTATGTAATCTGAATATGACTATACTTGAACACATCATAAGTCGCCGCTCCTATGTACAAAAAATGACAGAAGAGGGAAATTGTTTTACTACTCTAGTACAATCAGAGGAAGAAAAATATACAATTTGTGTATATTAATTAGTAACTGCGAATATTTAAGTTATATCGCATTTTTCTACTGAAGGTACCAATGTTTTGAGGCGAAACACGCATGTTCTAGATAGAGGGGGAGGTGGGGGAAACCACTTCGCACACTTAATTTATTAATCTGATCTGACAGCATGTGTTCCGCTTAAATTCAAGTTTTTTTGGGATTCCACAAATAATTGAACGACAAACGATGCTTTTAATTCATTAGAACTTAATTGTTCCATTACAATTTAGCAATAGACTAAAGAATTCCAAACTCTGTGAGAAATACTTTCGTATGTATGGGTGTCTAAAGTGATATCCGGATTAGCATATTGCACCAAAAAATCAAGGTACCTCTTTAAACTACCATGCCTACTTAAGAAAGTATTGGTCGATTAGAATAAGATTTTTTTCGATTCGTAAATTGGAAGGGAATAATTAGTACCTAAGTATGTATACTTTAAAGTCCCTAAAAAGTAACTCCTCCAAATTAACTGTTGTCTTTTTACGCCAAAAAAGGCATTTCTAACATAAAACTCCTACTCGGGACTGACCTATAATAGTACCTATATTACGATTTACGATCGGTAGGTGCCTTATAACGAAAGAGAAAAAGTTAGAAGAATGAGGTCGAGTTTTGCTAATTTTCGATTCCTGTTATAAAAGGCGTCTACCGATCGTGTATCGTATAAAATTCTTTGGGCATACGACTTAATTAAAAAAAAAAACGTTTGACAATTACATTGATAGAATCAAAAAAATAAACGTTGAGAACCGTTATGAATTATAAACACGACTGTTATGAATATAATGGTCTTGTTTATCATGTTTCCATAACAACCAATATCAGTTCGGTACCACCATTGATTTGATAATCAATGGTACCACTAAGCATAGAAAAATAAGTCGGTATAGCGCAAAATAATATATGTATATTTGCTGAGGAGCTTAAGTGAAGCTTTATGTGCAGAGCGACTTAGCTCCGTATAAAATATGCTATTTTTTCTTCAAAAGTCATTTAAATGTGACATTACACTGCTGGATTGATTATGTTTAAGTGTGACTTTTTTGACGTCCGACATGTAAAGTACTTTACCTGCCGCTACGAGCACTTTATCTGTCGGATGTCAAAAAATTCACACTTAAACCTAATCAATCCAGTGTAATGTCACATTTAAATGACGTTTGAAGAAAAAATAACTATTATAATCGGATTCAAATAACATAACTACTAAGGGCCGGTTGTATAAAAATTTATTCGCGAGATAATCCTCCAAAATGGATAAACTGCCATAGAAACGATTGTTGATTACAATTAACCGATTGCATCGAAAACCAAAAATGAAATACCGCATGCGCGGGTGGAAATTAGCCCTGCCCACACCATTTAAATAGTAACCGCCATCCGAACTCAATGATACCAACCATACACCTAACATCCCTAGGAACTTGACATCTGATTGAGAGATAGAAAACTTGACATTTGGTTTAACAATTAATCTAAAAATTCTATCTAGTTGTTATAGCCGCGAGATCACACAATATTACTAATAATAAAGTTTAAAACGTTCTGCGGGTTCTACTTAACGTTATAAACATGCCAAAACTAAACCCACGCCGGCTTGTTGCTTTTGACAGCTGGCGTATGGAGCCTGTATAAAGGAGACCGAACTAAGTGGAGTATATAGTCAGTAGTCGTGTCTAAAAATTATGGCGGCGCGCGCTTGCTGGCGTGGTTCCGTATGTTATATTTTTTTACACTACTGATACATTAATACTTTATTATATATTTATTATCCACTATATATTACTATTACAAAAATTATTTTATATTTTTTAGACACAACTAGTACGCTTTGTTCGGTCTCCTTATACAGGCTCCATAAGCTTGCGGCTGCGATCGCTGTCAATAGCACCAACCTAACAACGCAACTAGCACTATTTTATTCACGATTTTGAATTTCCCGGACTTTTATGGGCGGAGTTCGCGCATGCGGTATAGAAATTTGTTCGATGCAATTGGTCCATTGTCACTATAGATATTTTGGAGGGTAAAAATTTAACACCGCGATTAAATTTTTATACAACCGGCGCACAATTGGCGCACTCCGAATACAGGGCGTTATAGAGCACATTAAAACTAAGGATAATCTGCAAAGAAAAATTATATCTGATGGTTAGTTTCCGAGTTATTAAGTTTCCCTCATCCAAGTTACAAGCTAATTATTTTCATAACCAAGACAGAAATGAGCGAATAATTCATGCTACTATAATCTCTGGATAAAATGCAATATGATTTGTTTAATTTTTTTCACAAAACCTCTAATACAAAGAAATTGAAAATGTTAAAATTTAATAAAATACCTAAATTTGAGAGAATTTTGAAGTTTGGCAACCTCTCAAGCTCCCCTTGGGATAAACTAAAATACCTTCTATTGCCATGAAAATATTAATAATGAATTTCAATTGTTGTTTCTGTTTTTTAATAAAATTGACAGTACTAAATTAGTTTGACAAGTTCTCGCATCATAAAAATTGAACGTTTCTCTTTTTTTTCTCGTCGAACCTATTCACATGTTCAATGCAGTGTTGCCACTTTTATTTTCACAAAAGTGGTCATATCTTTGCAAAGAAAGGACTTACAGCACTGCGGTAAAAAAATTCGTCATTCTTAAAACGTAAAGTTTATCACAGTATGCTCCGAGTGCGGCAATTACTGATCACCCTATATATAAAGTACCTACCGCAACCTATGAGGCTATGAGTTAGACAGAGAAAGCATTCTTTTTCCCGAAAATGGCGGATTTCGCTGTTGAATTAGTGTCGATCCCAATGTCATTTGCGTCAGTCTATCAAACGGCCGTCAACGGAGTGAAACTTTCGTTTTACATTGGCTTTTTATTATGGCAACGAGTGGGTCTGTTTTGAGTTTTCTAAACATTTAAAACAAAGTTTTTCTTAAAAGTCATGTTTGAGGTTAACATTGAATTTGGCGGGTTTGCAAGATTTTTGAATTTGCCGCTTTTTTCCCGAAAATGGCGGACGGTTTGCGGTACTTTATACAGCATGATCAGGAATGACTGAATCTGTTGGTATGAAAACAGTTGCGAAATTAGGAATTTTTTTTGTGGTATGATTTGCAAACCTGATTGTTATAATTAAAAATATCAGTTTACAAAATCTAAGGTTATGTTAAGGTGAAGTATTGTTATGTTGAAATTGTCAAGATTTTCAAAAGTTGACAGTAAGATGTGCGCGCCAACGTCCTTGCGGTTTTTTGCAATAGTACCAATTCCACTAGTTATTTTTTCAATACCAACAGATGCAGTCATTCTTGATCACTCTGTATATCTAGAACTTTAATAATTACCTATATTTAAACCTGATGTACGCAACTTTTATTTCTAGAAAAAATCACTAGATATAAATGGCCACTTGGATCAATTAATCTCTTACAATGGGGATGCAGCTCTACACAGAAAAACTTTATTTCAACAAACATTAAATGTTCCTTCAGATTTACCTCTCAACATGTATTCACTCCCAACCAACGTAACTTCCCGTGCACCTTTCAGCTCAAGTTGTACTACTTCCCGCACATTTTCAAATTCCTATACATCTACTACTTCGATGACTACGACAACTAGTACAGCATGGCCATCAAGAGTGGTAAGAGTACCTATATTGTAATTTATTTGTAAGTTCAAAACATAATTTAGTAATTAACAAATAAAAAAATAACTATATTGGTAAATGCTTCTATCTGATCTGTTCTAGTCTTTGGAGAATATTTTCAGCAATATAGACAGAAACCATAACAGAATTCAAGACAATGCCTTGCAGATATGGAGATCAACTCCAACTCATTTACATAGCAATCAAACGAGACTACTAGCTTTAATGGAAACTAACAAGAATGAATTACAAATTTTGTTGTCGACTTTAAACGAAACTACTGCAAATGTCGAAAATGACATTCGAACAAATAGACAAAGGTAAGGATTCGTATTTTAGTATTAAATTTAAAAATATCGGATGTTCATTTAAAAAAGTCATCAAAATGGCTTTGATCCTTGTCGCTATCTTTGTCTAGCCAACTTAATTTACGATGTTGTTGTCTTTTAAAAAATAAAGTCAAAGCCATTTTGATGACTTTTATAAATGAACACCCGTTACAATGCGTTTTTTCATAATTTACAGATTACAAGACATCCTAGATGCTGAAGGAAGAAGGGTCTTAGAAGAGGTGTATACTGAAAGCAACTCCATTAAGTCAAAACTTGTGTGTACGCAAAGAAAATTAGATGAAATAATTTACCAAATTAAATATCCACAAACCAGTTCAATACTTCGAGAAACTGAAAGAATGCTAAATGAAGATACGTCTAACATACAACGTACAACACAAACAAACTACAATCCGAGAGTTATGAATTCATCTCCCATAGTGTCACGGCGTCCACCAGAGAGTTCCCATCCAAACTTTCAAGGGTTTTCTTCCCCAAGACCATCAACTTTAAGACCAATCTTCAGAAGACGAATACTGCATAATAATAATGATATTGTGTTTGGTGGCAAAGGAACAGATGATGGATTGTTCACAAAACCATGGGGATTATGTTGTGATAAAAGAGGCCATATTATTGTCGCTGATCGAGGCAATGATAGAATACAAATTTTTGATTGTACAGGCAAATTCTTGAGTAAATTTGGCAGCCACGGTAGTGCTCCCGGACAGCTTTTTAGACCTACAGGCATAACGATAAACCCAGAAGGACATATTGTAGTTGCCGATAAGGACAACCACCGCATTCAAATCTTTAAACTAAATGGAACTTTGGTCCATTATTTTGGTAAAAGAGGCAACGAAAACGGAGAATTTGAATATCCATGGGACGTAGCGTGCAACAACACTGGCAACATACTGGTATCCGATTCACACAATCATCGAGTCCAATTATTTAATGAAATTGGAGACTTATGTTCCATTTTTAAATTTAATGTTAATGTTCGTTACAATCCAAAATTGAATCATTCACCAAGAGGTGTATGTTTCACGCCTGACAATAAATATATATTAGTAACAGATTTTAACAATCACTGCTTAGTAAAACTGGACGAAAGACTAAGACTAATAGAATTCCAAGGGTCCAGAGGCTCCGAATTGAATCAATTCCTTCGCCCACAAGGAATAATTTGTGATGTACATACATATGACATATACGTATGTGATTCAAAAAATAGCAGAATTACTGTCTGGAACGGTGCCGTTAGAACAGACTCAAACCATACAATCAACTTCAGTTTACCAAGCAACATGATAACTCCGGCTTCAATGGATTTCTTGCCAAATGGATGTTTAGTAATCTTGGATAGTGAAAATTGTAATATTAGGATTGTTAATCCAATATCACCTTTACCAGATTTGGGAAGTCTTCCTCAGAACGCACAAACTTCAAGACAAGTTCTTTATTGGTAAAACTTAATATCAGTACACAATAACTGTATTTAGGCTGTACCAGGATTATTTTCACTAGAGTACGTCATACTGAAAATAATTCTGGTATTTTCAGTACCTAATCAATATCTCTCTGATCTACCTCAAGTTCGCTGAGAATGATTCTGCCATCCTATAAACTCTATAAAGGGTAGTGATGGAAAATTTGCAAATTCATGACGTGTCTTGTTTTTAAAGTAGCCTTATTCTCACTGGTAGAACCAATAATCTAGAATGTATCAACAAATAAATTAATCTGATCCCTCTAGTCGCATATTCAGATATCGCCGGCACTTTTGCAGTCTAACTGAATGCACCAAGGGTAATGCGGGTAGTATACATATACTGCTTCAATTCATCACGTTATTTCAATATAATATATACATACCTATATTTGAAGTTAGTAAATAATTATAAGCGTTATATGTCCACTTACCGAAAATCAGAAATGGAGTTTATAATTGCGAGGACCATTGTCAACAGTCTTTTTCTAAATTATATGGTTTTGTTCAATTTCAATGTATGTGAATTTTTCTGACATTTTCACTTTCTTATACGAATTTGATTATTTTTCCCATGATGTCTGCCTGTATCTGCGATAACTCAAAAACTGCTTATCGGAAATATTCGAAATTTTATATTTAAGAGTTGATTTCAAATCTTTTTTATCTAGCACCTACCAACACAAGTGATACCTACTTGCCTAAAACTTTTTTAGATTTTTTAAGATTACCTTGAATAGGAAATAATTTAGGAGATTTTTTTCTCTAATATTTAGGTAGGTAGGTAAGGTATTTATAATTCTCACACCTCATAGTCCAGTCAAACGATAACAAAAATGTCGATATAAAAACGTTAAATCGGAGTTCAATGAGATTTTAAGGAGGAGTAGTGGATGCCGACGGAACACTCCACCTCGTTTTTCACCGGTACAATTTCGTAAGGGGTGGCCGTTTAAATTCCTTAAAATTCTAGTTGGACTGGTGCAATTTTTTATAGCAACCCTCTAAATTAAAAGCATTATTTAATTCTGCTATATTATTGTAAATTGTAATAAATGTATGTTATGTATATGGATGAGCTTTTGCTTGATACCTTCAGTTTAATTTATGGTTTTAGCATTTTTTAGTCCAATGAAAAATGAAATCACCTTAGAAACGATTGCTTCAATAATTATAACTGTATTGTCTGCTAAAATTAACCGAGACGCAAGAAAGTGACCCTAAGTATTTTAAACTGAAATTGAACAAAATCTATAAACTTTAAAAATATTGTTGGAAACACGGCATAGCTTTCCTCAACAGACCCATAAATAGAAATTATACACGCTATAAAGAGTCTACCTTTACGTCTACTACTTCGTGTCCACTGTTTTAGTAAAAGAAGAATCAATTGGTATATCTCTTATGGGCAAAGATCGCAGGATGTGCAGAGCCGGCATTGTTTTTATTTAAATAAAAAAATCCAAGTCATTTAATGCTGGTATTGCCCAAGGCCCGGGCAATGTCGACTCTACACACCCTGCCAACCTTATGGGACTTAATGTGCAACAGTACTGGAAGTATCTATTCAACAAAAACGTTTTCCATTATTTATTGAAATCAAGCAATTACCTACAGGGTGTCCCTGAAAGATCTGTACAAAAAGCTACCACAAGTTTTTGGGCTCATAAGAAGTCGTTTGAACAAAACATACCTCTGTCCAAAAGTTCCTCCTTACTGAGTTACAGGGCGCTAAAAATATATTTCCAAATAATTTTTTAAGTATATCTACAGAACGGTTTAAAGTAGAGATCTGAAATTTGGTGGGTTAATAAGTCTATAAGGAAGCTACAATGTGTTGGTATTACAACCAAAATAATATTGTTCAGTGCCGTACTTATAAGGGGAATATAGGTTTTTTTTAATGTTTCTTGTAGGAAATTCAATTTTTTTTACAAAATAACAAGAATTAGGATAGATACGATCAAGACACGTAAAAACGGTATACTTCTTTGACTTGTGTTAACTCAACCGTTTGTGAGATATTTAACTATGAAAAATTGTTTTGCTATGAAAACAATTTGTGACTTACCCTGTAAAGTCAAAAATATTGGGTCACTCTAATTCAGCTGATTCTGCGTCTAAAACTAAGAATAAATGGTTATAGGAACCGACCCACAAAACAATTTCGTTACTAAAGTACAGAGTGTTAAAAGTTATCTTTTTTATTCGCCCTGTATCTTTTTTAAGTATATCTACAGAATGGTTTAAGATAAGAAATTATGTTTAGGTGTGAACGTAGAATCAGCTGTATTAGAGTGACCCCATCTTTTTGACTATACAGGGTAAATTACAAATTGTTTTAATTGCAAAAAATTTTTTCAAGGTGAAATATCTCGCAAACAGTTGAGTTATTGCAAATCAAACAAAGTATAAGTATACCTTCTTTATGTGCCTTGAGCGTATTTATTCTTGTTATTTTGTAAAAAAATTCTAACCCCTACAAAAAATATTCAAGAAAACCCTAACTCCTCCCCTATAAGTACGCCACAGAACAATATTATTTTGGTTGTAATACCAACAGATTGTAGCTTCTTTATAGACTTATTAACCCATCAAATTTCAGATCTCTACTTTAAACCGTTCTGTAGATATACTTAATAAACGATTTCGAAAGATATTTTTTAACGCCCTGTAACTCAGTAAGGAAGAACTTTTGGACTTATTTTGAGCATAAAAACTTGTGGTAGCTTTTTGTACAGACCTTTCAGGGACACCCTGTATATGCTTTTTAATTTAAATGAGAACTTTTGATATAATGCGAAATAACGTCTCTAAGACGTGTATGACTGATAGTACCTAAATATACAGGGTGTCTTTATACTCCAAAAAAGTGAGTTGTGGATACTAGACACTACAATAGATGAATTATTATCTATAGCCTAAAGTTCTTTCTTATTAAGTTACATGATATTGAAATCGATAATAATAACTGATAAATTCACCACTATACTCCTAAGCTGACCCTTTAGTATTCACATCTCATTTTCTAAGTAGAGAATATTTCACTCACAAATATTGCAATTTTAATAAAATATAAGAATATAACCATTGACACTGTTTAGTAACATTGGATGTAAATGGCATTTTCAGATTGACGCAATGCCGTCCTACCTAGAGGAGCAACTATTTCATAACTCCTAAACGTTAAGCCTGGTTCGGATTATGCTTAATTTTAGTCACTTGCTTTAGATACTAGATTTAGCTACTGTCCCCGTGTAAATTGTACATTCGGATAGAAATTTAGTCGAGAGACGAGTAATTTAATAACTAAAATGAGTAAAACTGGACAAAAAGTGTTCACATTACAGTACCTACAGTCGCGTAGTGAGTGACTAAAATGGATTCACTCGACTAAATCACTTACCAAACTACTCGACTACATTTTCGTAGTTCGCACACATTTAGTTACTAAGTTAATCGCCTAATCCGAACCAGGCTTAAGTTTGGTACAATGTTATGAAATAAATTTTCCTGAGTGTAGTGTTCACCCCAATGTTCAATTAATTTTATATAAGAAATATGGCTTATACGAGCCAATAAATAACCATTTTACAGACTACGCCGGAAGAATAAAATGTAGAATTAAGCTTTCCTAGTGTATAAAGATGTTATTCTACAAACAGTACTTATTAAAAAACCTTAATGTTAATTGCCTAAGCTAATAATGTCACTTTATGTCACCAGTGTTAAAAGTTGAATGTCAAACTTTCCAAGATATTTGTGTGTGAATGTGTCAGTTTATAAGTATTTATGCGATCATTGTATTAATTATTAATATAGTTTGATTTTTATGACTTTGTAGCACCTACAATGAACTTTTATTACTGTTTGTAGAAAAAAAAGTATGGGTATGATATAAGTGTTAAAAGTGATTTTATTTTATCGAAGATTAGGGCCTCCAAGCTGCGTCAAATTTCTCTTCTCACAAAATAAAATGACACTTTTACTGAACACATATCATAAATAGCTATTAAATATTTACGCACCACGATATTGATATTGATAGTAATCATCCAACTCAGGGCAACTATATTCTAAATTAAAATGTAGCCATAGAAGTTGTGTATATTCTTGACACTTCGTATAATTTTTATGTATCTACAGGGTGGCTACAAAAAGCCCGGCCACTTTTCCAACTATTAACAACGGATGTCACTGTTTTTTAATGTCTAATAACGTCCCTAGAAAAAGATTGGTTTTAATGCAATATGGCAGCATCAATGAAATTTGCGAATATTGCGAATAATATTACACAACTTCCGGCCGCCATCTTGCATCGGTTGCCAGATTCTTTTTCTAGGGACGTACCTAAACATCATAAACACAGCGACATCTGTTGTTAGTAGTTGGAAAAGTGGCCGGGGTTTTTGTAGCCAGTGTGTATATGTTATATGTATTTAATATGTAATTTTGAAATTTTTTATTTTTGTGTTGTAATAAATTATATAAAAAAGAATCAAAAATAAAAATTCTCTCTTCCAATCACAAGCCACGGTATGTCATGTCCATGTTACAATATCTAAACTTAATATGTGTATCTGTTAAAAAAATAATTTGATCTAAGGATAAGGCCTTCAGATTATTTTTAGTTCCTTTATTATGTAATATTTGTTCATTTGAGGACAATAAAATTATATCTTTAACTTAAAGTACTTTTTTATACCTGAACTCAATGGTTTCGAAAAATATTTTTCTCCTTATATTTATCACTCCCGTTAAATTAGGAAAAATAGCGGGAAAAATTCCGAAAACCCGTGCTCGATCTGGTGGAGGGGGGCGAAGGCGCCTAAAGCGGTTTTTTCGATATAATTCAAAAGCAAAGATATGTACGATGATAGAAGATATAGAAAATGGAGCTTGTCAACTTGCATCCACAAATACTTTAATGCAATTTTTGTGGGTAAATAGTTTTTCCGTAATAGAATTTTAAATGGTAAATTTTTTTTTTGCTTCAAAAAATAGATTAAATTCATTATACAGAATAATTCGTAAATAAGTAAAAAATTGAAAGGGGTTATTCTTTAATTTCATTTGAGAAGCAAAAATCCTATAAAAAGGTAATCAACTGCCTCGTCTACAAAATGCAAAGTTATAATGTTAGGGAATGAAATATGAAAATTTGCGTTTCAGCGTAGGTAGAGATTTTGTAATAAAATTTTATGAGTTAATAGTTGCTTTCCTTTTACATGAAATCTCAGTTGGTCTCAGCTCATTAGTTGTGACCAGTTGAATGCGCGTTCCATTTATTGTTACTCACTTCACTTGAAGTGAGAATTTTACCTCCCCCCTTACCGATCAAGCACAACCTCATGACCATGTGCTTTGGCGAGTTATTTTTCTCAGTTGGTCCAAACGTCAAATACGGATGAAATGAGTAACTAATCTCACTAACCGTTCCTAGGTACGTATGTGACTGACTTGAGCCGATCTTTGTAATGTAATGCTCGCTTCGAGCATTACATTACAAAGTTCCGTTCCCTTGGCGCCGCGAATGCTCGTTTTGAATGCTCGGCTCAACAGTGCTCCACTATTTAGTCGGTTCTGAAATGTCTGACTTAGAAGTTGCTAGTGCATGTTTTTTTTTTGTTCCTTTAAGCCAACAGTTTTAATGTAGATATGTATGTATCCTCTTCTTTGTGAAGTCGAGATATTCACATTCTTAGAAAAAGTCATTTAAAAATAAATTATGTGTCGCCTTTTCTGTCAGACAGACCCTCCAAATATTATATAAGTTACATTTAGGCTTAATCAAGTGATTTAATGACCCTACCTTGTTTACTAATAACGATACAATTACAACAAATTGAAAGTTGCTGACTGTGCTCGTGCTCGTAACGAACAAGTCGCGACCGGCACTGACTTGTATAATGTAACAATCAAAAGGATTCGTCAAAAAACCGACAGTCAAGTGGAGCAAGATTGCACGTCTTGAGCGGCTCCGCTCGCTGCTCGCTAACCGGCACTGACTAGCGAATGTTCCTGTTACAGTTTTAATATCAAGTAGCCATGAAAATTATAATTTTGTAAATTTTCAATATTTCCGTAATTCTTTCAAGTATTTTTCAACTTGCTTAAATTCAAAATTATGATTGTTTGGTTTAAATAAATTACTATTCCGTTTTATGGCTACTTGATTTTAAAGAATTGCAAACTTTTTTTCAAAATAACTCGCTTATTTTAAATTATTATCAAAAAAGACGAGGAAATTTTTTATATAGAATTTAATTTACCATCGATTTTTGCAAAAATATATAGGATGTACCATTTAAATTTTTTATATTTTTTTGAATATCTTGAAAACCAGATGGTCAATTGTTTTTCTGTTTTCACCACTGTAATCAGCGGAAAAAATTCTACTAGTTTGCTAATTTAACCGACTATGTAGCTCCAATAATAACGAAGTGAGCCACTTCGCGCGAACACCCTGTATAATACACAGCTGCAAAAGCCTACTAATAGAGTCATCCGGTCAAAAATAAAAACGCTTAAAAACCTGATTAATGTAATCTAGAGGTAAAAAAATATAGAAATATTTTTTTTCTTATACTTGCACGAAAATGGCCACTTTATTTGCGTGAAATGCGGTACAAAGTCGCCTTTTCAGGGTAGTCGCGGAAAATAAAGAGTGGGGGTAACATTTCTCACTTGGGTAGCCATTCCCTCTCTGATATGCGGGAGTTATTTGTGTTTGTTTATGGTAATACTGTTATAATTTGTTCGCGTGTTTCACGCAAAATAAATGACCATTTTCGTACAGGTATGAGAAAAATAGAGTATGCTACACGGGAGGAATTGATTCTGCCTCGTGTTCTTGCGCCCTCGCTTCGCTCGGGTTCATTTTCACACTCCTTAGAATCTCTTAATTCCTACCTTGTTGCATAAACTAGGTACTATTATACTCCAAAAGTTTATCCCGACCCCAAAATTTTAAATTGAAAAAAAAGGTACTTTTCAAACACCCCGAAAAGCGTACCATGTTGTGTGATGTCATAAGCCAGTGTCGAAATGTCAGTCAATGGTAAAATACATACACAAACGACATTGACAGATGAACAGAACATGGCTAATGACGTCACAAATTCTTAAACCGATCACGTCGTGTTTTAAATGTGAATTAATTTTTACGACTTTTAATATTGAATAATTTAAAATTGAGCAATAGAAAAACACTTTTTTCAATGCTATTATTATTTTTTTAGCCTAATCTTTGCAATTAAGAATAAAAAAAGGTATATTAAAAATTTCCGGATGACTCTATTGCCTCGCATACACATTCTACTGCCTCGGCTAGCGCCTCTGCAGTGAAATGTGCATATGCTTTGCTATAATATGAGCTTTCTCCGCCTGGTCTATAATATACTATTATTGTGTAAGAAGTAATTAAAATGCAATTTTTCACACACATGAAGTTTCAACTCACCCATGTGAGAAACTAGCCTATTTCAAGAATAAGCGCCCTGGTGTTTAGTATTATTGCCTGCTAGTTTTTTCTATAAATGACGAACATTTTTTTAGTAACAGCATAATCGTGAAATGTCGATGATTAAGATATTTTTTACTCATTACTTACATTACATATTTACTCATTTTGCTGTCATGAAAAAAACTATTTCCACACTTGTTAGGAAAAGTTCAATTTTTCTTAACTCAAATGAATATTGAAATTTAAGGTTTTTCCAAACGGTAGTAGAAAAAATATTTTTCCAAATTGATTTTTTAGTATCTACAGGGTAAATCTTATTCTATCCTCACCATTACGATTTCGTAAACTGCAAGAGATACACGATGATGAAGAGATGCAAAGTCGATTAAATGAAACAAAATTTGAGGTGTAAAAAGAATCTATCATTAAAGCTGTGCCATCTCTTTTTTGCTTCTGAATTGTCTCTCAGATCCGTTTTTATCTTATGCCCGCTATATTTCACTTACGATATATGTTTTAGCATATTTTTTTACTTTCTTATACGAAGTAATAAGAAAGTATAGTAGGTACGTACCTAATCGTGATTTTTTTCGACTTCGAGATTTTGATGGATTTACAAGTTTTGAGGGCCCCTGAATCCATTCTCACCATTTTTGCCATAATCTCTGTCTGTCTGTCAGTATCCACGATACGTAACTCAAAAACGACTTATCGGATTTGATTCAAATTTCATAGTTAAGAGTTTGAACAAAATTGTGGGTGCCACATTAAATCTTTTTCATCTAGCACCAACACAAAAGTGGCACTTACCTGAAGACATTTTTAGGTTTTTTACGAGGTTTTTTAGAAATATCTTGAAAAATAAACAATTTACGAGATTTGTTTATTTTTTAACATTGATTTAGAATTAAATTTTGAACAAATTTTGTTTGAACTTTTTTTTTAAATTCGGTTAAAAAAATTTCAAAAAAACGAGATATTTTTAAAACACTTGTATTTCTCAGTGCGCGTTGAATCCGACAGCCTAGATAGACTAAAGTCCCTGTTAGACCCGTGACTAAATGGACTTGATTGCCAAACGGAAGGTCGCGGGTTCGAATTCCAGAAAGACCAAATGCGAAGGAGACTTCCGAAAATTATTTGAAAATTGCTGGAAACGCTCAAAATTTAAATACGATTTTTACAAGAAATTTAACTTAATATCTTTAGGAAAAGTCAGTAATTGTGGTACTATCGTATAAGAAAGTCACATGTTGCACACATCAGATATTTTATTTTAATGATTGTTATCACTTCATGGGTAGGTATTAGTCCAGGAAAAATAGACTTTAACCTGGAAAAAAATTGTTACAGACTGAATTTTTGCATGCACCTTAGTATTATAGCCCTCTATAATGTGTGAAAGTTCCCCATCGATTTGATGGCTGCTGAGTTACTCGAGGTCAAAGGTCGCGACAAACAGTTTTTTTCAAATATCTCGAGAACGGCGACCTTTATTGAAAAAAATATAGAGAGGTAATTTTTAGCTGAGGCAATTTGCTATAAAAACTTATTCAAAAGTTTTTTTGTAGGGGCAATCGTTCACGAGATATAGCGTTTCAAAAACTAAGAACTACGAAGAATAACGACTGATCTTAGAATATGGAAGTTGGATAATGAATTATTATTCAATATGTATATTTATGACGTTTTTTATTTATTTGTGTGTTTATTGCATTTATTTGGGCATTTATGATACAGTAATTAACTTTCTTCAGTTTCGGTGAGGGATTGTTCCGTCACCAAAGTTTGGACGAGGAAATGCGATGGATCGATGTCGTTATCGATCTCCTCGTTATCAATATTAAAATTTTCCATGTTCATACATGTTTGGCCATTACATTGGCTACAAACTACAGAACAGTTCAATTCTGCTTTTCGCCGACATCCACAATTGGAATGGAGAAATTGATCCTCAGGACTGGGGATCGGTACTACAAAATAATATTTTAGAGCCAGTTACAACTCTGCTCCAAGCCGCTCCTGATAAATTACTCAATACAGTATTTTGTAAGTGCAAGAAAGGCTGTGGTTCCAATTGTGGATGTCGGAAAGCAGGATTGAACTGTTCTGTAGTTTGTAGCCAATGTACTGGCCAAACATGAGAACGACCCAAAACGCAAATCACGCATAGTAACAGAGTAGCTAATAAGAGAACGTGTTCGAATTTTGGACTGGCCAGCCCAATCACCTGACCTCAACCCAATAGAGAATCAGTGGGAAGAGGTCGAGAGACGAATTAGAACGGAATTATTTAGAAACAAGCGTTGATCGACAAAATCAGCGATGTTTGGAGGAATATTCCGGAAGGTGTTATATAAAATTATTGCAAATAAAGGGTATGTAATAAATTACTAAATATTATATTTATTGTTTACTTGTTTCATATGTGTCAGTGTTTAGTTAGTTCAATAAAATTGAAATGTTGCTTTACTTTTGTCCGACTCCTATTTTCCACAATTGGTTTTCATTTTTTATCGAGCTTAATAAGAAATATTATAAAAGTATGAATCTCCAGATCAAATGTTTTTAACTATAGAAAACTAATTACATCATATTTTTCATGTTTTTAAATATAAGTTTCACTTTCTGTTCACATATTTCAAAATTAATAGTTGATGTTGCTTTACTTTTATCCAATAGTGTATGCAATGAATGATTTTTTGGTAAGGTTTTAACTGTTCTCAGCTAGGACTGTCACGTTTACGTACTGGAATGAGAAAATCAATGTTCATTTCATCTTAATCAAACCTCAAAGAAAAGCAACGTTTTGACACTTCTTCAACAAGCATCAAGCTCATGCATAAACTTATTTTATAACAATAAATGAAAAAAATAGAAAATCTTATGTTTATTTCCTAATTACGAACATTTTCTCTTATATGTTAAAAAACCATTTTACAATCGGCGTTTTTGGGTACTGATATAAAGTACATTGTTGCCTCGAATAAAAGCATCACCAAACTTATTCTTCAATTGTCCATTCACATACTCCTCAGTCTGTTCCAATGCAATATTCATATAACCATCCAAACAAGCTAAAACACCTACAAAAATTTGTGATAAAGTAAAACAAAGCCAAATAAAAAAAATTAAACCTAACCTCTATAATCAACGCCGCTATTGAGTTTTACAACAACGGGTCGTCCATGGATTTGTTGAATGAAGGTGGATAACGCTTCTTTTCTATTCATGTTTTACAACTGGAGTGGAAAACTGGTGAAGTAGTTAAATAAATTAAAACGTTCATAAACCGTAAGAATTTAATGAAAAAGTGTTTGTCAAATTTGACGTTAAATACTACCGCGATCTATTAGCAGAACATGTAAGTTTTAACTAAAGGTTCAATTGAACTAAACATCAGTACAAATAGAACTACGTCTCAAAGTTTAAAATTTAGTGTTTCAATATTTTAAGAAATTATTATTAAAACCAGTTTAGATGGAACTCCTGACGCAAGAATGAATATGTAAATGTGTTTTGAATGAAATTATAAAATTATAACATTAATTAATACCACTGGAAATAAACCGAATAGTTTAGATAATTGTTGAGAATTTTAGAATGAAAAACGTATTTGTTTCTTTAATTGAAAATTTACTGTTTTCTAGTACACAGTAACATAAAAAGAGAATATCACCAGCACCTGTTCAGTTATCTATTATTTGATCTTACGGACAATATATTCACAGAATTTACAAGTAATTAATATAAAAATAAAAATTCCACATATACTAAAAGATATCTGACTGCAAACTTCTACAGAATTACATATTCAAGTATAGTTAAATAATATACATGTATAGTGTTTAATACAAAATAATTTACAACTACATTTTTACGACAATCTAATAGGTACATATTTACAATTAAAGACAAGAAGTCATTTTATGAGTATCTTCTGCATTTGTCAAAGTTTAGATGATGCGCTATATACGAAAATAATTAGTAGAATATTGCACAAAAATGTAATATAATTAGTGAGTACAAATTTACATAAATATACTCACTGATATAGCAGAGCATAATATTCTTCCAAGAAAACAATTGTCGTAATTCACAAAAAACATCCCAGTAAAAGATCACATTAAAGTTTTATTAGCTGCTCGAACGGAATTTTCTAGCTAATTCGACGGCCTATAATAAAAAGCCATAATAATACTAATTATTAATTTTACTAGCTATGTCAATGTAAATAACACTTGTTGAATTGTTCTCGATGCAATTGTTATTAATTTCACAATAATTATTAATGACTATTTGAACTATTAGCAACACTACTGCCTGCACCTGTTCCATTCAAAACATTTTCTACACTTCCTGTGCCGCCGTTGCCATCACCACCTGTGCCCCCTTCACTGTTATTGTTGCTGTTATTTCTGCTACCTATAAAAACAAAAGAGTCACTATGTAATCAGAACAAGTAATGGGATCTTACCTAATGGGCTTAGGGGACCTTTTATGCGACATGTGTTGTAAGAACCACAGTGAAAGCATTTGAATCCTATTACATGAAACTTGACGGTGCCTTCCTAGAATTAACAGAAAAATACAATATGGTTAGATTTGCAATCATTTTTAAATTGAAATATTTGAGTTGGTACTCTGTCTCAATTTTAAATAAAATGCAAAAAATAGCTTGCATAAAAAAATAACCATGTTTATAATAAATTAATATTATACGTTCAACTATCATATAATTCATGGTAAAGTATTCTACATATTTGCAATACACCCTAACTTCAAGTGACTTATTCATAATATGATATTTATCCGCAACCAGTATATTATTAGGTCATAATTCTACTACTCGGAGACGTCTTATGATATTAATAAAGCACATGGGTCTTACAATTAAAGAATTAAATATCCATGACTACATAATTCCTAATAAAAATTAATTCTACGTAAAATGACAAAAGTCACTTCAAAATGTCAAATAAAATTTTTCCAAAAAATTAATTTAAGAACGCCACTCTCTAGCCTGGTTGTACTCGATAGTTTCTGGTTCTGCACATGCGCCAGAGCCAGTAAAGAGTGTGCTACATTATGCATATTTGTCAGTTTGTTTTAGGTTACTACTGTCACTGCCACTGGCAACGGATCCTTACCCCCACCCCGGGAGTTTTCTCTCTATATTTATACCTTCTTGTATGTCTGGGATCCACCAGTTCAGGCAAAACACATTCCATATAAAATCTTTTTAAAGTTGGCAGCATTTTACTCTCCCAAAAATTTTTATCTCAATATATCCGTTCTATTTTCTGACCTAACGACGTCCACACCAAAAGAATACAATAGATACTCTTTTTACTTTCTTATACGAATTATAAGGAAGTAAGTACCGGGTGATTTTTTTAGTTGGTACAGCACCTTTTTCTTGCTTATTATTAAAGATAGAGTTTTGAAATTTTGCAGGCATACTTAGAAACATTTTTTGCATCTAATCACTGTGTTTTTATTTTTGTGCTGTTTTCCGTCTAACCGGAAGTGACGTCAACTTTCAATTTTCAAATGAAACACTATAGTTTTTCGTTTGGATTTTAAAACTAGATTTTTTTCTGAGTTAGAATGTGTAAAAAAAGTATTAGGTTGAAGAGGAAAGTTTTTGAAATAATGCGATTTTAAAGTTTCAAGCGTTGAGGTAAGGTAGGTATGCGAGGCATTAAAAAATAATTGAGTTACCCATGGAATGATGTTGTGGCAGATTAAAATTCCCGTCAAAATGCGTAGTAGGTGCATGTCAAGTCAATACAAGTTTGCGTTGCCGTCTTTGAGATTAACATTTCGAAGTTTTCTCGCGTCAGTTACAGTTTGTATAATCATATTCCATTTTCTTCACTAATTTTTTGTGAAGAGACGCGAGAAAACTTTGAAATGCTAATTTCAAAGACGGCAACGCTAATTTGTATTGACTTGACATGCGCCTACTACGCGTTTTGACGAGAATTTTAATCTGCCACCAAATCATTCCATGGTTAACTCGATTATTTTTTAGTACCTCAACACTCGAAACTTTAAAATCGCATTATTTCAAAAACTTTCCTCTTCAACCTAATACTTTTTTTACACATTCTAACTCAGAAAAAAATCTAGTTTTAAAATCCAAAAGAAAAACTATAGTGTTTCATTTGAAAATTGAAAGTTGGCGTCAGTTCCGGTTAGACGGAAAACAGCACAAAAATAAAAACAAAGTGATTAGATGCAAAAAATGTTTCTAAGTATGCCTGCAAAGTTTCAAAACTCTATCTTTAATAATAAGCAAGAAAAAGGTGCTGTACCAACTAAAAAAATCACCCGGTATAGTAATCGTGTTTTTTTTCGACTTCGAGATTTTGATGGATTTACACGTTTTGAGGGCCCCTGAATCCATTCTGACTATTTTCGTCATGATGTCTGTCTGTATCCACCACAACTCAAAAACGACTTATCGGATTTGATTCAAATTTCATATTTAAGAGTTTGAACAAAATTGTGGGTGCCACATTAAATGTTTTTCATCTAGCACCAACACAAGTGACACTTACCTGAAGACATTTTTAGGTTTTTTAGGAATATCTTGAAAATTAAACAATTTATGAGATTTTTTTATTCTTTAACATTGATTTAGAATTGAATTTTGAACAAATTTTATTTGAACTTTTTTTTGAAATTCCGTCAAAAAAATTTCAAAAAAACTAGATATTCTTAAAACACTATATGGTAGACCATGTGTCTCATTATATGGCTGCCAAACGGAAGGTCCCGGGTTCGAATCCCAGAAGGAACGGACCATTAGTTTTTTTTTATTTTAGTGGTTTCTATGGTACCGAAAACAATAATAATGAATAAATAAATGTAATTTCATACCGGGAGATTTTTTTAAGTGAGTGATAGATCAAAAATCTAAAATAAAACACATTTTTGTCGTAAAATTCGGTTATAATGAGTGGGACAAGGAAAGATTTATGCGTATTGCAATAAGTGCGACAGAGAGTATTTGAAAATTGCTGGAAACCTTCAAAATTTTTACAAGAAATTTAACTTAATTTCTTTAGGAAAAGTAATTATTGTGATACTATCCGTAAGTATAAGAAAGTCATGTGTTGGGCACATCAGATATTTTTATTATGTTTAACTGGCCTTGGATTTGGTAGAACCAATTATGGTTTTTGTTAATTACATGTTGTTCGATGTCCAAAATGTATTTTTTTTTCTGTTTGATGCCTTCCTCAGGTGTTAGATTTCGCGCAGAGTAAAGACATTTAATTTCTAGAAGACCATTTTCCTCAATTAATCCATCAGGTGCGGCCCCCAAAAATGGATATTCCTTTGAAATAAAAAGGCCAGAATCCAGAGCTTTTGGCTCATTTATTTTCCCATATTCTAAAGCAGGACTACTAATATTTTCAACATAAAGTAAGGATTTCACGAGTGGTCCGCAGTTTGTTGTCGCCTTTCTTTTACAAATGGTGCCAAAATTGGACGCAGTTAAGAATTTTCTTCTTTGGTCCTTCCACTCAACACAATTAGTTTGCCCTCGGGTCCTTTCTTCAATTTCCTTTAAATCTTGTTATTTTTTTTGTCCATATCTGGTTTGTTACATTGAGGGCCATAACTCTATCGTTATTATTGATTTTAGGAATAACAAGTTTTTTTAGTTTTATTCTGACACTCCAGCATCTAATGAAATTTCGCCTAGTATAGTTTTTACGAATTGAAGACGAAGGGCTTAATTTAGTAAACTATTTATGCAAAGCATAGCAACTAGTGCGTTTCAAATTGTACGTTAGTGCAGCCAAATAACATCTTGCTTGATAGCTTCCCTTTAAAGAATAATTTACCTTTTTTTCTCCCACACATTTACATAATATTGTTGAAAATCTCTACCGGATTGTTGTCTATATCAAGAATTAAATTTTTGATTTGATAAATATTGGAGGTGGTTTTGCAGTCGACTATAAATACCGCTTTTCAGCATGTCGGGAATTAAATTTTCTGGGTCTGGATTTGATTTTTTTACATAAATACTGGAGTTGCTGACACTGCTTATATTTCCCAAAGATATGGCTGGCATTGCTCAAAAAAAATTCGTTTTTGTAAATTGAAATCTTCTGATTTTCGATATGTTATTGCTTCGGTAAAAGCATATCGCATTTTTAATATTTTATTTTGCAATTTTTTACGTAATGTAGATTGTAGATGTTCCTAAGTTTGTGTTATGCGCAAGATTTCTGAGTTTATTACCCAATTTTAGTTCATAAGAACTAAAATTCGTATAAACGAATGAAAATTTGTTAGTTGTCTTGCGTAATTTAACAGATCATACTTATATGTAATTTGATAATACATACAATTTCTAAAAAAAAAAACGTTTAATAAGTTTAAATTATAAATCTGTACCTATGGCGTAAATTTTGTAGTAAAAGTACCTACAACTAAATTCGATTTTTATGAAAACTAAACAAAATATCGAAAAAAGGAAAAGATAATATCATTTTTAAAGAATCAGAGTATTGAAATATGAAAACAATATTAATATTTATTCAGAAATAACTTCATAAGAAGGAGAACAATCTTAACTGGTCAAAAACAAACCAATGTAGGTAGGTATACCAAAACACTTATTTTCAATTTAATAATAAGTTTTTCCCATATAATGCCAACTTCAGATCCATTTTAGTACATTTATATAAGTGTTTTTAACAAACACTCAAATGATTTCCCATTTAAATCACATAACTTTCCTTATATCCTTTAATTGCGTCTATAATCTTTACCACTTACTTTATGACAATCCCTGCAAAGAATATACACCACATAGTCAGTGTACTCGGAGGGCATTGGTGTGTGGGCTACTTCATTATCCAAATACTTCCACAACTGTGTCATATCCATGAGTGATGTCTGACAAATTGGACATGCATAATGTCCAGCTTGCAATAATTGATCAAAACACGTACGGTGTAATAAATGCCCACAAACCGGTATGTGGCAGGGTATTCTTGAAGTATGGATGTCCTCTAAACACACCGGGCAGTTCGACCGCGACACATTTTCAACACACTAAAATAAAAGAAAGAATATTATACATAAACAATTAATTAAATATACCCTCGAATATACCTATAACGTAAAGCGATGATTCCCAAGTGCGACCAACTTTAAAAATTTTGGTTTGGTTGAATCAAAAAGTTTTAGATTAATTATTATTATTAAAATTATATTCTGCACCGTATTTTCATATAATTTAAAGTACACAACATGGATACTATCAATTATAAAAATTTCAATAATTTTATATTGTATAACCGAAAACGTTTATGAGTAAACCACAACCATCAAAGTTGATATGTTATTCAAAACCTAATAATATAATAGATATTTATTTTATTAGGGGTATAAGCGAAACTTTATGTGACGAAGTAAGCAGGTGTAAGTGCGGGTTTATACAACATTACATTATACTTTACATTAAAATTACATTAGAATTAGAAGATAAATGTACGCTATTCAGTGTAGACGTTTATACAACATTACCATTACATTAGAATTACATTTCACATTACGAAGATGGTTATCTTTTATCTTTATAATGTAATTATCGTAATGTGACCCTATTGCGCATGTTCTAAAACAACAGTTAACAGCTGACTGTCACTGTCTGTCACTTTTCGTTCGGGTTTAAGGTGGTTCCGCATGAGATTGTTAGATTCAACTTTTCAAGCTTTTGAGTTCTGCATCTATATTTGAGTTTTAATGAACATTCGTGTACTAATTTGAAAATCGACAAAGAAACAATAATCACAGGCTGTCTTCATTGGTCGATTTTAATTTTAATATACGAAAATATGACAAAGATATGTACACATGGAGAATAACCCTTACTCATGACATGCGCATAATGTCAGAAATTACTGACCGCTGATTGGCTACATTATAAGTTTTAGTGCTGTATAAACCCGAGTCCGATTTCTGATTGTAATGTAATGTTAATTATAAAATGTAATGTTAATGTAATGTTGTATAAACCAGCACTAAGCGCCGAGCGGAGCGAGGAGAATTAACTCCATACGGAGTCACATGAAAGTGCTTATACTCCGAATAAAATACAATATTTTATTTTCAAATGGAATCATTCTAATCGTAATATGACAATCAATTTAATAAGTAATTTTGCAACTGTCATACATTTTTGCAGATAATGTGTTTGTGTTATACTCCGCCGGAGTATAAGTCCTACTTATACGCCGCTAAAGAGTGATGTCAGAAATGAAACTTATACCTTGCCTACTCAGTCTTATAACACCATGTTATATGCCGTTTGAAAATAAATATTTATTATCTCGATATAAGATAGAATAGGGACTTTGCATGATTTTCAAAATAATTTTTTTTTGAAAGCTGTTACCAAATTATCACTATCAATATTTTTGGAAAAAATTTTTTGTCCGTACTTTCCAAGTAAATAAATAAAGTATTGCAAAATTTGAAATTTCCACGCATTGCCCGGAAACGCCCGAATCGGCCCAAAAGACTGCTGACGTCACGAATCTATTTCTACAGTGCAGCACGCCGCATTTGGACTTATTTCGAAAAATGTCAAACGCGTAAAAAATATTTAGACATGCCAATGTCAACTAGTTTCGTGACGTCACACAGGACTCTCCGATCTCAAAGCGTTTTCGGGCGGCAATATTATATTTGAATTACGGTCAATTTATAATCGTTTTGTTATGTACAAATATTGAGTAAAAAAAATATTTTTGCTGTAGAATATTATTAATATAGTCGTTTTACATTTCTAACAGAAAAAAATGCAACATCCCTATTGTAATTATTACTCGTGTTTAATTATTATTGTATTTTACATATTATTGTTCAAAAATGCTAATTGATAGGAGTATAATGAGAAACTCAGAAAACATCGATAATACGTCAGTAATTAATTAAATAGCTGTGTTCTGTCTATACATACAGGGTGGATATTAAGTAACGCATAAATTCAGTAATTCCGTTGATATTAATTTTTCGGAATAAACCTCGAAGGGGTATAGCGATTTTAAATTCAGCAAATATTTTCAGCCTATTTTCAGTTTCTTATATCATTTGTTTTTCATGTTATGACGTCATTGAAATTTTTTTTAAATGACAACCTATATTTTTTTGAAAAAAATCGAGAAAAACAGTCTTAAAGTTCAAATAGTTATAAAAAATTCATTAAATTGAAAAAATTAATGTAGTCACCTAAGTTTGACGGGAAGTTATCGACAGCACATTCGTTTTTATTTTGAAATTATTATAAAAATAGTTGAAATATACCCCTTCGTGATTTTTTCCAAAAAATTAATATCAACGGAATTACTGAATTTATGCGTTATTTAATTTCCACACAATTTTATGGAAAAAATCGTGAAGGAGTATTTTTCAACTAGGTATTTTTATAATTTCAAAATAAAAACGAATGTGTCGTCGATAACTTACCGTCAAACTTAGGTGACTACATTAATTTTTCCAATTTAATGAATTTTTAATATTTGAACTTTAAGACTAAAAAAGTAAAAATAAATTTCTTACCTACCTACTCATAAATAAACTTATTATAAATTTTAATATACTATTTTTAATATTTGAACTTTAAGACTGTTTTTCTCGATTTTTTTCAAATGCAACATATTGAAAATTTTATATGGTTGGAAACGGAATAAAAAGTACTACCAAAATCAATAATAAAAAATATAGGTTGTCATTTAAAAAAAATGTCGATGACGTCATAACATGAAAAACAAAGGCTATCATTTAAACGATCAGCATAATATTGAGGTTTTGGATAGCTCGAAAATGCTTTCTGTCGGCAAATATAGTAAGTTGATCCGCCACTTGTGGTCAGCAAGTAGAAGAAAATTGTTTAGCAAATAATGTCATATTAGGCAGCTCTAAAGTTATTTCTATAGCTAATTAAATACATTCGCAGCAATATAAGTAATAAAGAAGCAAATCGTAAGTCAGATTTAATACAATTTTGGTAAGCTGTAAAATTTATTTTATTCTGCTAATAAAGTCTATTTCTACAACAACAAATGTACACTGTATCCCATTTTGCTTGTGATTGCAGGGTATCTCTGTAATTTGTAAAGATAAAACTTTGCGGTTTTCGCGAACCTGTGCCACTTTTTCGTTAAACTTTTAATGCCACAAACAGAACTAAGCTAACTTGTTTTGTTTCTGAGATACAGGATGAAAACGAAATTTTTTTACTTACCTTATGTCTGTTTTGTAGCTGCACAGGCAAGCACATGTTGCATTTTTCACAATGGAAAAACCGCTCCGATCCACCTATCCGACAAATACCACACCCTTGGCAGTGGAATTGATTTTTGTCCTCATCATCGAATAAGTTACATTCCAAGCATGTATACTATAATGTAAATAAATCAAGTAATATAAAAAGTAGGTCAATATAATTTCGGTTATAAAAATTTCCACACGTACACATCGCTTTTGTAATGGTATATGATGCAGATCGTTACCACTAATTATCTAAATTAATTCGTACTGCATCAACAAACAATTACAGTAAATAACGATTTGGAAAATCACGATTTGCACAATTTGATTTCTAATTCCTTTCACTCAGACATTAGGGCTTCTTTAAATATTTCACTAGTATCAAAGGCTTACTTTTCCAAAACGTATACCACATTTTTGGCACTCGGCTTGAACGGGTTGTCGTGTTTCACATAATGTACAAATCAATTCAGTCACTTCTTTCCTATTGACTGTGTGGTCTTCCTTTTCATCGTGGCAAAAGCGGCATGTGTATACTTTGTTGCAGCAGGGCGTCTGAAAACAAAGAAATGTAAAAATAAACCACCACACAAACAGTTACTAAGCAAAATTTCCTGCAACAATAGCCTCAAAACAACAAATTTATTAAATTTTAGGTCATGTGACAATTGTAAATAAAGCAATTTTTCACGATGTTTTCCTGTGGTTATTCTAGCTTACCACGAATTTGGATTTCCTTTTGTAATGGGCACAACCGACGGCTTTGATGACATCTTCTGGAGGGCCTTCAGCACCAGGTGTTGCAGCTAATTCCATTGCAATAAATTGTAGGTACTTGTTCTAATCGAGTGCTGGGAAGATGTTAATACTTTAAATACGCTGGAATCTGTTGTAAAGAAACCACCATCATTTTATACACTGTCATTTTTTTCATTTAGCTTTACTTACAGCCACGGTGTGATTTTACTGTTAAGAACTGAATATGAGAGAGCAATCTCAGTGAAGTAGGATTTGGAAAAGTAACGAGAACGAGAGCACAGCACTTGCAGCAGCTAGCAGCAGATGATTTGTCCTTAGATAAAGATGTACATATCGGAATTGCTAAGGTTGAAAAGAGATATTATATAAAAATGTTTCCTTGGATCAAATTGCTACTGCTTAAATTGACATGACATTTCTTGCCGGTATTGCAGAACTCTGTTTAAGATATTTAGTCACAAAATAGTTACCTGTTTATGCAACAAGTATAGATTACTAGATAGGTAGTGGATATCACAAAATATTCAAGAGGGTGGATATTGGGAACTGAAACAACCGATGGGGGCGCTGCAGTCGTAAGCTTGAAAGAGAGTCGCTTTCAAGGTCGCACAAATATTTACACATGTTTATATGAACGGTGTCGAGATTTAACGCAAGTTTTTTAATTTTTGTGTGTGATTCTTTTATTTGTGTTTTTACAATAAGTAAATTACCACAATTAAACTCAGTTTAATCGAATTATTTCGGTCCTAGATGCATCAGAACTCGAGCAATTTAACAGAAGGTAAGTAATAAAACTATTTGCAAGGTTAGGTTTATTTTTCCTCTTATTATTTTATTTTATGGAAAAAGCAATTAATTTAGTTAAAGTTGGAAGAAGGGAAAATGTAACAACAAATCATTTAATAGACATACATGTATATTTGGATGTTATCAAACATCTTCGTTGGCAAAAATATCATGGCGTTTGCAATTGTTAATACATACTATCAATTTTATTTTTCTGGTCTTTTTGGTTTGCTTTCTGTTTCAGGCACGATATAAAACACTTGGATCACATATCTGGTACTGATATGAAATGCACATGGTCGAAAAGGAAAGTTGTTTTGGAAAAATATGAGCCAATTTCCCTCCGTGAAACTTCTTGTTATAAAAAGAAAATAAATAACAAATAAATGAAAACTAAGTTGTCAATTTCTTTTCCCTTTGCTGTTACAACTTACAACCATTAACACAACAAAAAACTTTGCAGTTCATCCAGAGAAAAGTCTCTGGTTCATACCGGTTTTAAACACAACAGGCGGCCCTTTTTGCTCTCCGTTACACATTACACTGTAATAATAAACATATAACAAGTATTTAACACTAATTATGTGTGCCTTATCTGCAATATTTGAAACAAATCTTAACGTTTTATTAGTTATCATATTTAACAAGAAAATTAACTTTGTGCAGCCTGCTATACTTCACATGTTGAAATGTCAAAGTGACTCTCTTTCACGGGGGACAATTTGTACCGCCAGGTGGCGTATTCTATATTTCAGTTCCCAATTCTATGAAGTGTAGTACTAGTACCTGAATATTTTATGATAGTACCTTCGTAAATAAAATACTCCATTGAAAGTAAATGATTTGATATTTAAAATTTATGTAAATTTAGTGTACCTATTTAATGTTTTAATTAAAAAAATTATGAAGAAATCAATAAATTTGAAATATACTTACTTATGTTATTTTCTCTCTAGAAATATAGAATATTTTCTCACTAGAGAAAATAGTATATTTTACAACAAGACATGAAGATACCGTTTTTTTTGTGAGGTGAGAATTGTACACGAGCTGTGCAGCGTGTAGCAGCGAGTGAGGCAATCTCACGAACGAAAAAAAACGTAATAGTTTCCAGACAAATTGATCAAAGTAGCGATTTTTAAATTTTTTTAGCATTATAAATCAGACTTTTTAAATCAAAATTCTTTTGACAGCGGTGGAGACTCAGGCGGAGATCTCATAAGATTACATTTTATAAACATTTTAAATATAAGAGTAAGAGTGTTTATTTTTGAAATTTATTTTAAATCAAAAAAATTTCTAGGCATTTTACTTAAATACATTACATAAAATATAGACAAAAGTATGACTGCTAATAATGTCACTAAACAGTTATCGGACTATCGAGATTCGAGCCTATGAACATGATTTAATTTACAATGGAAAAAAATGCCTGGAAACTATTCCATGTCGCCAACTGTACACTTCTGTGCAATAAAAATGCATACACTTACATTTTATTTGTGTAACTTGACTTTAATGTCACTGTCATACAACAATCCAAATATCCATTCAGTTAATATTCAAGATTTTCAAGAAGTGTTCATTACAATGCCCCCTCAATTAAGCGAAATCCAAAAGGCTATCCTTATTATTACTAAATTAGAAGAGGGTTGGTCAATAAGAAGACTCGCTGTTTATCTCGGAATTAATCCAAGCACGGTATTGAGAGTCAAAAAGCGATGGGAACAACAAGATACTTTGAGCCGAAAAGTTGGGTCTGGGAGGATAAAAATTTCAAATAACGCACAATTTGAATGCGCCGCTGCTGCTGCAGTTGCAACTAACATTCCCGGCTCTAGACCTACGGTTTGTAGACGAATTAAAGTCTCAGAATTAAAAAATTGTTCAAGTGCTAGAAAAGCATTACTTTCGGTTGAATGTAAGCAATCTAGTGTTCTCTTCGCGCTTAATCACTTGCATCGCAATGTTGACTTTTGGGAACGAGTTATCTTTACAGATGAAAAAGTCTTCCAATCCTCTAATGACGGACGTTTGCGTGTTTATAGACCACCAAACTCCAGAATTGATGAAAATTATATAACTGGAGTTAACAAGCAAGGAAGGTTTTCAGTAAATGTCTGGGCTTGGATGAGTAGTAACGGGCCTGGGGTTTGCTGGAGAATTGGTACGAGGTTTAACTCGCCAACTTATCGTCAGATTTTGGATAATGTTATGCTACCAACAGTAAATCAAATTTATGCCGAAAACAATTTCATTTACCAACACGATAACTGTCCGATTCATACAGCTCAAATAATTCAACAGTGGTTTACATACAACAATATTGAAACTTTACCATGGCCCGCAAATAGTAAAGACATAAATCCCATAGAAAATATATGGGCATGGTTGAGTAAAAAAATGTATAAAAGGAATTTTCGTCCCAGAAATCAGGAAGAGTTATGGGACAACATTGAAGCAGCATGGGAGAATCTGAATTTGAACGAAAATATTTGTCAGAATTTAATTCACTCCATGCCAAGAAGATTGGCACTGCTGGTTGAAAAGGATGGAGCTAGAATTAACTACTAGCAATAGTTTATCTCTTCAGTTTTTTTATGTTCAATAATCCCAATTTATTTTTTCTGTCGTTAATATAAAATTGTGTTCATTTACAAGTCTTTTTTTGAAACAAATCTTGATAATAATTAATAAAGGTAATCAATGGAGGTAAATGATTCCTAGTAACTGGTTACTGGTTTGCAAACATGGAAACAGATGTAAGACAAATTTACGCAACTAAAAAAATGCAAAAATCGCTCCCAAGACTTGTATGCTTTTTAATTGAACAGAAGTGTACATAATGTTAAATCCCTATGTGTGCGAGTTTGAAAGCGGCCACACTGTATAATATCTTTATACAGGCTGTTTCATTAAGGGTGGCCACCGACCATATCTCGGAAACTACTGGGCATATAAATTTAGGAAAAATATCTGATGTGCCCAACACATGACTTTCTTATACGGATAGTATCACAATAATTACTTTCCTAAAGAAATTAAGTTAAATTTCTTGTAAAAATTTTGGGTGTTTCCAGCAATTTTCAAATAGTCTCTGTCGCACTTATTGCAATACGCATAAATCTGTCCTTGTCCCACTCATTATAACCGTATTTTACGACAAAAATGTGTTTTATTTTAGATTTTTCACCTATTACTCACTTAAAAAAATCTCCCAGTGTTAAATTACATTTATTTATTCATTATTATTTTTTTCGGTACCATAGAAACCAGTAAAATAAAAAAAACGGAACGATTTTACAATACTGGACGTATTAGCGATTAAATTGAAATTTTTTAAAATGATGAATAAAAGCTCTACGAATACGAATATGAAATTATTTTTGCGCGCACGAAGCTACTTTTCAGGAAAAAAAATAATTAAAAAAGTTGATTATTTGAACTTACCGGGCGATGTTGGCCAATCAAAAGCTTGTTATGACGACCGCGCATGCGAACATTCCATCATTGATGGAACCACACAAACGAACAATGAAACACTGTTGCCACTTTTCTGCACTCCTAACCAAAACTATGATTTTGTACTATTATTTACATAAAACTAACCTCAAAAAACAACCTAACAGCCTCCGGCCTTCACTTTTAATATTATCTAAGTGAAACGAACCTCAAATAACAACCTAACCGCCTCCGGCCTTAATATTTTAATAAGGAGAATCCTCTTCCCAACCCAAATGACACAGATCAATGTGAACTAAAAATATCGCTACTGTTAATATCTGAACAATGAAACAAGCACAATTAATAACACAACACAATCGAAATCTACTAATACAATCAGTAAAATGGCAACGATGGAATATTATAAATGTGCTTGTCTTGATTGCAAGTTTCTGATTGGCTAACATCGCCCGCTAAATTCAAATAATCAACTTTTTTAATTATTTTTTTTTCTGAAAAGTAGCTTCGTGCGCGCAAAAATAATTTTATATTCGTATTCGTAGAGCTTTTATTCATCATTTTAAAAAATTTCAATTTAATCGCTAATACGTCCGGTATTGTAAAATCGTACCCGTCAAATTCACGTATTTACTGGTTTAATTAAAAGAGTAGTAGGTTTTGTTTACAAATCACTGATCGGTAAGATATCTTACCGATCAGATTACCGCCTTCTAATCGGTAAATAATGACATATGTCCTTTTGTCACTTTATTTTAGATAATTTTATAGTTGTCACTTAGCCATGAACAAATTTAGAATCATTTTAATTTGGTTATTGCATGGATCGTACAAAAAACGTAATAAGCATCACAAGCGTTAAGGGTTACGCTTAAATAACTATAATTCTCTACAAAATTGCTCACAATCACTTTTGCGAAAAAAGTGTTGTTCCAAATTATCCCCAAAACTTGAAAATTATCCTTATTGGCTTGTCCAAAAGTGGTCTAAGTATTACACTCAGGGTCGACTCCCCCTATTTATAAAAGAATTACGACAATTCGACAATTGCAGATTCTATTCCATAATCTTAATAAGGCAAAAATGTTATAGTTGTAAATGCTGTTTCAAAAATGATACTTACCTAGGTCTAACCAGATACAGAATGTTTAAAACTTCAATTTTTTAAACATTCTAGGTAAGTAAGTATACAGGGTGTTCGCGCGAAGTGGCTCACTATTGCTAACTTCGTTATTATTGGAGCTACAAAGTCGGTTAAATTAGCAAACTAGTAGCATTTTTTCCGCTGATTATAATGGTGGAAACAGAAAAACAATTGGCCATCTGGTTTTCGAGATATTCACAAGAATAACATTTTTTAAATGGAACACCCTGTATATTTTTGCAAAAATTGATGATAAATTAAATTCTGAACAAAGAATGTTCTTATGCTTTTTTGACAATTATTTAAAATAAGCGAGTTATTTTGAAAAAAAGTTTTCAAAGTTTTAATATCAAGTAGCCATGAAAATTATAATTTTGTAAATTTTCAATATTTCCGCAATTCTTTCAAGCTTTTTTCAACTTGCTTAAATTCAAAATTATGATTTAATAAATTACTATTCCGTTTTATGGCTTGATTTTAAAGAATTGCATAATTTTTTTCAAAATAACTCGTTTATTTTAAATTATTATCAAAAAAAGATGAGGACATTTTTTGTTTAGAATTTAATTTACCATCGATTTTTGCAGAAATATATAGGGTGTTCCATTTAAAAAATGTTATTTTTGTGAATATCTTGAAAACCAGATGGTCAGTTGTTTTTTGTTTTCACCATTGTAATCAGCGGAAAAAGAGCTACTAGTTTGCTAATTTAACCGACTTTGTAGCTCCAATAAAAACGAAGTTAGCGTATATTTCAGATAGCATATTTGAAAAAGCATTTATGATAATGTTTTCTTATTTAGGATCATTATTCTTTACAACATAATTTTTGGAACCAAAATTTTTTAGAAAACCAATTTTATTTTGAAAACTTATCAGCTTATCACAATCAAATTTTCATGCACCCCTCTGTACATTGTAGTTAAAAGATTTGTGTCACGTGCGATAGATGTCGCTAAATGTTCCGAACGATGAAATTTTCTGGTATATGTACCTATTCTCCTATTAATTAATCCATTACGGTGCCAAATTAATTATGAACTAATTTTTAAATTAGAAGTAGATATAATTACTATTAAATTTTTGAGAAAACTTCTATTGATGATTTAAACTTATTGTTTTTATTAACAAAATTAAAATTAATATTTCAAATGTATAAGTACCTATAACTATTAATAAAATATTTAAATTTGAAATAAATATAGGTATACTTTTTCAGATATTTTAAATTGTGAAAAATTCAAAATTACCTACTTTTTGAATTAAAACAGTGTATCTTTAAAAATATTTTTAAGATTCTATATTAATCTGTATTAATCATTATTTTATTTACCTACATATGTAGTTCGATTATTGAGGAGTTGTAGAGGTAGGTACTTACCTGCAATGCTATCATTGAATTCCCACATAGACATTTGTTTTTATTGCCCCATTGTTATGGTGTTTGTAGTAACCCTAGAAAATTTCAAATCACCCGCCCGCACTTTGACAGGTTACTAGCGGCTGGGTGTCGTTGCTGTTGGTTGTCAGTAGTGTCTAGTGCCTGAAAATGGCTGCCAGCGATGATGAACCTATGCATCATTTATATGAAGTATTTACAACTTGTTTCAATAAAATAGCAAACAAAGCACCAGGTAAGTCAAATATTACTACTTAAATTATCATTTAAAATCCATAAAAACACATTTCGACGGTTTTTTACCTATGCAAAACAACGTATTATTACCATGAATTTAAGTACGCGTGAGGACCCTAAACATTGGACAAGCTGTTTTAAAAACCAACCAGCAAATATATCAAACGAAAATGGGGCTGGTGCCGTTTGGGGCTGTTTCTGTGCGACAGTTTTAACAGTTGTTTTCGGCTAGAATGTTGTTGGGAAGAAGTTTCGTGTCTTTATTTGTGTCATCTATTGTACTCTCCGTTGATTTACTCTTCTCCAGTGTGTGTTTATGTTATTATTCTGGTAGATTTTGTTTAGAAAACCGACAAATTTCCAAAAGCATCAACTTGTGTTGTAGTGAGGGTGAAAACTTGTTTGAAAAATAGTTTGTAATTCAAACGCCAAGTCTAATAAATTATTGTTTAAACAAATTTAAAAGGCTATAGCAGGTTGTTTATGTTTATGTTGTAATAATAATAATGTGGTGTTGTGTTGTGTTGTACAAAAACCGTTTTCTTTTTGTATTAACTTAATTAGTTTTAATAATTTTTTAAGTTTTTGTTTGTGGATTGAATTTCTGCTGTATACAATGTTATGTACAGTTATTTTTCTACATAGATTATTGGCTGATAAATACAATTGAAAATTTGTGAAAGTATGTGTGGTATCTATTTATCTGGCAGCGAGTTCGCCAAGATTTTATCATTTAATCAAAATAAATTAATTGATTTTAGTAAAAGGAAATTAATTAGCATGTTCTTCAGTGTGACAAAACTGACTTACAATAATAATAATTATTAATGTTTACAAATTTACGCTATTGTGTTTATTTGAAACAATATTTATATCGTAGGGTGCGAACGCGAAGAAAATTAACAAATGATCGAATTCGACCTCCACGATGTACCTGTGTAGAATTATACTTAAAATTTAATTATTTAGTGTTATCTTCAATAATCGATACAATGTTGATTTAAAATTATTAAAATAATAACTAAGTGGTTTGCACGTATTTTTTTAATGAATTGCAATCGATGTGTTTTACGTCAATGATATTTTAATATACAAATCACATTTTTAATCAAACTATTACTTTTTTCTATTGTTTTATCAAGTACCCTCTTGTGATGTTTTGTTTTTATGAAGTGTTTTCAAAATCTAATGAATGGTTTTTTGCTTAGGTTTTTTCAGTTTTGAACTCGATTTTCGATTAGTTAATTAATCTACAGGTTGTAGGTGTAAATGCTTGAAACCAGATGTTTGGGGTTGCCTCTGGAATTCGCCGGAATGATCAACATTATGTCCTTTTTTGGGTACCTTGAATATATTGTTCAAGTCATTTTAAATTTTGCTTGGAAAAAAATCGATAAAAAATTCATATTTCACTTAGGTACCTATTAAATAATTAAAAAAAAACAAAAATTTTCAATTTCTATATTTAAATAAAATAAGATATACCTATTTGAGTATTTGCACATAATCTTTAATTGGCAGAACATTTTTTTCTTTATTCAATTTTTTAATAGTTTCAATAAAAAGCCGATTTATTTTTGGCAATTTTGACTTAAAATTACATTTTTGCAAAAATTCTATTTTGTTAAACTCTTTTAACTTATCAAACATCAACTGAGTCATTTTTTTTATCTACTTTTGCCCAGTTTTTAATACAGGGTGGGACAAATTTTTATAGGGAAACTTTCAGAACTAGATACTAATAGAACACTACAAAAAATATTAATTCGTCATATAAACTTACTGCCAAAAATGTTTATTTTTTGAGATAAGAGGATGTTGAAATTAGGCTTGATTAATTAAATTTGGTTACTGGACTTACTAGAGAGTTCTAAACCTCAAATTTAAATTAAAGAGGAGAAACTCCACATGTAGAAAAGGAAACGCCATATAAATATTCACCTCATATTTCGAAAAATACCTTCGAATTCGAGTTTAATTAACACTAAATCTTTAAAATGTACAAAAAGTTCTGAATAATGCCTTTTAACATTCTCAAAATTTTTGTTAAGTTACTAGAAAAATACAAACCTGCTTTTTTAAATGCTAAAAAATTGCAAAAATTCCATTCGAGCTTTTTAAATCTTAATTAACAACTAATTGATCTGTAGAGATGCATGATTTTGAATTGAGTTTCATCTGGAGACTTTGGATCTATCACAAATTACTAGTGAACTTTTTTCTTCATTAATGAAAGTAGATGCAGGAAGAGAGACCTTCATTCAAAAATTACTGTTATTTTATTCATATTATTTTCATCAGAAATGTCAAAAAGACGAAATGATGTTCAACTCTGATTTATAGTACTTTTAACTTCATCCACTAGAGGAAATGATACATTTACCTCCTTAGTTGATGAAATAAGTGATTCTGAAATTTTGTATTGTAGAATGTTTTAGGAGACATATTTTGGTTATCTTTTTTCTCAGTGCTATTATCCTTTATCTTAAAACCTAGACTGTTTAAAACATGATGTTGTATGAATTGTTGGTCGTAAATTAAAATGTGCAAGAGAAAAAGTTTTGCGATCATTTGGGAACAATGATCCCTATTTTTTTTTAGTCTCATATAAGGAGTACGTGGTAGCTTTTTGTACAGTCCCTTCAGGGGCACCCTGTAGAATAATGAAATTGCTAAAATTTATTGATCATTAAGTATTTTAATCAAAGGCTGCTTCTAATTTAAATTGATTCAATCGTTTCTATTTTAACCATTAATTTACACCTTTATTGATAGAAAATAAATAATAAAAAATGTCTGTAGCCTGTGCATTTTTTTATTTACATATTTTGATTTTTAACGGTGTTTCGTGTAAAATTAATTATTGACTTTATCTGTGAAATTACTGAAACTTTTAAATTTTGCTTGTCTCTCTTTCAATTATTGGGATGTAATAAAATAAATACAACTTTTTCACTAATTAGTAGTTTGTGATTGTGCCAAGCAAGAACATTCTCCAATTAAACAAATTTTCTGATTAAGTAACTTCTTATGACAAACTTTTTACTTATCGACTAGTTTATCTGATTTGGATTCATTTAATACTCGACAGAATGTAAGCCATTTAAAGGATATTTATATTTGTAGTTTGTTTGCTATTATTGCCAAATTATTGCGAAATCTGTTTCGGTCGTTTACCCGAGGCGGTCACTATAATATTAAAATTCTTATTAAATTTGATATGAGTTTTACGATCGTGTGTAATTAAACTAAATAATTATAAAAAAAGGTAATAAAATTGGTTATCCAATTAATTTGACATGGTGATGATTAAATTTAACATTTTGCTATGTGCAATGAAAAACGTTTTTCTAATTTTTTCTGACAAATATACTTAAGTATATCCTCCAATTTAAATTCATATAATTATATTATAGAACACTAATTGTATTACATTTTTAATTAATATATGATTTCTTTTTAATAATAAAGCATAAACAAACTCATTTATCATACAAATATATTCTTTTTTATTATTAATAGTACATTACTTATATTTTATTTTGTTTATAATCCGCATGTTGTTTTGTTAGATAATAATAATAACATTGAAGATCAATTGAAGACTATCAAGCCATAATTTATGGTTCACTTTGATTTCAAAGAAATACCGATGGTGTATTATCGACTACAAAGTGAATTGAAATGGACTAATTACTTGTCAAAATTATTTTTTCGATATGGGTCACGCTTTTTGATAACTTATTACCAAGAGATTTATGATTGAAATTTAACTTAAGCAAATCATAGCCAAATTTAGATCCTCAAACAGTTATTTATGTTGCTTAAGAAATTTGTAGATGTTTGGGAAAGTTTCAAATGTGTTGTAAAAATTTATAATAACTTAATTGGCAATGAAAATATTAGAGGAGTTAATTAGAAATTGTTTTGATATAAGAATAATTTAGTAAAAATTGTTGGTATTGGTTTTAGAGTCAGTTTCTTACCCCATTATCAATTTCACAAATTTTTTCGTCTATGAAATATACGAAACTAATTAAGTCTTTAGCAAAGCAACAGCATCTGTAATTAATTCAAAGTTAATTGCACTGGGTTTAGTTTGTACCGTCCATCAGTGAGCATAAGCATATTAAGAATAATTTAATATTTTTGGTATTTCTTAGGAAATCCAAATCGTCTTCTGTGAAGCTCTCTCTGGTTAAATTAAATTGAAAATCTTATAAAAGTTAATTTTTGTAACTATTAATTGCTTTATTAGCTATTAATTGCTGAAGTAATAATAATTATTGATTATAATTAGATAGTGGAATAATTAACGTAAAGACTGCTTAGATTCAAAAAATAAATAAGTACCTACCATAGATAATTCACATAACGAACGATGTAACTGGTTTTTTTATTTTTACAAGTTGATAGGCTACCACCTGTTGGAACTAGAATTGTGAACTACTTTGAACTTGTATCCCCTATGATTATCTGTTAAAAAAAGAAAAGTTAACAAGTTTTTGATTTTTCATAAGCTACCTGATGGTTAATTTGTTGTAATAAATTAAGAAACAATTCGTAAATAAGTTAGTTTAAATTTTGACGGAACTGTGTTAGTTTGTTTTATTAAAGTGATTGTAAGAGAGACCAGATATCAGAAAATGCACGTTTTTATTACATACTTGTATTAGCGTATTACGTATCATATACCTAATTAAAAATTACATTTATGCAAACAATTACATTTAAATATCTACCTGTTAATTGATTCCAATAGTTCTATATCTACAGAGTGTAAAGAATGGTTCTACGCTTAAGGGTGTATTTCTGAGGTCATAATGGATCGGTAGATAATATTGTTTTTTATAAAAAAATATCGGGCCTCTAATAATGTGAATATTTTATTTCTATCTTAGCTATAACTTAAGAACTATAAATCAGTTCATGCTAAAGTTTAGCATGTGGACATTCTAGTGGATGCGAGTATATTACGATTATAACAATCCAAATTTGTTTTATCTTATAAGGGACGCTGACTGTGGTTAGTATTTGCCGATATATTTTGATCGTATTTTTTACGTACATTTGTTGGTCTTTTTGATTTAAAAGCCGATTGAAGATTTCAATTTTCATAAAAAGTTACACTTGCTTGATATCCGTTAATCTAACTGTTTATGAGAAAATTAAACTAAAGGTTTTTTTTCGTTATAAATCATTTATGACTCTCCATTAAAAGTCAATAATAATATTGGGTCACAGCAATACAGAATATCTATTGGAGGACCAAATGTGAAATACAGAGTGTTAACGTTTTTTTTATTCACACTGCTAAATCTTGTACCTACAGCTAAAAGTGATCGTGTGACTGGGAATCGATGTTTTTAGACCGGTAACTTATGGCCGTGGGCCAGTTTTCTTATTAATTTTGGGAAAACAAGAACGTTGAGATATTTATTTAAAATCTAACTGTTTGGTCATATCACGAAATTACCTATATTATTACGACTTTTGTTTTAGAGTAAAAAAATGCCTTGACTTTTTTTCATAATAATTCAAAGGTGAAAAGAAATTTTATGCACAACTTGATCGAAACTTATTGTTTACACCTTAATTACCAGGGCTGAAAGTACCACATTACGTAATGCGGGCTGTAAAATAGACCAAACGCCCGTTGCCATCGGCGACAGGCCGTAAAGAATACGAAAAGCCCGTCGGTTATACTCAATATTAAAATAATGTTACGTATTCAACACATGCCAACTGATATTTTTCTTGTTATTTTTTCACCGTCAAACACTGCTGTCAAATTAATTTTAATTGAATAACAAAAAAATCCAATGAAATTCAGATTGAGTTGTGCGTAAAACGTTGTACGTACCTCAGGCCGAAAGGCAGATTACACCCTTGAACAAATAAAGGGCCTCAAACTCGTTCGCGGGCATAATCTTCTTCTTTCGGCCTACTATACGTATCTAATAGTTATTTACGTATGGTATTATTTTAATATTGAGTATGATCGACGGGCTTTTCGTATTCTTTACGGCCCGTCGCCGATGACAACGGGCTTTTGGTCTATTTAACAGCCCGCATGACGTAATGTGGTACCTTCAGCCATGATAATTAAGACGTAAACAATCAGTTTCGATCAAGTTGTTCGTAAATAACTATTACAGTTGTTATGACAGATTCTTTTTACATTACATTTGATTCTCATCAACATTTGTCCCATTTTACCGATTCTCTGTCACTTCTAACAAAATTTAGCTTTTTCTTTTAGATCAGTAATACATTTAAAATTTAATTTAAAATAGCAAATTATCAAATTTTCGAAACTGATTTTTACTTAAAAGATTAATTTTTCACTTTCTTTTTGCATTATCTCATTTATAAATACATAATTGTAACATTGACACAACTTCAAAACCAAAATGTCACTTGCTTACATCTACAAAATATTTATGTTGGGGTTCTTCAGCACCCTTAGCTTTTAGGATCGGTTTTTCCCTACCTGTTTGATTGAAACTAAAATAGTTGTATATTTTAATAGAGTAATTTGTTGTTGGAGGGTTCGGACAACCTCTTGAATTATTCTGTTGGTCTCTCTGCACATTATGATGGTAGGTATGTTCAGGTTCATCCTGCACTGGACTTGTTTAACGCATTATCTTGCAATTTTTGACTAATTATAATGCATGGTTAGAATTCCATTAGAGCAACATTACTTCTTAAGTAATTCCAAACATTAAACCGTGTAAATTATTCAAGTTGCTTTATTTTTGTAAATTTATTGAAGTACAAAAATAGATTGTCCATTTACATTTTTACAATACGTTTTGGTATATTGTTTGAAAATTTCTAAATTATAGTTCTTCAGAAAACATTTAAATTGGAAATTAGTAATTAGTAAATTACAAGAATAGTCACACAACAACTTATTAACTTCTGTTTTCAAGTAATTTACATTTTCAGTATTAATTATCTGTATTATGCATGTCTTGGGGTTAAACAAAATCAGAAAAGAGTTTGGCTATGTTCGGATACGTTTTTTATGCAACATAATTTCACAAATTATTTTTTAACGATTGCTAAACTATTTTTAAACGAAACTATCAAAAAAATTGTACAATAAAAATCCAGGCTTTGCTTGAACAACAATATGCAAAGTCGATTCAGTCAATAAGTAGTAGACCAATAAAGAACATTACTTATATTGGCATTGTAGATTGTGATTTGGTTTGGATTGCTCTGCGTCTACCTCCATAACGTAAAATAAAAATGAGTGTTTTTAAACTACCAAAACAAACTTTTAAACATACAATTGTAATTACCAAAGCTAAAAGGCGGTTGGCTATCAAAGACAGATGTTTCTTTAGCCGTACAACTATGCCGTGATCCACTCGAATGTTGTCACGTAACACTATCGCCATCTCTGTCCATTTTACCTGATTCCCGAGAGGCATTTACCGAATGTAGAATGTAGGGCGGAACTGAAGAAACTCGATGTGTGTTGGTGAAGAGTAAACTCTGATGCATGGTTGGAAAAAGGAGAGTGAACTCTGGACTGCTACTGCCTATAGTATATTATAATATTCATCCTATAACGACATGTATAAAACGTCACCCGTTCTTGATTCGTTATTTTATCGACTGTTCGAAGAAATATGTTTAATTACTTGCAGTATTACGAGTAGATGATGGTAATTAACTGATATGAGGATATAAAAGTTGGTGCAAATGAGCCAGAAAGCTGATATACGATAAATGTATACCTTTTGATTTGATATTTACCTGTCTTGTATGCCATCAGATTTGACTAGTTAACTAATTTTTATTCCTGTTAATTGTGTTGAAGTTGCGAAGTCTGAAATTCGGAATCTACCTTAGAAATCGGGATTTTACATCAAGAGGAATTATCTGCGAAATAACTAATAAAGCAAAATTGATGTCAGCTCTTGTGACTTTAGGAAACTTTTCTCGTATATGTTATGTTCTTGTAAGAAATTGGAATTGTTTTGAGTTTTACGGTTCCAATGTTGTGTATATACGTATAACAGAAATGATATCTTTTCATAAGGACTTTTACAAATATGATATAACATGTAGAAGCTATTAAGGGTATTTAGGACGATAACATTTAAAGGGTGCACGGGAATAACGATCATAGACACATTTTAATTTTGAGCATAATGAAATTTATTGTTTGAAACCCTGATCGTTCTCTCGAAGTATATGTATACGTTATTTTAGCTGCTTATTTGCAGTGACTGATCTTTTTTGAAAAGTTTCATTGCTCTAGTTCATAATACTCGTTAACAGCCACGCAATGGCAGGCTTTACTCGATTTGGCTAAAAATGTGACTTTGATCGTTTTCCCATGTATCCTTCATTTGCGTGGTCGTCTTCAATAATAATTATTTAAGTAGTGGTAGATTCTAATAAAATAGCACTTATTTAAAAAAAATAGAGACATGACACTTTTGGTTATTTGTTACATCCGGAAGTGTTAGATGGTGTTTTACCCATGACATGGTACAAGTATTCCTAAATAATCCATTCAATTTTCAAAATTTTAAATTAAATTATAAAAGGTTTCTTTTAGGTCGGTGCGCTCTTTAAAAGCACACAGTATTTTGTATAAAAGAAAATATATTTACAAAACGATATATTTTTTTACCCAATCTTCAACAAGATGCAGCAGAGGCAAATTTAACTTTACTTCACTTCCCTAAACTTTTTAATAATACAAGTAGGCACATTATTGTTGGTATACTAATTTTTGGAATAACCCGTATGCATATTTATGTGCGATTGACAGTAAAATACGAGTATTATTACGTATTTTTAATTCACTTTTATTTTTTCTAAATTTATTTCATAAAAAGCTGTAATTTTGTTACAGTTCTGTTAATTTAAATTTATGGCTTTAACGCTCAGTAGATATCAATTAGTGAAAATGTAATGAGCCCCTATATGCAAAGAAACTTTGCGTTAGGTTGATTATGGTCTGTTGGACAAGTTTCAAACAATATTTCTACGGTCAAAATGTCACTACAGCATCTCTGTTAATGAATATTATCTTAATATGCCTTTAACATCAGAAATGGAAATGTGTATTTACGCTTCCTTGGACTCAGTGCCATCAAATTCTAACAGGACATGGCAGGGAACTCGTACTTAACAATTATAACAGAAAAGTTTGAAAGGTCGGATTTGATTTGAAAATATTTGTTTGTCAGGTTTGTTTTCTTCTTAACGTTATACAATATAAAAATATACATAAGTCATGTTATACACGAGCACGTCTACTTAATCTTATGTGTGCTGTAGCTAAAGTATCTATCAAAACTTTTTATAGCCTGTGACGTTTCTACCAAAAAAACTTTTTAGACAGGGATACTTAAAAGCATAAATTTATTGTGTGATCTTCAGTCCGAGTCGCAATAAAATTGACCGGATTTTATGTATTTCTTAATAAAACTACTAGAAGTGTATTTTTAATTTATGTTGTCGAGGGGCAAATATGTATGAATGTGTCTGTTGGTGTTTTTATGCGAGATATTTGAAACTGAAAAATTTGAAATGAATATTCTACAGCTGATTAATCAGCTTATTGTCTGGAACAAATTTTAAATCAAGAGTAATCTTACAGTTTTGCGTCTAAAACTAATTACTACAACAGTGGAATGTAAATTTTGCATATTTATGAGTATATAATTTATCATAATCTATATTTTTTATTTAATTATAGTCACGCTGTTAAAGAGATTAAATTGTCAGTATAATATCCTATACTTATACATACTCAATTTTACATAATAACGTTTTGGTTGTATAGTGAAATACGAACTGAAATATTTTACATATAAAGGTTATCATATTTTTAAATTTTGTCATTTACCAGATATTTTTTTTGCAGAGAAACCCGGGTTTCAACTTCCCTATGGCGGCATAGACAACGGAATGGTAAGTTATCTCTTTAATATTCTTATTCATAATTGAATATTTGCTTGTATCTACCGGATGAATAAAAATTTTGAAAGTCAGTCATGAAAATGTTTCCTCTCTGTGATAGAATCTGTACTACTACAAATTCAAAATTACTAAAAGTAATAGCGTTCTACTCCGACTCATGTACAGGGTGTCCGCCTAATGTATTGGTCTCCCAAATCTCTTTTATTTTTGATCCCAGCGGGAAACTTTTAAGACAAGACATGCTTCATTACTAAATATGCATAACTTGAAAATATACCCCCAAGATACTGCAGAAATTAGCCAGATTTAGAGAGAGAGCGGCAGCAAGCGAGACCGGCGATGTGGTAGAGCACACACTAGCTAGCACGCTGTCGCGTGTTGGTCGCCGGCTTGGCCCAACTGTGCATGAATATCCCTGTATTTTCAACTATACAAAGTTTTCAGTTTTTGCTGGGCGCACACCAATGTTGTTATTTTAAATGGAGCACCCTATATATTTTTAAGTAGAAAAACAAGTAAGAATAATAAAAAGAAACGTTTAGAGAAGATTTTGATGTGCTTTTAGTAAAATGCTTTTATATGTTGTGAGTGTAATTTATTGTTAAATGTCACAAAATTATAACGGTGAGAACTTTCTTTCTATTCTACATTGTAGAGAATTAAATTCTCTATCTTTCTCATTAAGCATTCTTTATAGCTTTATACCACAGAATAATATAATTCTGTGCTTATACCTTAATATTTTTGTAATAGTAGTTTATGCAACAAGGTAGGAATTGAGAGATTCTGACGAGTGTGAAAATTTCGCCAGAATGAAGCGAGGGCGCAAGAATACGAGGCAGAATCAATTCCTACCGTGTAGCATACTCTATTTTTTCTCATACCTGTACGAAAATGGCCACTTCTTTTGCGTGAAACGCGCGAACAAATTAAAACCACATAACACTGACATTTTGCTTGACACTGTGCGGTGAGCAAATCACCTTGATAACCATAAGTAAACACAAATAACTCCTGCATATCAGTAAAGGAATGGCTACCCAAGGGGGAAATGTTGCCCCCACTCCTTATTTTCCGCGACTACCCTAAAAAGGCGACTTTGTACCCACATTTCACATAAATAAAGTGGCCATTTTCGTGTAGGTATGGGAAAAATATTTTTATGTTTTTGTCTCTGTTAAAGATATTTAAACTCCATATAAACTTTTTACTAAAGACGCTTAGTTTTCGAAATAGAGGGCGTTGAAACTTAAAAATTAACAATGGCACTATTGATATACAAATGTTGTTATTCTAAATTATTTTTTCTCATACCTGCACGAAAATGGCCACTTTATTTGAATGAAATGCGGGTACAAAGTCGCCTTTTTAGGATAGTCGCGGAAAATAAGGAGTGGGGGTAACATTTCTCACTTGGGTAGCCATTCCCTCCCTGATATGCGGGAGTTAATTGTGTTGTCAGCTTAAACAAGATACCTTGTTTATGGTTGTCAAGGTGATTTTCTCACCTCAAAGTGTTAAGCAAAAATGTCAACGTTATGCTGTTATTATTTGTTCGCGCGTTTCACGCAAAAGAAGATGCCATTTTCGTACAGGTATGAGAAAAAATAGAGTATGCTACCTTGTTGCATACTACTATTTTCCCATACCTAGGTAAGTATTTGAACAAAATTGTGGGTCAATATTAATCTTTTTTACCCTACCAACACAAGTGGTACTTATAGGGGTACCTGAAGATTTTTAGAAATCTCTTCAAAAACGAACAATTGTTTTATTCGTTCACATTCGGGAATTAAAATTAAATTTTGAACATATTTTGTTTTCAAAAGAAGAACAACCAAAGCCCAACCCACAAATTGTATATTGTCAAAATTATTGTAAAAAATATGACATGTTTCGGCTATACCTACGCCATCATCAGATCTAGAATATTACATCACTAATAATCAAATGTACAAGAATCAAACAACAATTAACTCACCAAAATTTAACAGCCAAGGTAAAAATTGTAAATTGCATTGGACTTTGGTTGTTCATCTTTTGATTTACTCACCACTTTGATTTGGACCAGTTTAACCTATTATATTTTTTCTCATACCTGCACGAAGTCGCCTTTTTAGTGTAGTCGCGGAAAATAAGGAGTGGGGGTAACATTTCTCACTTGGGTAGCCATTCCCTCGCTGACATGCGGGAGTTATTTGTGTTTGTTTATGGTTGTCAAGGTGATTTGCTCACCGCACAGTGTCAAGCAAAATGTCAGTGTTATGCTCTTTTAATTTGTTTGCGCGTTTCACGCAAAAGAAGTGGTCATTTTCGTACAGGTATGAGAAAAAGTAGAGTATGCTACACGGTAGGAATTGATTTTGCCTCGTGTTCTTGCGCCCTCGCTTTGCTCGGGCCCAATTTTCACATTTTCGTCAGAATCTTTTAATTCCTACCTTGTTGCATAAACTACTATTTTCCAATTTTTTCATAGACGACTATGTAATTTTTTAAACTCTTCTTAATTAACAATTAAAATTAATTGATCAATAGCGATAAATGCTTTTTAATTAATGTTACACTTTTTTCTGTATTAGTGATAGTACCTAGATGACAAAAAAGTAAGAAAACCTAGCTTGGGTCAGTACCGTACTTACATCGAAAATTTTGTTTGAACTTTTCTTTATATCCAATCGCAGAAATCAGTTTTAATTTTAAATAAACCGTTAATTTGTTACCAAAATTGTTTTAGATCATAATATTTCTTAGGGAGCTATTGATGTGCTTCCTTTTGTGTTGTGAAGGTTTTGTACTTTTATCGTATTTAATCAAAAAATATTATGTAGTTATTTCCGATGTTGTCAATATTGTAAGTATGTACTTAGGAAACATGTAAAATGTACACGCCGAATAAACGTGGATTGACTTTTGAATTATTTTAAAGTTAATTTTGTACAGATAGGAGAGTACCACTAAAAAACAGACAAAATACCTAATCGCAAATTTACTATTCCAAATAATACAAAAATCACGTATAAAGAAAAACCATGTTCATTTTAGGCATAAAAGTAATAAGGTTGTGTGATCCTAACATTAACGATATAATTATTTACGCTTTTTCATTTTTACTTTCTTATACGAAGTAATAAGGAAGTATAGTAATCGTGATTTTTTTCGACTTCGAGATTTTGATGGATTTACACGTTTTGAGGGCCTCTGAATCCATTTTGACCATTTTCGCCATGATGTCTGTCTGTCTGTATCCACCATAACTCAAAAACGAGTTATCGGATTTGATTCAAATTTCATATTTAATAGTTTGAACAAATTTGTGGGTACCACATTAAATGTTTTTCATCTAGCACCAAAACAAGTGACACTTACCTGAAGACATTTTTAGGTTTTTTAGGAATATCTTGAAAAATAAACAATTTTTGAGATTTTTTTATTCTTTAACATTGATTTGGAATTGAATTTTGAACAAATTTTGTTTGACCTTTTTTTTTAATTCCGTCAAAAAAATTTCAAAAAAACTAGATATTCTTAAAACACTTTATATTTCTCATAGCGCGCGTTGATAGTTGAATCCGACAGTCGAAGTAGACCATGTGTCTCATTATATGGCTGCCAAACTGAAGGTCCCGGGTTTGAATCCCAGAAGGACGGACCATTAGTTTTTTTTTATTTTACTGGTTTCTATGGTACCGAAAACAATAATAATGAATAAATAAATGTAATTTCATACCGGGAGATTTGTTTAAGTGAGTAATAGGTCAAAAATCTAAAATAAAACACATTTTTGTCGTAAAATTCGGTTATAATGAGTGGGACCAGGACAGATATATGCGTATTGCAATAAGTGCGACAGAGACTATTTGAAAGTTGCTGGAAACCCTCAAAAATTTTACAAGAAATTTAACTTAATTTCTTTAGAAAAAGTAATTATTGTGATACTATCCGTATAAGAAAGTCATGTGTTGGACACATCAGATATTTAAGTTTTGTTTCTGGATTACCCCCAAGTTTCAGGTGTTCTGCTTGTGGCACTTCATGCAGTTTTTCAAGGATATTTTCAAAAACTGTAGGCGATATTCTGAAATGGGATTTGAACTGGCGATCCGAAAATTTTGGCACGGTGTTTTCTGCAAACCGCCATACTTTCTCTAAAATTAGTTGTTCGAATTCCTGACCGTTGAAAAATGACAAATCAAATGCACCCTTAACGATATGTGAATTTTCGACATCGATTTTTGCCAATAAAACGGACATTTTCAACTTATTAAAATCGCTAGCATCTGAACTACTGGGCCGATCTTAAAACTGTGTAAAAGAAAGTTGTAGAAGGCTCAGTTACCTTTAATTTGAGTGGTTGTTTGGCCAAATCGGTCAATTAGATTTCGATATATACTCAAAAACGTCGAAAGATCTCCGAGCATTGAAAATAAAAATTTCGAAAACTCATATCTCGAAGACGCGTCCATAAAAAAATATTTTAAGCACAACTTGATCTTTTAAGACACGAAGCCTTATTTCAAGCACGAGGCGTAGCCGAGAGCTAGGAAAAGGTTGTAGTGCAAGTTAAGCCAGAAATACATACACTATTTTATGCACAGATATTTATCTCAAATAATTAAATATGACTAGGTGTATAAAGCCGCTTGAAGTACGTTACTATAGTAACAGCAATAAACAAGGGTATCCATTTAAACTTTTTTCATAAATTTTTACTTCAGTTGTGTGATCCAGAATTTTTTATGGATTTTTCATCAGACGAAGAAAATATAATGGCTTGCAAAGCCGAAATTAATGGGCTGGCTGAGACGGGAAGAAGTAGTGGTTTGAAAAATCAGAATTTATTTACAATAAAACTTACAGTGAAAAAACAGTAAACAGCTCTGACTCTTAATTGACGTTTTTTTATGGCCCAACGGGCCATAAAGAGTCGTTATTGTTCAGGTGAGTCAGGTAATGATAACCTAATTATTATGTATGTGTGCATAAAATAATGTTACGTATCCAACACATGACAACTAATATTTTTCACCGTCAAACACTGCTGTCAAATTAACTTTAATTGAATAACAAAAAATTCCAATAAAATTCAGATTGAGTTGTGCGTAAAACGTTGTACGTACCTCAGGACGAAAGGCAGATTACAACCCTTGAGCGAATAAAAAACTCGTCCGCGGGCGTAATCTTCTTCTTTCGGCCTTCTTTACGTAAATTACTATTAATGGGGGTAAATAAAATAATGCTAGAAAACGTATAAGCTGTGCTGTGCCATGTCTATGATATTTTTCATTATTAATGACAATGGTTGGTATGCAGTTAATAATGAAAAATAGCATAAACAGCACAACTTATGTGGCCAGGCCTTTACTTTTAGGACCATACAACCTTAATACTTTTATGCCTAAAATGAAGTGTAGAAGTTAAAAATTCAAAAATATACAGGCTGTTCCATTTAAAATAACAAAGTTTGTGTCCACTTCCGGTATAACCGGAAGTACCAGAAAGGTGGCAATATTTTTATAAAATAGACCACATTGTTTAATGAGCGTGTACCAATTTTTAGAACCAAATTGTGTTTAGTAACAGAGTTACGTCTACTATCAAGTCGTCGTGACACACCCTGTAGATGTTTATATTTTTTATGGATTATTCTGCTATTATTGTTTTATGCAACTAGCCCTTGGTGATAAGCGAAAACGACTGGTTTAAAAAAAATCACAAGATATTTTTTTAATGATAATGTTCTGGTTTTAGTTGTAAAGTTAGTAAGAAAGATATTTGAACTTTTAACCCTTTTGTATTCTGTCAAACAATGCTCTAAGATCAAGCAATGCGGATTTTTACACTTACATTATTTATTATTATTTATCAACCGAAGTACATGTACGCGAAATGCAGCTCAGTTGGATTTTTTCCGAAGAATAAACATTTTTTTAGCTTATTGTTCTTAGTAGGTATCATTTATCTACTTGTAGATAAGAGTTTGTTTAACAATTTCAGAAACTTTAGTTCAGCGATTGATGGTCATTTTGTCTTTTAGTCAATATGCCCTCGATATGCCTTATCAAACAAGTTTTTTTATACTATTTTTTCTATTGAGAAGAATTATTGAAAAAACTATGTGTGTATCGTGGAAAAAACTCTATAAAAAATTGCTGCAATCAAATTTGGTAAATTTAGTATGTATAATATGTTGGCAGCAAGTTGCAAAGGCTACTTGTTAAGAGCGCTCAAAAGTTTGACGTTCCTTCAAATGTTGGCAGTATTAATTTGTTTAGGTTAAAATTCAAATTACTCATCTATAATAATTTATCAAAAGTGATAATGACTTAAACACTACCCCACCCGAGTTATGCGATATGGCAGAAAAGGCTACTGAGGGCTTAATACTTTATTATTATTGTTACTAATTGAAATTTGATAGAATTTGCTTTGGCGAATATTAATAAATATTAAAGAAATCTGTTTTATCGATTTAAATCTGTTATCATGAATACCAATATTAGTTGGAGAAATTTTACTAAAAATAATGCTTTAAAAGATTCTCTTAACGCACTGTTTTTTAGTTAAAACAGTGCTTTAAGAATAACCTTATAAAACCGAAGTAGAAAAACATTTTTTTCTATTTTGCGTCTCTAACAGAGTCATTATGAAACTCAAACGGGTTTCATAATGGCTTCATTATGAACTCCGGCTTTTTATTTTTTCATAGTGGTAACATTGCTTGACATTAATTTCCAATGACATGTGGGTAAGGCAGCGTCAAAAGCCAAAGCCAACCTTACAAAATTGTAGAAAAGAAAACAGTGAAATTTTGAACATTTTATTATTATTTTTTCGAAAGTAAATCATTTATAGCTATTTGGGCTCTTTTTCTTAGTTCAGGTGGTGTGTTACTTATGCTTGCTTGTTTACACATTTCAATAGAATGCCAAAAAAGCTTGTTGCTGGTTGTGAAGTAAAAGTGACAACTAATTTCAAATTAACCTTGTTTTATTGTTTGGTTATGTTTGGTTAGTGTTACCAACCATTGTCAAATCATTCCAAATATTCCTAGGTTTATATTTTGCACATATTCTTAAATTTAAAGTATAAATAGATGCAAAATAGAAAAAATAGTATATTACACTTGTTTTATAAGACATTATTGTGGCACTCGTTCCTTTGAAGCACTCCTCGCTTCGCTCGTCGTACTTCAAACAACTTGTGCCACAATATAGCGTCTTATAAAACTCGTATAATAATATACTAGTAATGATTTACTTTAGTCAGAAAGCCAAAACAATGTTTACCGAACAAATTTGTGTTTTAGTTTATGTAGAAATTTAATAATACAAATTGTTTATTGTGTATGACTATTGACTATAGGAAGAACACTAGTGCGCCTTGTCTGTGATTTATGATCTCTTATCATGTATATGAATTTATAATACCCGAAACAAAGAGAATAATTTGAGCGTTCGGTTTTTGAATTGTTTGATAACCGCCGTGATTTTTTTGCTGTTATCACAAATAAAAATCTTACATGCGTTAATTATTTATACATATACATGCATAATACTAACAAGCAAATAATACAAATAAACAATATCAATAATATCCGCATACTGAACGGAATTTCATCTCATCTACGTTTTATTTGCTTATAAGTTGTGTAATGATTAAATTAAACATCTTGAAGCTAATGATGCAGATTAAGTTAATAATTAAATGCTAATTATTAGCGCTTTACATATTAATATGATGGGAATGTTTTTTTTTATTAATTGTACAAAAATGAAAAATAATGTAACATTTCAACCGTTTTGTTTGGTACATAGATTATATAAACATTATGAAAATTTCATGTAAATACTATAGCGTGAACCAGTAGGTACTATGCGTCATCCAAAAGATTTACCTTAATGTTTTCATATCTTTTTCGAAAGTTTGTGTTTTGTGTATCAGCTTATAGTAACAAGATTACAATAAGAAACAGATAAAAGGTGTCAATCACATACTTTTAAATTTGTTGATAAAAATCTGATTGTTTACGTTTAAGGTGTTGTGACGCATTAGGTCTGTCAACCAGGACTGCAAAACTATATGTGGAATATCGGATTTTTTTCTGATACGACACAATTTTCCCTGTGCAAATTTTAATAATTTTTAAAAAGAAAGTTTTGAACAATTAATAATTTTGTATGTCTCTTTAATAATAAGTAGCGGTAATTGGCAATTTATTATCAAATAAAGAAAGTACTCTTTTACGTTGCCTTTTCTGGAAACTACATCAGACTAATATGGTAGAATATTATATTGGATTTAACCCCTCCCCACACAAGTAAACAAATAACCCACGTACTTCACCCAATCGTCTAAACTGAGCCATTTACCGAAGTCCCTTTGGCCTCTCGGATCGCTCTGGGTGATTTGCCATAACAGACAACTCAATTATCTTAACGGAATCAATTTTAGATGGCGACAAGTTCCATCCAAAGTACAGGATCATTTTGTTTCTTTGCATCGGTCGTATCAAGAGTAGGTTACCAATAAAAAAAGTAAGAAAAGTAAAAATTGTTTTGGAACAAATAATGGTGCCAATATGGGGGATGAAAACGAAACGATTGCACGAAGAAGCAGTAATTGCATAAATAATTTAAAGAACAATGGTTTTGTGTATATGGTGTTGAGGAGAGCATTGTATTAGATATTTGTAATTCCGGATGGAAACGGTAATAACATTGGAAATGTCGGAGTTAAAAATGCAGAAAAAATCTGGTATTCATCTTACGTTTTCTTATATGTACTTTATTATAGAAGAAAAATTATCTTTTTTATTTTATATCTGATTTTAAATTGAAATATTTGATCAAAAAAAAATATGTAAGTGTTAATTAAAATTAAAATATATTTTTTTTATTATTGTTAGGTGATCATAACAATTTTACCAAAATTTAATATTTTGAATTATGGATAAGGATAATGCATTGTATATTATAACTACCAGTTCTTTCATATACAGGGTGTATAATATCATAATAAAGTTATTAGTTACTTTTACCGCGAGGCCAAGTGGGCAGCCCTATTCAGAACGCATTCCATTAATTTTAAATTAACGAAATCAATTCTGAATAGGTCTGTATAATTAGGCTCCTTCTACAGCAACTGTCTCTCTTATTTCATCATTTTCACTCAGCCACTGCTCTATTTATTTCACAAACTGCCTGTAGCGATTATTTTCCAAGTCATATACACATAGTATACTTTTAATGTACTATTTTTTTTGTGGAGAGACGGTTTTGGGGTTGCCAGAAAGGTCTTTTTAATTCATGTCTACTAGTCCCCCTTTTCTTGTGTTTCGTTTTTTGTATCAGTTACAGTTTTTTTCTTGGTGTGTATAATTACGAAATTATTAAAAACCATTTTATACAAAATGGTGTTTTATTATATCCGAAAGTTATAATGCCCAAGTTGTCGATATCTGTCAAACTAAGAAAGTACAAGTTTAGAAATTTTAACATTTGAAGAAAATTTGTTAAGAATATCTCCAAATATACCTAGAGTCCTAGCTAGACCAACCTTTAGATTTAGGTATGTAATGTAATATATCGTCTTTTAATTGATACTTTGATTAGTCAGTACTATAATACATAGAATACATACCACTCTTTTGGATCCTGAGATTACAATTTAACCTCTCACCTCTCATTAAGTTATGAAATTCCAGATTACTGCATACTGCTATTAAGCTTTTCAAAATAGTTAAGTAAATAATTACTTAATTAAAGTAATTAAACTAAACAATTAAACATAATGTTAATTTATATAGTTGATACATTGATTAAAATAGAAATATATTTGCAATTTTCTGTCAGTTTCAGAAGCTTCTTAACCATGTTTAAAAATGCGAATAGAATTTGATTTTCGTATTCGTATGATACCAAAACATCTCTCCTATGAACGAATATCGTCATCAATAAGGTAGTATCTACTCAGATCGCCAACATATAAAGATGAAGATAACATTTTTTTGTAAAATAGTACAGTAACCACCTGTGATGTTACTTGGGTTCATCATGAAATTTGTGCCCAAATCGAATAGCTTGTTCCCCTTATTAATAGAAAGTTTTGCGCAATATGTACTTGTGTTTCAAATTTCAAATAAGTACAGTTAACCTTTCATGAAAATATTAAAAAAGATCTCTTGTTACTACCACAAAGTTGTTTCATTTTGAATAATCGTTATCTTTCGATCTTGGTAATTTATTAAGTGCTCTGATGATTTAGTTTAATGTTCTTCTAATATTTGTTCCGTCTCATTTGTTTTCTTCATTTAAATCTTGATATTTCTTCAGTACTTCATTTTGATCAACATATTCTTTATATCGCTTTATTGTCGTTTACAAATTAGGTTTATTTTAAATATGTAGCATATGAAATATTTACGAGCAGTAGGGCCCTTTTTTGACCTCTAACTAACTTTATTTAGCAGTTAAATTGTTACATTTTTAAATAATTTCGTAATGTAAGTACAGGGTGTCCCATTTTCGACACTTTTAGGGGGTATTGGCATTATTATCAACGATAGAGTGTTGAGGTTTTCACATTCCTTTCCTACTTTTTTACGAAACGAAAGATTCCAGGGTCAAATTTGTCATGGCTCTCTTAGTTTTTAATCTACAGAGTGATTCTGAAAATCTTTGCTTTTTAGACACCCCTCGTATTTCCGTTATGCGTCTACTTATCAAAAAGGTGAAAACTGATCTTGTTTCTATTAAACTAGCCATGGCCTACTGTTATAAATAAAGAAAATTATTAAAAATATCGAATTTTGAGTTTGTTTTTCAAAATAAATATTAAATATTGTATATTTTTGGAAAACCCAAATTTTGCTTAATCAATATAAAAAATAATATATAGGGTGTCCCATTTAAAAAAACATAAGTTTGGGCAATATCTCAAAAAATAAACCTTATACACAAAAACTGTCTACGCCACTGAATTCTACGTAAAAAACTCTATCAAGATCAGTTTTCATCTTTTTGATAAGTATACGAGGGGTGTCTAAAAAACAAAGATTTTGAGAATCACTCTAGATTAAAAACTAAGAGAGCCATGACAAATTTGACCCCGGAATCTTTAGTTTCATAAAAAAGTAGAAAAGGAAGGTGAAAACCGCAACACTATCTTTGATAAATAACGCCAATACCCCCTAAAAGTGTCGAAAATGGGACACCCTGTACATACTTAATTGGGTATGCCCTGTCCTGTACTTTGATTTGGATTTCTTGGATTTATAAGGAATAGGATATTGATATAGATTGCCTAAAAAAGGTTTGTCAAAGGAATATAATTTTAACTGCGACTACAATATCTTTTTATTTTTATAATTTTTTTTTGAAGGAACTCGGAGAAATACATTTCTGTTCCTTTGCAGGCCTATGCTGTGAGTCCTGCTGGTCCAGTATACACAGGGCCTGGAGCCAGTCCGACACAGGCCACCGGTGAGCCTTTTACGGCCGACAGTCCGTATTTCCCGTTTAGTGCGCGTCCCGGAAGTCGACTATCACCGGCAAAAGCAAAAATCACACCCGGCCTGAGGCCTACAAAAGACGAACCCCAACAACCAGGCACCGCCACTGCCACCGACAACCAACAATGGGGAGTGGTAAGTGTGTTTGCAGTTTAATTTGCCACTAACAAAAAGCGTTTGATTGGATTGATTAGCAAAATTACCCAAATACACACTTCATAATTTGGTTCTCACAACATATTTTGGACTTCGATCCAAGGCAAATAACCTGAGGACACAAAGCGATGTTGTTGGAGATTTGGTGGTGGTTGACGCCATCTAAATTCCATTTTCTTAGGATAATCGAGTTGTCTGTTATACGAGTAGTACATGACCCGGAGCGGTTTGTTCTCGGTGAATAGGTTAAAAATTTAGTCTCTCCGGTAAAATTCAACCAATAAAATGTGTATAATATGTTAGGGCTGAAATGGGTTTCCTGGCTTGAGTATTTTTTGCGTGCCTAAATTATTGGGAACATATATCTGAACATCTCATGTGGTTTATTCCCATATTAGATTTGGCAAAAAACGTGCATTCTTCATTGCATGTGTTCAGACTATTTTGTCGATTTGTATCTAACGTACCTAGGTTTTATAGTGTTGTTTAAAATTTCTGGGGGATTGGGTATGTATTAAAAATCAAGATTAAATGGTGCATAACATACATTGTACCAACGGCTCCGCATTTCTAATTATCTTCGTCATATAAATTATTTAATTTGAATAATAAATCATGTTACATCATCTTAATAAGCACTAATGCAAAAGTGAAGTAAATGTAATATTCTAAAAAGATAATTTTAACTAAATTGTAGGTATCTTCATACTTGATACATGATCGAATTTTCAGTAATAAATGCATGCAGTATTACAACTACATAACAAATATACGCAAAGTGCAGTTGGACAGTACCCTGATTACTTATTTATATTTAATTTTTTTTTAAGGATTTGTTAAAACTATAAGATTTATGTACTTGTATTTAAACTTCGTTTCCCTACATATGAGATACATTAAGGGTCAGTGTTACAACCATCGAATAAACTGCGAATAATGTAGGTATAGCAGAAATAATTGGAATAGTTACAATAATTATTGTAGTTAAAGAAATTAATCCACGAATGACTATTATTCACCATTTATCTTTATTTCCTAATTTTATGTAGTAATTTCCTTGATTACAATTATTGATTTAATCTTAAGAAATAGTAATATTTTTTTCAATTGAACAAAAAATAATAATAAAGTTTTTTATATTTTTTATAAATACGGGCTTCTAATTTTAACAAAGAGTTAAAATTTATAAGTAATGATTGTCAAATGTGCCTCAACAGACATACCTCGAAAGGGCCTTTCTGATGCCATGTTTACATCTCTAATGCACAGTTTTTAAAAAAATGTTAAATTTCAAATTTCGCGTTAATCACAGACTTTTGACACAGACTCTGACTGACTTTATGATTGAAAAAAAATTGTGTTTTTTTTTAATATCTTTTTTATTAATCGTGTACAAATTATAATTCAGCATACATATTTTTATATAACTCTCATATGCAATTTAACATGGCTTCCATAAAAACTTTTAAGATGACGCCAGATGATTATTATACTATGCACCCTGTTGTGGGGGTTCCATTCAGAATATCAACTACCTGCTCCTACATGTTATAATTTGATATCTTTTACACCTTTTTCCAATTCAATATTAACACTTGAAAAAAGGTGACAAAATTGTCTGATGCTTTAGTATTCTACACTACAATCTATTTTCGTAATAGTGCTTGCTTTTGTATCGAATAAAAGCTGGTATAGTCGATGTCGATGATCCCCCACATTCAGTTTGCAGCAGTAATATACAAAACAATGCATCCGTTTTGGATTATGTTACCTCACTATATGTAACCAAAGCACTCTGTATTGGAGTAGAATTTTTTCTTTTCAAAAAAAGGGTAGATTTATTGCAGGATAAGAACAATTTCTATTGGAAATGTTCAACAAAGGGGTGACCTGGAGAAAAAGAAAACAAACCGATTCGTTTGTTTTGTAGTTCAGTTAATTTTTTAATTGTTTCTGAAAATAATATAAGGAATCCCTTAAAATTCTTTAGGTAATCGTTACAATTTCTTTAGTGTGTAATTTTCAGGAAATTGTTTTGTAACCTTGGCAGCGACGGTCAAGAAATGCATAGAGTTATCACATTTTTTACGAATAAATCTTCTGCTTATTTCTGAAATTATATATTTACTTACACAATTGTGATGTCGATGTTCATGGTTATTGTCATTCTTCGTTACCTTCAGTGCGATTCTTATTGTTTGTTAAATTGTGCAATGCAAATTTCGTTCCCTTTACTTTTTCTTTCAATATATCGTCCTATTTTCTTATTATTGTGCATTAATGGTAATTGAAGAAAGATCTGACTGTAAAGAAACCTATAACACATGGTTTTATATTGCTGGAGGCCTAGAGACCGCCCATGCTTACTTTATGATAAATGAAAAGACAAAATCACAATTGCATACAATTTTCAGCCGTAATAGGTGAAATAAAAATTTTATTAGAAAGTTACTTATGTGTAGTGCCTACGCATTCAACTAAACATTTATAAATGTGCATGCTTTTGTATTACAAAATATACGCAATTAATAATATTTATCTTCTAACACAGTGGTCTCCAAAGTGGGGTACGCGAGTCGATACATGGGGGTACGACATGATTAAAATAATACTCCTAATAATAAATTAAAATACTGTGTAATTTTTTTTTTAGCAATGGTACTTAGCACAATAAATTTGTCTTCAATTAGTTGGGGGTACGCGCTATTTATTTTTTGTACCTTAGGGGTACGTGATCAAAAAAGTTTGGAGACCACTGTTCTAACACACTGCAGTTGTATACAGCATTCGAATTGCATTTCGCGTAAATTTGAAAAAATTGAATCTTACTAATTAAAAATAATTGATTATATGCAAATGTTGTGCTTAGTAATTAATTAATGTAATCGTGCATTATTTTTGTATTTTCATTCTTACAACGTAATGACAAATGTCTCATACGAGTTGAAGTAAATAGAAATAACTGTAAATTTGCATCTGAGGTGTTGAAAAAAAATCTTGGAACGGGTTTGCTGATATTGTTCTATGTGTTGCAACACTTAAATATTTACTACAAAACAAAACAGGTTCAAGCAGTTCATAATCAAGGGATACAATAATCATGAAAATATTTAAAAAATGGGACAATATACCCTTATAAACTAGGAATTTATGTTATGTTGTGTTATGGTACATAGCAATTTTCAGCTATGCACCGGGTTACTCATTATATTTTAAGGTTGTCCATATTTTATTTTGATACAATTTGTGTTTTAACATTGGAAATGTTTATGTTCGTATATGGGGGCCAAGTTAAGAGTTTTCGTTCAAGACCAAAAGACAGCGGTACCGCGATCGAGGCTCATATGATAGCGCAGCGCTCGGCCGGCGAGCGGCGTGAAGAGTAGTGGGGAGTGATATTAGTTTCCGAGGCGAAGCCGAGACAAATAACCGCTATGAGTGATGAAATAGTATATTATTATACGAGTTTTTATAAGACGCTATATTGTGGCACAAGTTGTTTGAAGTACGACGAGCGAAGCGAGGAGTGCTTCAAAGGAACGAGTGCCACAATAATGTCTTATAAAACAAGTGTAATATACTATTTTTTCTACAGCGTGATCAGGAATGACTGAATCTGTTGGTATTAAAACAGTTGCGAAATTAGGAATTTTTTTTGTGGTATGATTTGCAAACCTGATTGTCACAATTAAAAATGTCAGTTTACAAAATCTAAGGTTATATTATGGTGAAGTATTGTTATGTTGGGATTGTCAAGATTGTCAAAAGTTGACAGTAAGATGTGCGCGCCAACGCCCTCGCGGTTGTTTGCGTCAATAGTACCAATTCCACTAGTTATTTTTTCAATACCAACAGATTCAGTCATTCTTGATCACGCTGTATTTTGCATCTATTTATATTTTAAATTTAAGAATATGTGCAAAACATAAACCTAGGAATATTTGGAATGATTTGACAATGGTTGGTAACATTAACCAAACCTAACCAAACAATAAAACAAGGTTGATTTGAAATTAGTTGTCAATTTTACTTCATAACTAGCAATAAGTTTTTTTGGCATTCTATTGAAATATGTAAACAAGTAAGTATAAGTAATACACCCCTGAACTAAGAAAAAGAGCCCAATTAACTATAAATGATTTACTTTCGAAAAAATAATAATAAAATGTTCAAAATTTCACTATTTTCTTTTCTAGAATTTTATGAGGTTGCTTTGGCTTTTGACGTTGCGTTACCCACATGTCATTGGAAATTAATGGCAAGCAATGTTACCACTATGAAAAAATAAAAAGCCGGAGTTCACAATGAAGCTATTATGAAACCCGTTTGAGTTTCATAATGACTCTGTTAGAGACGTAAAATAGAAAAAATAACTTTACTGCCTAGTTGCACATATAATTTTATCTGAAATCGTTTGTAATAAGGCAAAACAAATCTTTATTCTACTTTTTAATATTAATAGTGATAGCACAATTATTATTATTCATAATATTAAAAGGCTCTGTTCTGTTTGAACTAGTCAAAGTGAAATGCACGTTTACCACGTTCTGCTGTCAGCTATCAACTAGTGACTACTTATACAAGCCAACATACATCAAAATCGTACAATAACGACTTACTCTACTGCCGATTTCAGATAAATTATATTTTAAGTTTTGTGCCTATTAATGAAAAGAAAATTAAAATACTCCATAGCCGCCCTGACTGAAAGACTTATTGGACATCCGTTTCTACCAAAACCGTACTCGCTTAATGGAGTAACGTCGCATTTGATAGGACGATCGAAACGCTTATTTTGTTGTTATGGATTCTAAAAGTTTGAGAAATAGCGAAAAGTGTAAGCGATATCGAGAGCGTAAACGTTTACGCGAGGTATTTCCAATGTTTTCCATGGTTGCAAGGATTGCGAGATCTGTGAATTTTTTTTGGAACAACCTAATATTTCTTAGTACATTTTGCCCGGTTGCACCAAGCTCTGCTAAATGCGCAGTTAACTAATTGCGTGATTAAAATTTATCAGCGGCAGCTTATTGGGTCTTTTAAATTTGTTGGTAAGCAACGTAGCAAATAGCAATCATTTAGCCAATAACATACCGCTGATAAATATTAATCACGCTGTTAGTTTACCAGAGCTTGGTGCAACCGGACAATTAATTTGTGGATTCAACATTAAATTTTAGATATAAAATTACTAAGATGCTAAGTTCTTCACCGTATGAGACTTTTTTAATGGAACACTATTTATTTTATTGTATTTTTTGTTTTCTGTGACATTATTTATTTCTGGTTAAGTTATAATAAAATAAGCTATTAATTAATAGTAATGAAGAAAACGTACGGTATATTTTGTATTAAAAATTATATAAGCTTTCATTCGAGAATTATTACTCTATAAACAAAAAGTGTTATAATTTAAAAAATAATCTTACCATTTCATTTGAGTAATTAAATATTTTAATAGATTTGTCAGATTTTCTACTTACCTGTTATGTTGCTGATGAGGTTTTTTTTTGTTCCTTTGAATATTAATGATCTAGTACCATCTTGCAAGTATGCAGATTGTTTTCTCTTTTAAGATACTAATTAACCGCGCTGGTGAGCTATTGGCATTAAAACCAACAGATTCATGTACATATGTTAATATATGTAGGTACCTATTACCTAAATAAAAATACGAACTAAGTCATTTTACCATCATCCAAATTCATTATAGAAGAGGAAATAAAGATAAAAGAAAGTAATTTAGTTTTTTTGTTTTGTTGTTTATCGAATTGCTGGTTAATCGGTACACTAACACAAAAATACGCAGACATCAAAGCTTGCGATAACGCTCGTAACGTCAATTTCTTGTCCATCCAATACGTGTTTGAATTATATTTACACTATCAGTGAATCATTGCAGGTGCCTAGTAGTCTACTGTACACTAGCTATTTATTTCATCTCCGTCATTATAATTAAATCATGTCAAAGATATGCTGTTTTCAAGGACAAATGCCGCGGATAGTATTTATCCGTATAATCACATTACAAGCCTAAAAATTACTTACGTTTACTTGGGCAACATGTTTGTAAATTTAAAAAGAAAATGCAAAATAAAACTGCGTTGAAGATAATCAAAAATTCATCTTTTAATTTTCCACTCTCTGGATGTTTGTTGGGAAACTGCCGGCAGTCATCAAATTTAAATGGAATATCTATTATATTTTTATATTAAATTACATACATATACAGAGTGATTTGTGACTTGTTGTATTTTTAATGTGAAGATATAATAAATAAAGTACAATTCTCTTCACATTTAATTTATACTTACTCTCTTTTACTCGTATCTCTTAAGGATATTATGTATCAGAATATTGTATGTAATTTTGAGGATTCCTGGATCCATTTTAACTAGTTTCACAATGGCGTCTGATGGTCTGCTGTATTTCTGTTCGCTTCTGCGATAATCTCAAATTTGATATTTACATTTTTGTATAATATTGTAGGTAAACATTTTTAATTTGGTGTAAACTTTAATGAAATATTGAAATTTTTGTAGTTGAAAATACTTTTCTCGGGAAAAGACGATGCACATGCACATTGTAGCTCTATGGAATATCAGATCACACATTTTTTCATCGTTTTACAAGTTAAAACTCATTTAAATATTTAATTTTCTTTAAAGTAATCCTAGATAATAATTACTAAAAACCACAACACTAGATATTTCAGTCTTGTTTTTCTGGCAAACTGAAACGTATAATTTTAAGTTTGGCAAGTGGCAATTACTTGAGACAAAACGATTCATCTATAGGACATTTCAGGTTTTTTTCCAACATAAATTTACCGTAATTTCTACAGGAAACAACTTTTCTTTATTCTTAGATTGTATTACACAACATTATTGTTATTTTTGTGCCACAATCCAATAAAAAACTAGCAAATGTTTCATATTTGAAATTTTTGTGATGTTAAAACACAAAACTGTAAAAGAGAAAACTAAAAGATGCATGTTCCTATGTTCCTAAGCGCGTCGCTATCAAATCAGTTTTTCCTGCTAAAGTGCAATTTTCAGTCAAGAAACTTTTCTCCTACGCTGTTGTTTTGTGCCGACTTTTGTTGAACTCTGTAGAACTACATTGACTAAAAAACATAATTTTTGTAATTTGTGAAATAGAAACCAAATGTTTTGGAGAATTTCTTTTTTAGTATTTGTAACAATAATAGAACTTTGGAGAAGTATAATTTAAACAATCGGTTATGTAAGGTGAATAAGGAATGGTTACAGTACGCCTCTATAGATGCCAATTTCTTTGTTTGTTAATTGAATTGTTATCGACATGATTTAGATTTTAAATAGTGGGAAATCACAAGGCGTTTCTTGTAATAAATCGTGGCACAGTGTTGGAGTCTGCATTAATTGTGCGGTAGCTACCAGAAGATTGCTGCGGCCACAAAGAAAGAATATCTATTAACGTGTTACCTATTGATAAAATACTAGTTTTAACAGTAATAGACATGAAAAATGAACAACCATTACATAAATTGCTCGGGTTGATAATCAAAATACTAGTCGAACAAGATCTGATACAGTTCAATGATAATTGCAATTAAATTTATTATACAATATGATTATTGCAATTTCCTGGAAGCAATTTAAATACTTGTTGAAATTATTTATTTACATCAATTATCCAAACATGCATATTAGACAAAGAAATATCAGACATGAGATTTAATTATTTAATTATATGGTGGCAGGTTGATACTGCTGGAAGGGCACTCGATTATGAACAATTTTTCTTTAGTTTGAAAAGTGATTGTATATTTTAATAATTGTTATTTACAACAAGCTCGGCAAGTATACACGAAAAACTATCAATCTAACTTGCTTTGATGATTAATTTGAATTATTTCATGCCTTTTATTATTCACTAGTCGGCTATAATAGCAAACAATGAGAAGAAAGTGAAAAAAAAGCATTAAGTACAACAGACCTAAATTGGGTAATACAAGGTGAAAAACTCCACCATATTAGTTTGACATTAATTAGCCGACTAAGGCGAGTACGTTTGAACAATTTTAAAAATATGCAACTTTGAATGTATCCCAGCAGGAAACAAAGATATCCACTCAGACAATAGACAAGCCTTTAACGGTTTTCCAATAGCACATATGCGGGTAAAAGCATAATAACGTTTATAAATTACTTTGGCGCAATAATTTATGGTTTTATGCGTATTTTTATCAACAATTTGTGCTAATAACTTGGGGGACATTTGATATAGATGAATGAGGTTGTTATTTAAAAGAAAATGTAAATTACTCAATTTTTTTGAGGAGCTTACAATCATAAATTCTATATGTAATTATTCGTAAAATTTCGTGTATAATTTAAAAATATACAAGCATTCCACTTACTAAACGTAAATTTGGGTTGAAACCATAAGAACGGAACACCCTGTATAATTGAAAAATATTTCTAACATGGAACAAAGATACACTAAGAAGCAAAGTTTCTGCGAATATCTGCATTTTTAATGGTTTTTTGATTAGAACATATATTTCACATGCAATCTTAGTTTCGAAACTTTTTTTAAAAATCAATATGTGAAGATCGCTGATTGGTCAACTGTATCTTAAACTCCTAGAAAGTGCGGGATGAATCCGGAATCCTTATTTTCAAAAGACAGTTCCTGTGAGAGATATTCTAAAAAACTGATTGTAAGAGTTGTTTTAGAATAATCGGCAAGAACTCCGGATTTAGCACCGTTTGATTTTTTCCTCTAGAGTTACTTCAAAAAACAGGTTTCCAGGCTCCAAAACACAGATAGATTTCTCTCGGAACATTTAGAAAAGCGCTTGAAAATAGATTTTATTGTTGTTTAGTATTCTTTACATTTGCCACTAAAAAACAAAGGAGCACAATTTGGGTTGCTCCCTAGTACTAACTAAATCATGCTTCTGTACTTGCGATTCTAGTTCTCAGTAATAGTGGTCTCTTCTTGTAAGTCATCAAATATGAGCTAAATCCAGCTAAAATCCTCATGTCTAATAACAAGCCCTGAAAACAATTAACTTTGCCAAATTTATCAAATTAGTTATCTATACTCTTTGTTTTCAAAATTCAAATTTTTTTTCTACCTTTGTTTTTGGATTGTGAATAATATCTTATATTTTTGGAAATTATCTATTAGTGAAGGAATGGAATTTATTTTAATCACATGTATTGTTTTTGGATAACTGTTGTCGCCTTCCAATTGCCTACCCGCCCTATCTCTTACTGGCAGCAAAGTGTTCAGTGACAAACGTTATTAAAAGGAACACCATATCTAATTGATTCTATTATAATGTTAATTGATGAATTGCCTCCATTCGTTAAATTAGTGGGTTTGAGTTGTAAAGTTCAATAATATTGTACTGTTTGCTGATGATGCTGCTGCAAGTTCTCTAGAGCCATGCAGTCTCGGCACATAGGCGTAGTGGGGGCAACAGTCGGTTTATTATTACATATTCATACAACATAACGTCGTTCCGCCGACCGACGACGTCTAATTCAAGTTGGTGTGTGGTTGAGTGGTGTGTGCGCCCCCCTTGTGCTTGCGTAGGTCCCGCACCTTACAGTTCTAGGTTTCCAATACACCCAATGTTGGTTGGTTGTTTCCTTTGTGTAGTTTCCGACCACTAAATTACTCGACATAAATAATTGTTTAGTTAAACAACAAATCGTGTGAGTTATATTTTTCAAAAGTGTGAAAGTTTGAAACCCGAATTCTTTCTGAAAATTCTGAAATAAGTGATGTTTGAGAAACTTTTTCGTTTGGATTTTTAATTTTTCTGGAGGTGTGCTTATTGATATGGAGTTTCAAAAGCATAGTTACATGGGTGGTGGACCTTTGAGTTGGAAGTTCACCCATTATACAAATGCTGACAGTGGGGTGAGTGCTCTTTTCTACCTGTTAATCTGGTTCAAAGAGTATTAAAGAATATAATGAGACCGGATTACACCGAACGGTTTTTTTATGACAAATGCTCAGAAATTTTTGCTTGGCGATTAATTTATATTCATTAGAAAACAGCCTTTTTTACATAACGTACTTTAGTTCGTTTAGATTTATGTTCATTATTTGATATTTTCATATTTAGATAGCGTTTGACCTATATCTATTTTGCAGTAAATATATATAAAGCAAATTAGAATTTCTGCAATCAAAGTATGTACCTATAATTTTTTATATGTATTAATATACAAGCAATCGGTTGTATAATTTGATACATAAATTATTATTATATAAGACCTTGATGCTACATTTTCTGCATGAATAATGTTATTACAAAAATGCATCTAATAATCTATTTCGAGTCAAATTTAATAGAGCTGAAAGATAAAAATACCCGCTGGTGTAACATAAAATACTTCAGAGTGGCATTTGAAAAGAAACCCATTTGACTATTTTATTTTCTATTACGAATTTCCATTTCAGTAATACATTGAATATTTTGCCGGTAGCTAAAAGAAACTCGTTAATGTCTCTTTACCACATAGGCACATATAATATAGGAATTACAACTAGGTACAATGCGAAAAAAGTATTATGAATATACATACCTATGTGTGAGCATAGGTATCTGTATGTAAATTTAAATATAATTTTGTTATCTAACACACAAAGTAATAATATTGCTAATTGAGAAATCAAATCAACTTATAATAAAGTATTATAATATTGATATACCTTTCTCCCTAGTACAGAATTTTTCAATCTAAATTCTATTAATAGAGAAAAGTTTATACTGGCTTTCATTTGGCTCTCTTTTGACGTTTGTGTTTGTATTGTGAATAATTTAATGTGCATGATATAATAACAATGGGTTAATATTCCTAATACGGGAAAACTAGTTTATTTTAGTTCATTGCGAAAAGCTGCAGAATTAAAAAATTGTGCTAGGGACTTATGCGTATATGCAGCATTTCATTGAGAGTAAGTATGTATTTAAAGAAATCATTTGACTTAAAAAGGCGGGAAAACTGGAATAGTAGTTTATGCAACAAGGTAGGCATTAAGAGATTCTGACGAGTGTGAAAATTGGGCCCGAGCAAAGCGAGGGCGCAAGAACACGAGGCAGAATCAATTCTTCCCGTGTAGCATACTCTATTTTTTCTCATATCTGTACGAAAATGGCCACTTCTTTTGCGTGAAACGCGCTAACAAATTATAACAGCATAACACTGACATTTTTGCTTGACACTTTGCGATGAGAAAATCATCTTGACAATCATAAACAAACACAAATAACTCCCGCATATCAGGGAGAGAATGGCTACGCAAGTGAGAAATGTTACCCCCACTCCTTATTTTCCGCGTCTACCCTAAAAAGGCGACTTTGTACCCGCATTTCACACAAATAAATTGGCCATTTTCGTGCAGGTATGAGAAAAAAGCTTTTATATAGTTTTATGTGTTAAAGTGTGTATTAGAACTTGTCTTCGTGCTTCCAATTACACATTTTTTATAAATTTTGCGTCGAAACGACTTAATTTCTTAATAAAATTCAAATTACTTCTCTTAATGATTGAAAAGTTACATTTTAGCTATGCGCATGCGTTAGATGCCGTCTTTTAATGAGAAAAAATAGACAAATTTAATGAGACTAAAAATACAGGGTGTTCCATTTAAAAAACACCTAGTTTGGGTCATATCTCTTAAACGGTGCGCAACAATTTTTTTTCGGGTACGCCACTGGATTCTACGCAAAAATATCTATCTAGAACAATTTTTACTTTTTTTCTAGCTTACATGGTGTGTGAGATATGACAGCACCCCGGAAAGTGAAATTTTTCGATTTCACCCTGTATCTCAGAAACAAAACAAGTTAGCTTAGTTCTGTTTGCGGCATTAAAAGTTTAACGAAAAAGTGGCACAGGTTCGCGAAATCCGCAAAGTTCTATCTTTACAAATTACAGAGATACCCTGCAATTACAAGCAAATTGGGACACAGTGTACACTACTGCACCGAATTTACGCACATTTAGTCATTTTGTATTTAAGAAAATAGAACATGCTCTAATTTATTGTAACAAATTTAATACTAAAATAATTAGCCTCGTAGCAAACGGCTCTAATTTAAAGACGGGCTTAAAATTTTGCCACTTTTTGCATTTCTAGATTTTTACTTCCGTCTAAAACTTTTTGTAAATATATTTAAGTAATAATATGTATACCTCTCGGTATACCTACAAGATAATTTCTGCTCATACAAATACGACATTCATTTCATATTATCTCAAATATTTTTTCTTTGTTTTATTAAGTATAAGTAATTATCTTTCAAATAATGTATGCACAATGTATATCATATTGCAAATTTAATGACATGTAAAATGTATGCATGAATGAATTATCTTCAGATAAATTGTACAAAATCTAGAAGACAATATTATTAGTATTTTAATTTTTATGCTATTTCGTCATTATAATAAGTAGGTATATGTATTGCAATCAACACATTTTCTACACACAATTTTTTATGTGATAAAAAAAATCAAAATAACAACAGTAAAAGATGATTTTTATACTCAAAAATTGTTGGGTTAAATTATTATTCAATAAAACGAATATAAATAACTCGCTAGATGGCCTACATGAAATTTGCACAATCCTGGAATGTACGTTCAGAATATCTAAAGTGGCAGTACATTTTATTATCCGTTTTTTCAATAGTTTTTTTTTAATTCAACTTTCTGCAAACGTTTTACTATTACTATAGTTTAAGATAATATTCTAGAATGCACAGGAAAACATCACGCCATCCTAATGATGTGATATAATAAAAGTAAAAACAGAAAATGTCTTTCTTAGATAATTTTTCGAGGATAATAACTGAAAGAGTATTAGTAGTTGTTCAGGGAAAAGGTACACACATGATGCAATTGTTTTTTGGATTTTCATCTTTTATAAGATGCAGTTTATGGATTTCTAAATTTCTACGTCCTTTTGAAACTTTTTTCAGAATATGTACAGGGTGGTTCAGGTACGGTATCCTCGTTATTATCTCAGAAACAATTAGGCACAGGAAAAAAAGTTGTACAGTCTATAGCATGCTACATTTTTTAAATAAATTTATTTATATTCTCGAATGTCTTGGAAACTATCAATAATAGGCATATTAAGCCTTATATATTTTTTATCGTAAATTGGATGAGAAATCATAATTTGGGGTAAAACACTGGGTGTTGCATTTAAAAAAAGGCAACTTTATATCGCCACATGAAATTGACTCACCCTGTATAAGTATTATTTTTTCAAAAATGTAGAATGCTATAGACTGTACAACTTCTACATATATAAAACTTTTTTTCCTGGGCCCAATAGTTTCTGAGATAATAACGAGGACACCGTAACTTAACCACCCTGTACGTAAATATCTTACGATAAATTGAAATCAATTTTCTGCTATTTTTAATCTGTAAATTAAATTACATAATAATACCTAAAAGAATGTTACAAACTGAGGCTCAGCTAGTATTGCACAAATTATCTTGAGGAAATGAGAAAAATAGGTTAAATAGCATACAAAAAAATCTACCAGCGTTCAAATTAAAACTAAGTTTTCAGTCATTTTGCTGGATTTTTGTTTACAAAGAGTCAGCGATATGGTTGTACAATTTTTCGTATTATTTGATCCGACCGTAATATCCACAAGGTTTATAAAGAGCTTGGTCCGTTTTGTATTGCGATGAAGACATAAATGTTGATTTGACAAAAAGCAAGTCATAAAGTCAGTGGTAGGGTAAAATATATTGGTGGAATATGCTGAATGGTCGTTTAACCACCCCAGATAATAAATTTTCTTTTTGATATTCTTCTAGTCCGATACAAATATTGTGGTTTCGGATCGTAAATCCAGGAAAGGTGCTTACTAACTTATTTTTTGGGGTTGAGTTCCTTTGTTATGTGGTTAGTATTAAAAAAATAACATTTTACTAACAAAACAATTAATTGTTTTAAAGTAATTATTTCGGTGTAGAGAAATGGATTAATGTAGTAGGTTCTCCTGTGGTTCTATAGTCACTACTAGACGTATATTAAACTGGTCAAAATAAATCAGTTTACGAGTGTCTGCCGTAATATTCTTTGTCCATTTTATTGCTCATTAAGCAAATGAACCAACCAGTCTGTTTCTATGTAATGTTTTCGTTACACCCTGAGCGCAATATAAATATTTTATTTTGATACTGCATGAAATTAACATAATGCCAATTTTAAAACGTTGTTTTTGTTGTTTTGAGAGGGGCTACAATAAATCAACGTTTTGGGAGGCGCACGAACTCCTCTGTACTATCATAAATTTATTGCCAATACGTGAGATGCATGTAATGCTATTTTTATCCAGATACACTCAATAAATATGAAGTTGTGTGTATATAAATGTGCATGTATTCCTTAGATTGAACAGGAATTGTGGTGGATTTTGCCGTTTTGGGCTGGAATATACTCAATTGAGACAAAGACTCTGGATGCAGTTGGAATGTGTTCATTTCCGGAAAAGTAAAGTGGAGGAGAAGTTTATATTCCTAAAATGCAAAAATAATTCAAGGTGAAATGTGATACCAAAATTTCGCAGAAAGTTGGATGGTGTGGATGATATAATTAAATTAGTTCTGAGAAATATTGTGATAAAACTAGGATTGTGGTACTGTCATATGCAAAAGCTATCAAATTGTACAACCAACGCAAATTTACTCTATTAGGAAATTATGCAGTATCTAATAATTATGCTGCAGAGTGACTCCTAGGATTGGCCTGATTTAAATTAACTGATGCTGGTTTAAATTTAATCACTGATTCAAATCTTTTTTCAAAAACTTGAACATATTGTGCGGATCCACAAACTTCAATTAAAAATTTAATCAAAAACTAGTAGTAATAATTATCTTTCTTTTGTTGAAATTTAATTTAACATAGTTTGGCGAATGACAAATTGGATCCTCAAGAATAAATTTAATCAGAAATTTTAATTATGGGTTTAACATACGTTTAAGGAACGAACCAACCATGTGTTTTTCAAATTAAAAGATCAGTTATTTTTTAATCAAAAAATATCCTATTCACTGTAAATTTTAGAGATATTTAGTAGTTTTACTATCATTATTCTTAACACTGACAAATATGCAGATTTGAAGCACGCGCTTTAATGGCTGTTGACGCATGCGCAGAAACTTTCGAGTACGCATGAGTCTATTTGAACGTGCAACATTTTCTGACCCACGAATTCTTACGCCCCACCATGGGAGCTTTCTGTCCTCTATTTTTATACGTCCCTGACTGCGAGTGAGTTTTTTTTTTATAACACACGTTATTATTAGGTAGGTAACGGGTGTTCATTTAAAAAATGTGTCAAATTGGCTTTGATCTTTGTCATTATCTTTGTCTAACCAACTTAATTTACGATGTTGTTGTCTTTTAAAAAATAAAGTCAAAGCCAATTTGACGCCTTTTTTAAAAAAACACCCACTACAATTGTCTACACATAATTGTTTCCCAAGAATTTAACTGGAATTTAGCTAACTTGAATACACTGGCCCTAAGTTAAAATTAATTTGTTCATTTATTGTAATTAACTGTTATTTTAAGACCATTATTGGACATTAAAAATTATAAATAAACGATGTTTATATTGTTTTACGACTGTCATTTTTGTATACAAGTGGGATTTCTCTATAGATATTTTCTAATTAGTTGCTCATGACATGTTAATCATCATAATACTGTCGTAAAGGGATTTAACAAACTTATGTTACCAGTATTGGGAATCAATTCTGAAATAATTTTATTTAGTTGATTGTTTGATAAATTATTTTCATGTTTACAATTTTATATGAGCTTGATTTATTTTACTAATTTAAAAAATGACAAATTTGAAAATGAGTAAATTAATACTGTTTCTGAAATATCATAGTTCTTGAATTCTGTCTTGTCTGAGGTTTGCATTTTTCTATGTTATCAAATATGAAAGTTCCCATAATCGGGCTTTAATAGAATTTCTACTTATTTGTTCGGTTATACGAAGAAAAAATAATTCCTTACTTACATAGTGCATTTTATTTTCAATATGTTTGTTTATAGTTACAGGACACGTAATGTATATTATGTATGTATATGTATGCGACCGTCCACAAATAATGACTGCAGTAAAATTAGAAATAGATTACAACTATTTTTTCCACGAACTAAAAATTGTATTTATGTACGTCCTTTTGTCCATTTATATTAGAACTGTATGTATTGGCCAATCAATGGAGACAAAAAAGCGTCCGAGAGAGTAAAAAGTTATATACTATTTTTTAAGTTTTCAAATAGACAATATTTCAACAATTACAATGACATAAGGTTTGATGGGTGTGCGACTTTTTATATATTAAAGAAAATAATTCAATAATAAAATAAAGAGTATTAAATAATAATTAATTTAATTAATTAATTAATTAAATAAAAAATAGGGTATAGCTGTTTTAACAACAAAGTACGTCACTGAATAGAATAAGAAAACTACAAATATTTCTTTTAAGAGTAATAATAATAATAAAAACGTTTATTCAGAAATTAGAGGTTGCCCAACCCTGTATATTTGTAAAGATAAATCAGTAGTACGAGCCCTAACAACTAAATGTTCGGACAAAAGTAAATTTTTGAAGTATGAAAGGAGAACTGGAAATTTTACGCAAATAATTAGTAAACACCTAACAATACATTAACATAAAGCCTTAATAACAATATTATGCATGGAAGAAAATTATTTATTGGATTTAACAATATTTTAACCATTTAACCTTAATAATTAGCAAACTTTACAAAATGAATTTGCAACTAAATGTTGGGATAATTTTTAATTTAGGACCATTAATAAGAGGTTACGTCTCCTTTTGCTTTAATAGCTGCCTGTATTCTAGCAGGCATTGTATTTATCAAATTTTGGTACAATTCTGGCGTGAAACTGTCCCAAATTTCTTCTATTTTGGTCTTTAAGTCCCCAATGGTTCTTGGTGGATTATTACGTAGAATACGTTTAATTTTATGCCAAAAAGTTTCAATGACATTTAAGTCCGGACTGGATGAGGGCCATGAAAGCACCTTTATGTCGTTTTCCCCAAGTTCCAAAACTGTGATTTTTTAAAAACAGTCGTCAGAAAATTACGTCACATTTTTCAAATGCAACTTTAAAGCTACGAAATATGCCTAAAATCACCAAATAAAGACTTGGGGATTTTTTTGTACATAAAACCAACATCCAGCTCTGCCATAAAGTAAATTTTACCAAAATCCAACCAGTGGTTCCAAAACTGTGATTATTTTAATGTAGGTAACACCCTCAAAAAACACGTTTTTTGAAAAGTGAACTGTAGAACTCGAAAAAAATGCAAAAAAAAATCATATTAACATTTCAGGATTTTTTAAATATAGTACGATTATTGAGCTTTGATTTAAATGTTTTTTGACACAAATCCAACCAGCGGTTTCAAAACTGTGATTCTTTAAAACAGTGACTAGAAAATTTTATCATTTTTAAAGGTGCAAATTTGAAGCTCCGATAAATGCCTAAAATCACCAAATAAAAACTTGTGTAACTTTTTTGTAAAGAAAAGCAACATCCAACTTTGCTATAAATCAAATTTCATCAAAATCCGACTACTAGATCCAACGTTTTGAAAATAATAATTCTTTGTTTCTACAATTTTCCCATCCTGCTGGGTTAAAGTGCCACAGTTTTGGAACCGCCGAGCGGATTTTTACGAAATTTACGTTTTTATATAACTAAATGTTGGCATTATAACAGAAAATATCTGATGTGTCCAACACATGACTTTCTTATACGGGTAGTACCACAATTACTTTTCCTAAAGAAATTAAGTTAAATTTCTTGTAAAAATTGTGTTTCAATTTTGAGCGTTTCCAGCAATTTTCAAATAATTTTCGGAAGTCTCTCTTGCACTTATTGCAATATGCATAAATTTGTCCTTGTCCCACTCATTATAACCGAATTTTACGACAAAAATTAATTATATTTTTTTTGAAATTTTTTGACGGAATTTCAAAAAAAAGTTCCAACAAAATTTGTTCAAAATTCATTTCTAAATCAATGTTAAAGAATAAAAAAAACTCATAAATTGTATATTTTTCAAGATATTCCTAAAAAACCTAAAAATGTCATCAGGTAACTGTCACTTGTTTTGGTGCTAGATGAAAAACATTGAATGTGGCACCCACAAATTTGTTCAAACTCTTAAATATGAAATTTGAATCAAATCCGAGAAGTCGTTTTTGAGTTATGGTGGACACACACACACACACACGTGTAGGGAAAAAAGACAATCAAATTTACTTTTGTCCGAACATTTAGTTGTTAGGGCTCGTACTATGTACTAAAGTACCTAACAAGGAATACTGAAGAGTTGAAGGGTTCTTATCAAGATATATTGACAGATTTAGGTTAGCTCACTATTATCCAAATGAATAGAGGTAGGCCCATTATTTTCAAAGTGAAATGTTCATACTTGCGGATAATGATAATTTGAGTGATAATTGGGAGTTTGCACATTTTTCAAAAAGGGTCCTAAAAAAAACTTTGAGCATTGTTTTACCTGAAATTACTTGTTTTATAATTTTTAGACGTCTAATAAATTAGTAATTACTATTTAAAATACAATTTTTTTAAATAAACCGAAAACGTTCCGGAAACTGCCGACTACCCTGTGATGTCACATATTTGAAAAACTCAAGCATACACACTATACATAAATAATAATAATGATAAATCCTAGCTCCAGTTTTCCAGGCATTTTTTGACAATTATTTTTTTATTATGAAAACAAATTGTCACATAAGTAAACGTTAAATTCCAATCAACGCAGGCAAAAGGTTGTAATATTTTAAATTTACGAATTCTTCTAATTACCCTTTCTATGTGGATCCGCAAGCTCGCTATACTCTTTAACATCAAAACCTCTTCTTTTAGTGGTTTCTTCAAAGTGGAAACAGTTGGTGGGCGAATTAATTCGCATTTTTTCTTGTTCAAAATTGTTTGAATTTGATTGAAACCTCTGTCAGTCATAACACCGCATTTTTTGGGTAAACTTGCGAATAATTATACTTCTTCAAAAAGTAATGTGTCGGTTATTCTACCGCCAAATCCAGTAGAGATAAAATTGATAATAAAAAAAAAAATGTATAAGGGTGTTTTACCGTATTATTTTTACATTCGGGTACAAAACACCACTTATAAGTTGGTTTTTTATTCTTTTTGCGGACTTTTATCTTTTATGTCATTTCAACTTTCAATGTGACAAGCGTTCGTTTACAGACTAATGTATAGTGTGTATGCTTGTGTTTTTCAAATATGTGATATCATAGGGTAGTCGGCAGTTTCCGGAACGTTTTCCGTTTATTTAAAAAAATTGTATTTTAAACATTAATTACTAATTTATTAGACTATAAAACAAACAATTTACGTAAAAAAATGCTCAACGTTTTTTTTTTAAGACCCTTTAACACCCTTTCTGAAAAATATGCAAACTCCCAATTAATAATTATATCATATATGATATTAGCTGTCTCAAAATATTGAACGATTAAAAATATTGTTTATTTATAATTAAATTAATTATTTATGTACTGATGATACTCGTTTTTCAAATTTTCTTTCAGTAAATATGTAATTGATGTCATTGTGTCCTCGTTCAACCAGCTTGAAGTAAATTGCATTTGCTAATTTATCTTTAAGCAGTCTTATTTATGGCCCAGAAAATTAGAAATAAGATCTTTACAATTTTATTAAAAAAAAACTACATATTAATTTTCACGAAATACTAATTTTCCATTGTTTTCTTTATTGCAGTATGGTTCCGATGAATTTGCCCACGATTCACCACGTTACACATCTCCTGGAGCCGGTACTGGGGGGTACTACCTTGGAACAGATGGCACGCCAAACTCTGTCGCAGACTGGTCAGCCAACACGTATGGCCCTTCATATCAAACGTATGAATCGTACGGGCTTATTCCAGAATCTGATGGCATCAGTCAGGGACTCCCGCCTATGTCATCGTTACGACCTAATGGTACACCTACAACTACCATGGCCGGGCCAAACAATGCCTCTGGTTTCGGCCCCGCCAACCATACTGATGGCGTTAATAAGGGCCTAGGCTCTGTAAGTAGATGCAAACTTAAGCAAAAATTTTTTGGTAATTAATAAAATAGTTTTTATGTCACCTCAGATCTCATCAGGTAACAAATTTTAAGAAAAAACTTTGTTCTTTCTTTGAAACATTTGACACAAAATGTAATGTAATTTATCGGTGACCAAGTGCCAATAGCACTTACAGTTTAACCGGAAAGTAAATACGACTTTTTTTAACAATCCTTACTGACTTGACTTTTTAACATTCAATTGTATTCTCACAAATGTCTTAACAGTTACTGTTTGTTTTACTCATATAGTTCCCCAAAAAATAAGTACAGTTTTATAACAAATTACTAGCTGGTAAGTGAAGTGGTATTTGTAGGTAAGATAATAGTTATTTATATTATAAGTGGGATATGAACATCATTAACATAAGAGTCTGGAAATTGCAGAACGAGTCGTAGACGAGTTCTGTAATCAGACGAATATGTTAATGTGTGTATATCCCACAAGATTTTATCTTCTACCGTCCAAATAATTAAAAATGAATTTTGAATTTATCTTCAGCGACATTGCTCAGTAGTTGTTGTCAAGTTGTCGTACTGGACTACCTAACCTAAGTTGTGTAAAAACTAGCCAGCGCTACACAACAATGAATTTGAATTATAAATTTTCAAATAATTAAACAATTTATACACCAAAAAATCTGGGACGTGGACCGTGTTATATTTATTATTAAAATATAAAACTAATTTATTATAAAATAAAACTAAAAATTTTTTCAGTTATCTAACGTGAAGTTAGGGTTTTTTCTAGGTAGATACGCTATTATAAAATTCTCCAGGTTTCAAAAAATCAAACTTAAGAGTATGAAGTGTCATTACTCAATGTTAATCACAAATTTTAAAGAATTAAACAATATATATTATATGATAATTAGACATTTACAAATATAAACTTTCCTATAAAGATACTAAATTGTAAAAATTGTGTTATAAATACTTGTAAGAAAGAATTTTCTTGTTGAAATTTCAGTGTGGTAATGATTTCTTTAAAACACATGTTGCGTAATAATCTGACTTACCTTACTCAAATCAATGTCAAATCAAGGCTATTATGAATTGGTAGTAGATAAATGTTTTTAAGATTAATAGGTTGAAATTCAAAATAACCTATATCCAGTTGAGAACAAGTACCTACTCTATTTGGGTAATTTCATTATGTTGTAATGGCTTTAGAAATGCTGCTTTAAAATTGAGAAACACTTTCAATTATGCAAAAAATCATAATTTATTTATTACTATAATAAATTAAAATTTATATCTTTTAACTTTATTATACAGGAATATGAAGAAATAATTAGTATGCATAAACCTTTAATTATTACAATTAATTGCTGATGTGGGTGTAAATTTTATTATTGATTTTTGAAATATCTGGAAGAAACGTTTCCAAGAAATGTTTAAAAGGTGGTGAAAAATAGTATTTATTTTGCACCTGTCCTACTCTGGAGCAATGACTGAAACGTTATAATGTCTGGGTTGGTTACATTTTTACAGTAATTTATTGCTTATATACTGCTTATGGTTCTTTGCATAAATCTATTCTTAGACATACTACTACCTATGTACCTTAGAAGTAGGTGCATTATGTTATACTAGACATAACTAACATAAATATAATGAACCGAATATTTTAAGCAATATTTTAGAAGCTTTACTTAAAATATAAACAAAATATGTAGTGGTCAAAACATGAAGTTAAGTTCATCTAGTAATTTGGTAAATTTTTCTATTAATATCTAACATTGATTTAGAATTAAACTTTTTTAATTTGAAAAAAGTTTTAAAAAAAAATAGGGAAAAATCTGCTTTTATATATAGAATAATTTAAACTTATTTAGGAAATATTATTTGACGGTTGATGTCTCATTTTTGTAAAGATTTGTTGTCAAAATGAACCGCTCTATGTATTTAGGAAATTTCCGAATTGTATAAAAAAGTCAAGTGCTAAACACATCAGATATTTTTCATACAGGAATCATCTATGGAAGTATATAATATATTTCCATTTGGTTTAGTACCACCCAATTTGGCAGTTTAAAGTTAAATTGAAACAAACCAGAGGTAATAATTGCAATTTATTTGAACATAACATATTTTACTTTGCCTTATTAGTCGTGTCAATAAATTGCTTCTTTACATAACGAATGTTTGTTTGGTTTGATATTTTTAGGTAATTATTGATTTCGTAACTTATAGGCCTACTTGTTCTGGTTATTTTTCCATAAACCTGAGAAAATTGAAATATTAAGCAAGAGAGGATGATAGCATTCTTCTAAAAAAACAAAATATCGATAAAGTTGATTGTTGATTTCGATGAGAAATATGTACATTTTTTAATTTAATATTTTTATTAATACATGCTAAAATAAATTATTTTTTATTCTACTGGTATATGAAATAGAAACTTATGCACTCTAGAATGTTTTCTGAATTATAGGTCACAAGTCACAATCATTCTATGTTTTTGCACAATCCGTCAAATTCACGTATTTACTGATTTAATTAAAAGAATAGTAGGTTTTGTTTACAAATCACTGATGATCGGTAAGACATCACTTACCGATCGGAAGGCGGTAAGTAAGCCTCGGTACTCTCGACCACCAAAATATTGCCTTCCACCGGTAACATATCCTTACCGCTTTTAATGCTTAAATAACTATTTAAACATTAAAAGCGGCTTCCAATGTTGCCTGACACCGGTAACCCTTAACGCTTGTGATGCTTATTACGTTTTTTGCACGATCCATGCAATAACCAAATTAAAATGATTCTAAATTTGTTCATGTCAAAGTGACAACTATAAAATTATCTAAAATACATCAGTGACAAAAGGTCATATTTGACTACTTACCGGTAAGTGATGTCTTACCGATCAGTGATTTGTAAACAAAACCTACTATTCTTTTAATTAAATCACTAAACACGTGAATTTGACGGATCATGCAAAAATAACTATTTCAAATCAAGATTTGTGAATTGAAAATTCATCCCTTCAAAAACCACAAAGAGAGTTCATTTTTTTACTAACATTTTATAGTATGCATATATATAGCAGTTGAGATATTTGAAATGGACCAAATGTAATTTTCAGTTAAAAGAAATCTCATTGAAGCCTCATATATTTGCCACATACTTTCAAGGCATAAGTTTAATTCGAATTCATAATTATAAATCGGCATCAATGTTTTTACAATAGTGAAGAAATTTTCTAAAATATCTTTTTTTCCCATAATTTCTAGATATATCCTACTGCGGAACAAGCTAGTGCAAGTAGTTATAGTTCAGCGCCCTCTACACCTGTCAGTTCGCCACCGCCATTAGCGCCGACGGGTTGGTTAAATCACAACACTCCACATTCGCCCCACTACACACAAGCAGTTACTGTAAATAACAGCGTTGCACCTCAAGGTTTACACATGGTATGTATTGCTTTTAATTAATTTACTTTCGTTTTTATCTGGTTGGGTTGCGTTTTGTATATACTTTTTTCATGTTGCAAGTTAGTAGTATTTTATGCATTTAGAAAAAGTTACGCGATGCTTATACAATTTTTGGAATTTTTGAAAAAAGAGACAAGAATATCGTAACGGGTGTCCAATAAGTATTTCAGTCAGGACGGCTATGGAGTATTTTGATTTTCATTAATAAACACAAAACTTAAACCGTTACAATCTCACCTCAAAAAAATGTCGTTTAAGATGACACAATTGATGTTTTATGATTACATAAATTAAATTTTAAGTTTTGTGTTTATCAAGGACGTATAAAATAGAGGACAGAAAGATCCCCGGGGTGTGGGGTTGAATTCGTGGGTCAAAAAGTGTTGCACGTTCAAATGGACTCAAGTGTACTTGATAGTTTCTACGCATGCGCCAGCAGTCAATAAGGCGCGTTATTGGTCAAGTGTTTGTTTTGGTTTGTCACTGTCATAGCAACTGTCAACGGATTTGTGCCTACACCCATTCGGGAGCTTTCTCTCCTCTATTTTTATATCTTCTTGGTGTTTATTAATGAAAAGCAAAATACTCCACAGCCGCCCTGACTGAAAGACTTTTGGACACCCGTTATTTTAGGCTAAGCGCACATTAAAACGGAATTGAGGAAACAAAAATGTGTAATCAAGCACATGCACGAAGTACCTACTACCTATATTTGTTTTAATCTGCGCCTAGTCTTAGAACCAAATTTTCAAAACTAGAAGAATATCCGTATAGGTTTTTTTGTTTATTGCTTTTGAGTTTGCATGGATTTTTTTTGTTTTTGTGTGAAGCCCCCAGCACCCGAAGCACAGCGTTTAGATGATGCCATTGGTTTCTTAAGGGACCACGCAGAAGTGACTGTAAGTATTTTGCTTTTTCATTTTCTTTTTTTTTTGCTGCTCTAGTGACGCTGTTTCAATGCTACCATTATATTAAACACATGACTGCTTTATTTGGGAACTTAATTTCTTTCAGGGTACACGAATGGAAGAAAGACTGGACGATGCAATAAATGTTTTGCGTAATCATGCAGAATCGCAGATCGGACTAGGACAAATTCCGAATAATTTAGCACCACATCAAATGACACAGCTGGGATATACGGCACCACCGCCATCAGATCCCCATTTACCAGAGGCTGTTAAAGTGGAAAGGCCTACATATAACACAAGTAAGTAACTAAGTGTTGCCCAATTTTATTAAGTTTAAGATTTTTTAATGCTACTAATGTAAAAACTAATAATATTTGTAATGCAATTGGATCAACAGATGTTATGATACTTTTAGTTTTTTATATTTATGTGTCCGAAAAAAATATTGGTCATGAGAGGATGAGATTTTTTCAAATGTTTTTTAAAACCAAAACTTTTAAGTCTAACCCCGGGGTAATCTAAATATTTAATGCTCATCGTTTACCTTTCTTAATAAAGAAAAAATGTATTCATTTTGTTACACTTGTTTTAGTATTGTTTATAATATATACCTATAATAATAAATATCAACTACAGATTTTGATATAAAAATAATATTATTGCTTTTTGGTGGTGCAGAAAAACGCAAAGAACCCCCAGACAGTGACACAAAACCGTCAAGTTCGGTGGAGAGTATAGTTCAGCCAAATTCAACTAGTGGGCCCCCGCCGAAAACCTCGAAAAGATCCCGAAGATAGTAAGTATACGGGCGTTAAGTTTACGTATTATTTTTAAATTTGTAATCGTTTCATTTATGTAAATGTTTCCGTATATGTTCATATATTTCATTGAGTTGTTTGATTAGTTGTTCAAGTAATGCCGATGAAGATGAAATTGATGACCCAAGCAACAAGGCCGTACGCGAGAAAGAGCGTAGACAGGCCAACAATGTTCGTGAACGGTATGTAAACACACACAAGCACACTAACATTTTTTTTTATCTTTCCTTTATTTCTTCCATTGGTTCCAATTCCCGTCCTCGAACCTTTTGATTGTTCTTAATAAAATTACTTTAGGCAAATTGTTTTGAAGCACAGAGTGAAAATTGGTCATTTTAGGGGAAGAATATTTTCTAAGATAATAGTCACTCTGAGAATGTGTTAAGAAATATCCACCTAATAACCATATTAATACAGCGAGAACTATCGGAAATTCACTATTAGGATATACATGTCATTTTAAGCTACAATAAATTATTTACTGATATGGCTATTCTACTATAAGTACCACGAAAGATTACAAACCAACTTCAGAACACCATCAAAAAGGTTTTTGTGAAAATCCCAATAAATCACAAAATAGTTCATCACACTTGATTACCAGCTTCAATAATCATAAAAATTGGCATCCGTCTGGTGTAATTTTCTATTTACTGCAAAGAGGATTCAAGAAAAACACTGAATTTAATCCGTGGAAAGTTTTTTTTATTCAACTTTAATAGGTACAGATTGAAATTAATAGGATTTTTAATTTTTTTTTTTTGAATTTAATACTATATTACATATACAGGCTGTTTCAAATTCGCTTCTCACTACAGGGATCTCAGAAACGGTAAGAGATACAGCTTTGGTTAAATTGGGGCAAAGTTGCGTAATATGGTGGCCAATAATAAGCCGTTAAGAAATCGAAAATATCTTTTGTAATTCTGGAGATTTTTTGAAAAAACCAAATTTTTGCCTTTTCGTTTTTATTTTTTTCTGCTCTTATTTTTCAAGATATCGAAAAACCAAAAACATGGACACTTTTTGTGCTTTATAAAATGGCGTTAAAATTTTCCTCATGCGACGTTTCGTTTTTCCGCTGACGTCATCAACTCCATTTTTTTAAATACGGCCCTGTTTTTTTTCATCGTTTTAATGGTGTCTAATTTTTTTCCATACGACGTTTCGTTCTTGTGTAATCATCGGATCATTTTTTGAATGCCTACGGCACTGGATTATTTTTACAATTTCATCAGTATTTTTTTTTTCATTGTACAGCCCATCATCAGTATTGACGATTTCATAAGTGTTTATTTTATAAAATTATTTAAAAAAATCACTTCCATTGTTCTTAATATTACTACTAACAATAAATAATAGGTTAGTTTGATTTATTATAAAAGAAAATTTATTATTATTAAAGTTTACCAAAATGTGTGGATATGAGGAAGTGAGGAAAAATACTGATGAAATTGTAAAAAAAATCCAGGACCGTATTTAAAAAATGATCTGAAGATGATTGCACAAGAACGAAATGTCGTATGGAAAAAATCTAAACGTCATTTTCTAGAACACAAAAAATGCTACTTAAAACGACAAAAAAAGATACAGGGCCGTATTTAAAAAAATGGAGGTGATGACGTCAGCGGAAAAACGAAACGTCACATGAAGAAAATTTTAACGTCATTTTATAAAGCACAAAAAGTGTCCACGACAAAGTGCTTTTAGTTTTTCGATATCTTGAAAAATAAGAGCAAAAAAAAATAAAAACGAAAAAGCAAAAATTTGGTTTTTTCAAAAAATCTCCAGAACTACAAAAGATATTTTCGATTTCTAAACGGCTTATTATTGGCCACCATATTACGCAACTTTGCCCCAATTTAACCAAAGCTGTATCTCTTACCGTTTCTGAGATCCCTGTAGTGAGAAGCGAATTTGAAACAGCCTGTATAGTTGTTGCACATTAAATTTTATTGGTTAATTGGAAAAAGTTGATAAGTTTTAATTAAAATAAAATAATTATAGTTTTGTTGTAAACGAACAGATTTCCTGTTAAATTGTTTTCTCTTTGAACATTCACACTTTGAATTTGTAAAGTTTAAAATATGGTATTCTTTTTAACAGTAAAACTTAGTTAAATAGTGATCCAAAGCACATTTGTATTTATTAATTTTCTTCACTTGTTTTCTATTTGAGATTACTTCCCTTTTGAACCTTATTTTTATTCCATTCCCATTACCCTATTACATTCAAATTGTCTAATTTTACAAAGGCCCATATTCAGAATACAAATGTTACGTAATTTATTTAAACGAAAATGGAAAAAAATACTTAACGTAACATTCGTTGTTGCGAATTTGGCCAGCATGTTGTAGTATTTGGTTGTATAATATGTCTTCTTCTTGACTTGGTGGTCTCTTTATAGAAACACATTGAATATGGGCCTATATACCCTATTTGCCATTTTTTATACATAAAAGTGTGTTTACGTTTTTATGACATTAAAGTGGGAACAATTTCAATTCAATCGGCGTTGATATCATCATTGAAATTATTTGTTTGTTGCACACTCGTAAGCTTTTAACAGTTGTTCCAGTGCGGATGAAACCGAAGAGGGTGATTTAGATCCAGATATCAAAGCACAAAGGGAAAAAGAAAGGAGGCAGGCTAATAATGCGAGGGAAAGGTGCGGATTTTTTATTATTATTTTTGCTTTAATGTTGCAAAAAGAGGGTATCCAGAGGGATGGGAGGGAGTGTATTTTGGCCTATATTCAGATGTGTGTTTCTCTACCGACTATTTGGGGTGGAACTCAAAGTAAAGAAGGCAACTTTCAGTTATAAAAAACGTGTTTGTAAAATTTGATGATTATGCTGTTATAATAATAAAACCATCTGTATAACTGCAAATTATTTCTGAAGGGGTGCCTGTCTATTTATTTCGAACACTGATAATTGTTTCTCAAACTAAACCTGTACTCTGTACCATTTTCACATAAATTTGTTTTCAAATTAGTGCATTGATTTTTCTAGGATACGTATCCGTGATATAAATGAGGCACTTAAAGAGTTAGGTAGAATGTGTATGGCACACCTAAAGACAGACAAACCTCAAACAAAACTTGGAATTCTAAATATGGCTGTCGAAGTTATAATGACTTTAGAGCAACAAGTTAGAGGTATGGCATTGTGTTACTAGATGAATGTGTCCGTGGATTACCCAAGTTATATTTTGCAGAAAGAAATCTGAATCCGAAAGCAGCTTGCCTAAAACGCCGAGAGGAAGAAAAAGCCGAAGATGGACCGAAATTGGGACCTGGACCACATCATATGCTCTCTGCCCCACATTACCCCACCATACCTGTATGTAGAAATAATTTTCATTGATTTTTTTTAGTATTGCCGGACATTTATGGACATGACTCAATTAAAATAATCAGAAGATTTTTGAAGGTGTCCCAATTTTTCAGAAATCGAACAATTTAGGTTGTTTGGTTATTAGATTGTTTGCAAACTTAGGTTAAGTTTAAGGATTTTTTTACACTTAAAAATGTTAGACACCTGCTGAACCAATTTTGTTGAAATTTTGTGAATATGTTTCTTTATATGTGGGACAATATTTGAACACTAAACAATTTTCATGCAAAATATCGTGTAATTGTATTTAGGGTCTTTATCGATCAAGGATAATGCGACTGAAAATTTTAATTATGTTCTACATGTATTGTAACTTGAGCACCACAGATCATTAATTTTAAAAGTAAATACTTATGGTAAATAACTTTAAGAGAGCGATTGTTCAACGATTTACTTAAAAAAATTAATGTCTAGTTTTTCTTTGTGTTTCTCGTGTATTACGCAAAAATGCTGATGTCGACTTTTTTGTAGGACTTTTAACCTACAGCCTAATCAGAAAATTAAAGATATTACAAATTAAACCCGTAATATTTCTATTTTTTTTTAAATCGTGTTTATTTATAGTCTATGTATATCTTTGATACCTAGTTTCAACAAAAAGCAATTTGCACGAATACTCTAAAAATTCAAAATCGTTAAACAAATGGACTCGTAAATCTAACCTCAAAATTAAGAAAGGCATACGATTTTAAAAATATCTGTATGTCCTAATGTCTGTGTTTTCTAGATCCCACTTAGATATCGATCATTTTTAAGAGATACTGAAGATTTTGGACGGGCTATTTATATCAGTACAAATAATGACGTATTTTTTCAAAATTCATCATTTAAAAGTTTTTTATTATTAGTCGATAAGTATAGTGGAAATGATAAATATCGGAATACGAAGCTTCGTAGAAGGGCGATTATGCGCTTATCTCAAACGCTTTATTCACTGGACTAATATGTATTATGTCAATATTTCTGGAATCAAAATGGCGGAATTACAGTACTTTATTAACACAGACGCTAAAACCAGAGTAGTGCTTGCACAGTAAATTTAAGTAGATTGAAATCTCGGCTGCGTGCACTAGCCTGTGCTGCACTCAATATTCGGTCAGCCTAAATGGGACTCCATCCACCCAATCAAGTCCTCGTGTCGAATTTTGAAATATTACATGTGGCTATTTGTGTTTAGTTACACAGCTCCACAAAAAAAGTAAGTGGTCCGACTGACTAGACTAGTCAATTCTCTTACGTATTTTGAGTCGCTGAATCCGAGTCCGAGGCCGGAATTCCGAAGTTAGCTCTTTTTTTTTCCTAATCTCAAAAAACATACTTTTTTCGTAATAAAAAACACGAGCTAGTTTTGCTATTATAACCATGGATTCGAATTCAGTGGCTCAGAATATATAAGAATTGACTAGTTTGGTCCACTGGATATCCCACTTTGGGGGAGGGAGCTGTGCAGAGTACAAGACCCTACCACCCCGCCGAAGTGGGTGTTTCGGCGATCATTCTTTATATTTTTTGAGTTGCCGAATCCAAGAACAGAATTACTAAATTAGCACGCGTTTCCTTCCTAACGTCAGATAACACACCGACAAATTAGTTCTTCCAAGGCAACAACCGGCAAAAGTAAGAGCTAACTTCGGAATTCAGACCTCGGATTCGAATTCAGCGACTCCAAATCGTAAGAGTTGACTAGCCTACACCGTCGAAACACCTACGTTTTTTGTGGGACTGTCTTATTACCAACATTAGGAAAGTGATTATCTTGACATAGAGTTGAAATATGCCGCAGCTTCACTCGTTTGTCTAAGAAATCGAATTCACGGCGACTCGAAATCAAATTGTCTGATTATTCTAAACAGCGGCAATTCATACCGTACTTTGCTATTTCAAGATGGGGAATTTCCCATTCTGTATAACCATAATTGTAATGTAACAATCTTGTTATGAAGAATCGCAACTGCAGGGATTATCAAGATGTGTCGTCGAACCAATATAGCACAAATTGGAAACGATTTTAAAAAACAACCTCAAATGTTCTTGCGTTGTGATGTCTAGCATGTAGAACTAATTTTAGTAATGTATTTGTTCTCTGAGAATGGCTAATTGTCTGGTGTTATTATGTCAGATTTTTGCTAGCGTTACACCAAAACACATCCACACGTCACATGACTTGTTTGCAATCCTTCAGTCAATATTTACCTTGATCGTATGGGAATTCAGATTGTTTATACGAGTATATTCTCAAGTTCAGTTTGGGTTGTGGGCACTACAAAGGTGTCAAAAAGATACGAGTATTCAGGCTGTTTCAAATTCGCTTCTCACTACAGGGATCTCAGAAACGGTAAGAGATACAGCTTTGGTTAAATTGGGGCAAAGTTGCGTAATATGGTGGCCAATAATAACCCGTTAAGAAATCGAAAATATCTTTTGTAATTCTGGAGATTTTTTTAAAAAACCATATTTTTGCCTTTTCGTTTTTATTTTTTTCTGCTCTTATTTTTGAAGATATCGAAAAACCAAAAACACTTTGCCATGGACACTTTTTGTGCTTTATAAAATGACGTTAAAATTTTCCTCATGCGACGTTTCGTTTTTCCGCTGACGTCATCAACTCCATTTTTTTAAATACGGCCCTGTTTTTTTTCATCGTTTTAAGTAGCATTTTTTATGCTCTATGAAATGGCGTTTAAATTTTTTCCATACGACGTTTCGTTCTTGTGTAATCATCGGATCATTTTTTGAATGCCTACGGCACTGGATTATTTTTACAATTTCATCAGTATTTTTTTTCATTGTTTATCATCATCAGTATTGACGATTTCATAAGTGTTTATTTTATAACATTATTTAAAAAAATACTTCCATTGTTCTAATTATTACTACTAACAATAAATAATAGGTTAGTTTGATTTATTATAAAAGAAAATTTATTATTATTAAAGTTTACCAAAATGTGTGGATATGAGGAAGTGAGAAAAAATACTGATGAAATTGTAAAAAAAATCCAGGACCGTATTTAAAAAATGATCTGAAGATGATTGCACAAGAACGAAACCTTCTATGGAAAAAATGTAAACGCCATTTTCTAGAACACAAAAAATGCTACTTAAAACGACAAAAAAAGATACAGGGCCGTATTTAAAAAAATGGAGTTGATGACGTCAGCGGAAAAACGAAACGTCACTTGAGGAAAATTTTAACGTCATTTTATAAAGCACAAAAAGTGTCCACGACAAAGTGCTTTTAGTTTTTCGATATCTTGACAAATAAGAGCAGAAAAAATAAAAACGAAAAGGCAAAAATTTGGTTTTTTCAAAAAATCTTCAGAACTACAACAGATATTTTCGATTTCTAAACGGCTTGTTATTGGCCACCATATTACGCAACTTTGCCCCAATTTAACCAAAGCTGTATCTCTTACCGTTTCTGAGATCCCTGTAGTGAGAAACAAATTTGAAACAGCCTGTATTTGCGATAAATTGAATTGATAACGAATTAAGTAAAATACTTTTTACGGTGCATCCTGTATAAATGTCCAGCAAAAATCCATTAGTATACAATAATTGTACGGTTTAGACAAGAATCTTTTATTTTATCGCTAAAAGACAAAACTTGTTTTTTTTTTCTAGGGTGGACCAACCAATTTGCCTCACAATCCAGGCCAGCCGCAATAGCATTGCTAGTAATGGCGGCATCATTTTTGTGGTACTGTACATACACACTCGTACAAAGAAAAACAGCATTCATCATGTTCATCAAAGAAAAAAACGTCATGCATTAACAATATTATATTTTTTTAAGAATAATGATAATAATAATGTTGGATTTTTATCATTTTGTTTTTCTTATATTTATGTATTTCGCGACTATATTTTCTAAAGAGAGTTTATATGACAGACAAATTGGTTTTGTATTCGAAACAATTTTATATGTGGTTTGAGGACTCATATAGGTATACTGTGTAGGTTCGTTGTTGATCAATTTTTGTGCCAAAAAGAATAATCACAGAAAAATAAATACTCTCTACTTATTATACATTGTAAAATATTTTTAAAAATGTTTTTTACTTATAATTATTATGTTGTAGTGCATTAAGTATAGTAATGCCGACATCCGACGACAATTTTTTTCTTTTACCGTTGTCTTTTTGATCTCTGCTCTTATTTTGCCATGAAATTGTGACATACTTGATAGTATTAGGAATTCATGCTTGAATTAAAACAAACATTTATTAAATGGGACGTATTGTGGTGCCATTATTTTTTTATATAAAACCCAACATATTTTAAAAAATCACGATATGTTCGCATTCTTTTACAATTTATTTTTTTATTATTTTAAATCATCACAATGTTTTTTTTTCTGCTAGATAGAACTGTAAATGTGATACAAATATTTAATTAATAATATACAATTTATTGTTGTTGTTTTTTCTCAAACCACGTATAAATCGATTTTGCGCCAGTATTCGGACGTCATAACTTTCAAAATTAGAATAGAAAACCTCCCACTCTTATATGCAAAAAACAACTTAAATCTTCGGTAGTGAAGTTTGTTCAATATTTTATTTTTAGGTTTATTTTAAGGCTATATAGGTAGATGATTTTTTTTTTAAGTAAACATGTAATAAATATTTTCACATACTTTGTTTAATAATTATTTTTTTAGTACCGTAGTATATATTTATATTATTTGTTTGATTGTTAAGATGATTTTAATCATTTCTATTGTTGCTCCCTAAACTGTTGTACAAAAATTCATGGGTGAGTTTTTTTCAAATAATAGGATTTTGACAACGTTCTGTTTTTTAATTATTATATAGTGATATATTCAGAATGTTTAAGTGTACTTTGGATATACTATGAAACAGATTATTCTGTTTTTTATATGAAATTGTTTGAAAAAATCTCACTTGAAGCAACATTGAAATGATTAGACAATACTATTTTGTTGTATCATGAAAATTTATCGATTTTATAAGTTTTGTACTTGCAATAATTTTAACAAGCATAGTATATTTTTTAATATTCTTTTGTTTCGTACGTAATAGGCTATTTCCTTTCTTAATACCAGTGTTAGTTTCATTCCAGTGGCAGCCCAGTTTTTGTTAATATAATTTTCGGCAGCAGAAAAAAGCACTGATGTTTTCGGCACTTAAATTATTAGAAAGTTTTTGGCAGCCATTTTCATATAACGATTGTAACAGTTGGATTTATGTCTATAATCCCCAATAAAATGATTTTTAATTTTGTTATAATTTATTTGCCATTGCACTTGAACAAACTTACATCAAAATTAAATTCATTTTATTACAGATTATAAAGATAACTCAATGAGATTTATTTCGTTTTTAGGTTTTTACTATTTTACAACAGTTTTACAGTATTGGTGCAAATAAATACATAATTTTCTTTGCAATTGTTTTTAAAAGTTACAAAACTTGTTATTTGTCTACGAATTAAAAAAATAACGTAAAAAATTAACTCGTGTAATAAAAATGTTTAATAAACATTTTATAATGATAATGATATATATTTTTGTAGTTTTAATAGGACAATTTTGTAACTTTTAAGAACGCTTGTGTGACTATTATTATAAGTGATTAGACAAATTTGTAAAGCTTACCTTAACCTGTATAAACGTTTTAAAGCGAATGTCTTTTTATTAAGTATATAAAAAAGTATATATGAATAAAAAATATTGCGTGATGAGAAATAAGTTAGGTTATACAGCTAGACATTAAAAAATAAAAATGATTATCAACTATATGTAATATACAATACGTACATAATATACTATGTGCCATTTTTCATATTTCTTTGAGTTTCAATTGTTTTCCCTCCTTAATATTAATAGCCTTTTTAAACATAAATATTCAATTATAGTGCTATGAGTCCTCAAAGGATGTCCCAGGATAGACACGATATATTTTTAGGTGTCATTCTGCATTGCTATCTCCAATGTGGATTAGTTTTCGAGCAATCATCTCTTGAATGTTGAAAATTGTAGATTGAAAAAGTAAAACACTGTTGAATATAAAGAAGCCACTCTACTAAACTATTTGATTATCGAAAAAACGTTATACATGAAATTTGTAGCAGAGATGATTTGCAATCGAAAATATCTTGTAATTTTTTTGATAGTGTAAACCGTTAAAGAATTATTAGTGTTCAAATTTGGAATTTGAAAAAATAAATAATTATGTTCACGTTTCATTTAATTTATTTTGAAAACTAGTATTGAAAATAGTTAAAAATTTGATCTTATATGATAAAAAATTGGTTTATTTTGAATCGAAAAGTTAAATTTCATTTTGAACATAAACGATGTCTACTCGGAGTAATTATTAAATTTGATAAAAAGGTTTCCGTAAGTTGCCACCTCCAATGACTTTATACGGAAAATAAAAATAAAAAAAACCGATTTGGAGATGAAATAGTAGTTTATGCAACAAGGTAGGAATTGAGAGATTCTGACGAGTGTGAAAAGAACACGAGGCAGAATCAATTCCTACCGTCTAGCATACTCTATTTTTTCTCATACCTGTACGAAAATGGCCACTTCTTTTGCGTGAAACGCGCGAACAAATTAAAACAGCATAACATTGACATGTTGCTTGACACTGTGCGGTGAGCAAATTACCTTGACAACCATAAACAAACACAAATACCTCCTCCATATCAGTACAGGAATGGCTACCCAAGGGAGAAATGTTACCCCCACTCCTTATTTTCCGCGACTACCCTAAAAAGGCGACTTTGTACCCACATTTCACGCAAATAAAGTGGCTATTTTCGTATAGGTATGGGAAAAAAATATATACAGGACAATGCAGAATGTATTCAAGAATCATACCTAAAAATATTTCGTGTCTATCCTTTATAGTCGACACAACTTAGACTACGAATGATAGGATTATTCAAGAAACAATTCCGTGAACAGTTTTTTTTTTAAGTAAAATGTATATACAATTTATTTTATAGTAAAAACTAATTTTTTGCAATTATATCAATTTTCTTTATAATAAAAACTTTCATTTTTATAAAAGCTTCACTTTAAGGACTAGTTCAATAGTAATCGATACAGTATAAATTTGACCCCGAGATATTTCATAAAAAAATAAGAAACTAAAGTGAAAACTGCAACACTCTAACTTTGATAACTCCAATACTCCCTAAAAGTGTTGGAAATGGGACACCCTGTACATTCCTATTGACTTTAAAATATGAAATCTGTCGGTTGCTATTGGTTCAAATTTTATGTTTATTATCCAAATTGAACGTAATTCAAACATACAAGATGTCTCAAAATTAGCCTGCCAAAATGTACCAGCTGATTCTACGTTCAAAAATAATGCAAAAAGTTTCAATAAATACAGGTTGAAAAATGCTTCCTAAGGAGGCTACAGTGCCCCGAAAGGGGGACCCCAAAAAAGAGTTTTCTGGAATATCTTTGCAACTGTTTGAGGTAGATTCATGAAATTTAGTGAGTTTGAAGCTTTTATAATTTGCCACATATTTCTTTTTTCAATTTTCAGAAATTTTGCCAGGGGCGTCACATACAGGGTTGGTGCTGGGTATATTATGCCCCATATTTTTTGTGGGGGTAATTATTAAATTTTTTATTTCAAATTTTGAAACTTGGTTTATTTTTACCCAAAAAAGGTATTCTCAGTCGATCTTTGTATCTTGAACCGTTTCCGAGAAAAATCGTTTTGAAAAAATCACGTCCATGAAAACTACACTAATAAAAATAATCACAAAACTAAAATTTATCAAAAATAGACGATGGATTAAAATTTATAGGTATTTATTACTTCCTGTAGCATTTCTTCGTCAAATATAAATAATAAAAACAAAATATCAAAATAATTTGTTTTTTTTTCAATTTTGTGATTATTTTTATTAGTGTATAGTTTTTATGGACGTGACTTCTTCAAAACGATTTTACTCGAAAACGGTTCAAGATTCAAAGGTCGACTGAGACGAACTTTTTTGTGTAAAAATAAACCAAGTTTCATAATTTGATATAAAAATTTTTAAAATTATCCACACAAAATATATGGAGCATAATTTATCCAGCACCCACCCTGTATGTGACGCCCCTGACAAAATTTCTGAAAACTCCTCTTTCGGGGGCTGTAGCTCCCTTAGGAAGCATTTTTCAAACTATATTTATTAAAACTTTTTGCATTATTTTTGAACGTACATAGAATCAGCTGGTACATTTTGGCAGGGTAATTTTGGGACACCCTGTATAGGGAGCTAAAAAATCTCATTATACTTAGCTACTTGAGGAAAAAACAAAGATTTTTAACAGCATATCTAACTTTTATTGGGACGGTATATTCACACAAAATTATAGTATTTGAGCAACAACATATCACACAATTGTTTGTATAATAAGAGTAAGTTTTTGCTGCTCCCTAAATTCTTTAGATCATCAATTTTTAACATTTCCGAACTATTTAAAATTTGCTGTAATTGAGATTTGCAACAATCTTCGTTTTGTATATTAACTTTCGTGAAATCCAAGAGTAATTTCAAATCTTTGTGATGTTTTTCCATGATGCGTTTCTTTTTTTCCTGTATGTAGAAACAATTTTTGTTCTCCTTTTCAACATACTAAAATGAAAGAAATTTTCAAAGTTGACTAAAATGAATTGAATTACTTACCTGTAATTCATCATTTACGCTTTCTATTTGCTCTAAGCAATTATTTTCTAATTCAGATATGGCGTTGTCGATTTCTTTTAACTCGACTGCCAATTGTGGATTACCTTGTTTGTATTTTCGCTTCAATAAAAGTTTATTTCTTAGTAGTTCTTGTAGTTGCATTTTAAGTTCAAACTGAGCTTCATATTTTTTGTAGTTCAACATATTGGCACCTACACAAGATTTTTCTACTTTTAAAATTTTTTCTTGCATATCCTTTTTCAGATCGTGCAAATCACAGCTAAGTTCGTCATGTTTGTTTTGTATAAAACTTATTTCTCTATATAAGAAAAAAAATCTGTGTGATTTATTATCTATGTATCGACGCTAACTTACCTATCCATTAGTGCAAGAATATTGTCTAAATGATGAATTTTTGTATAACCGTGACACGATGGTAGTGGTACCACATTGATTTTTTTGCGAAATAAACGCGGATTGCACACTTTGCGCAACAGGAGTTTCATTTCCTCTAAATTGATTATGCCGTTCATTTTAATAGTGTACATTTGTTTTAGCGCTTCATCAATTTCATCTATGTCTTTTCGCAAACCTGCGGCTGTAGTTAGAGATGCTGCTTTATTCATATTTGTGTTAAACGCATACAATTTGATGGGTACAAAAAATTAGGACCAAATGACAGTAACAAATTTTGAAAATTATATGACAATGTTTTGGTTACTTAGCAATTTTTGCGTTCTTGTCTTGCTCTTGTACGAAGTATAGAGCTTCGTGTATAGAGCGATCAAATAGGTTTGTAATCGAGTCATCTATGAATCCGAAATCGTATGTATACAGGCTGTTTCAAATTCGCTTCTCAATACAGGGATCTCAGAAACGGTAACAGATACAGCTTTGGTTAAATTGGGACAAAGTGGTGTAATAATGTGACCAATAATAAGCCGTTAAGAAATCGATAATATCTTTTGTAGTTCTAGAAATTTTCGGAAAAAACCAAATTTTTGCGTTTTCGTTTTTATTTTTTTCTGCTCTTATTTTTCAAGATATTGAAAAATCAAAATCACTTTGCCATGGACACTTTTTGTGCTTTATAAAATGACGTTAAAATTTTCCTCGTGCGACGTTTCGTTTTTCCGCTGACGTCATCAACTCAATTTTTTTAAATGCGGTCCTGTATTTTTTTCATCGATTTAACTAGCATTTTTTATGTTCTATAAAATGGCGTTTAAATTTTTACCATACGACGTTTCGTTCTTATATAATCATCGGATCATTTTTTGAATACCTACGGCACAGGATTCTTTTTACAATTTCATCAGTATTTTTTTTTCATTGTACAGCTCATCATCAGTATTGAGGATTTCATAAGTGTTTATTTTCTAAAATTATTTTAAAAAATTAATTCCATTGTTTGTATTATTACTACATACTAACAATAAATAATAGGTTAGTTTGATTTATTATAAAAGTTTGCCAAAATGTGTGGATATGAGGAAGTGAGGAAAAATGAAAATGTAAAAAAAATCCAGGGCCGGATTAAAAAAAACTGACTTGATGACGTCAGCGCAAAAACGAAACGTCGCATGAGGACAAATTTAACGCCATTTTATAAAGCACAAAAAGTGTCCACGACAAAGTGCTTTTAGTTTTTCGATATCTTGGAATATAAGAGCAGAAAAAAATAAAAACGAAAAAGCAAAAATTTGTTTTTACTTATACGAAGTAATAAGAAAGTACAGGGTGGCCCATTTTCGAGCCTCATCATAGGGATCTCGGAAACCCTAAGAGATACAGGGTCGGTTAAATTATGGCAAAGTTGCATAATTTAATGCTTATGAAAATGCTGTGTTGCAATTTAGAAAATTCCGAATACTTTCTGAAATATCCTGAAAAAAACGAAATTTTATAAAATCTTTTTTATTTTTTTCTGACGTTATATGAAAACAAATTTTAAAACAAACAACACTTCGTCATTGCCACTTTTCATCCTCTACAATATGGCGCTGTCAAATTTTAAATCCGACGTTTCGTCTTCCAGAAACCATCATCAACTTATTTTTTTTAAATACGGACCTGGATTTTTTATTTTATTTTTTGTTAGCTTTGGACTATCTTAAAGCTATGACCCATCACAAATATTGATTTACAAACGTTTCGATGACAAAAACTGAGATTTACTGTATTTTTAAAAATATTTAATACGACACTATTTTTAAAACAAATGTTGTTTGTTTTTACTTTCTTATACGTAGTATAAGGAAGTATTGTAATCGTGATTTTTTTCGACTTCGAGATTTTGATGGATTTACACGTTTCGCCATGATGTCTGTCTGTCTGTCTGTCTGTCTGTATCCACCATAACTCAAAAACGAGTTATCGGATTTGATTCAAATTTCATATTTAAGAGTTTGAACAAAATTGTGGGTGCCACATTCAATGTTTTTCATCTAGCACTGAAACAAGTGACAGTTACCTGATGACATTTTTAGGTTTTTTTAAGAATATCTTGAAAAATAAACAATTTATGAGATTTTTTTATTCTTTAACATTGATTTAGAATTGAATTTTGAACAAATTTTGTTTGAACTTTTTTTTTGAAATTCCGTCAAAAAAATTTCAAAAAAACGAGATATTCCTAAAACACTTTATATTTCTCATAGCGCGCGTTGATAGTTGAATCCGATGGTCGAGGTAGACCATGTGTTTCATTATATGGCTGCCAAACGGAAGGTCCCGGGTTCGAATCCCAGAAGGACCGGTCCATAAGTTTTTTTTATTTTACTGATTTCTATGGTACCGAAAACAATAATAATGAATAAATAAATGTAATTTCATACCGGGAGATTTTTTTAAGTGAGTAATAGGTCAAAAATCTAAAATAAAACACATTTTTGTCGTAAAATTCGGTTATAATGAGTGGGACAAGGACAGATTTATGCGTATTGCAATAAGTGCGACAGAGACTATTTGAAAATTGCTGGAAACCTTCAAAATTTTTACAAGAAATTTAACTTAATTTCTTTAGGAAAAGTAATTATTGTGATACTATCCGTAAGTATAAGAAAGTCATGTGTTGGGCACATCAGATATTTTAATTTGTTATCAAAAAACGTCAGAAAAAAATAAAAAAGATTTTATGAAATTTCGTTTTTTTCAGGATATTTCAGAAAGTATTCGGAATTTTCCAAATTGCAACACAGCATTTTGATAAGCATCAAATTGTGCAACTTTGCCACAATTTAACCGACCTTGTATCTCTTACGGTTTCCGAGAACCCTATGATGAGGTTCGAAAATGGGCCACCCTGTATAGTAATCGTGATTTTTTTCGTTTTCGAGATATTTATGGATCCCCCTGAATCCATTTTCGCCATGATGTCTGTCTGTCTGTCTGTATCCACCATAACTCAAAAACGACTTATCTGATTTGATTCAAATTTGATATTTAAGAGTTTGAACAAATTTGTGAGTGCCACATTAAATGTTTTTCATCTAGCACCAACACAAGTGGTACTTACCTGAAGACAATTTTAGGTTTTTTAGGAATATCTTGAAAAATAAACCATTTATGAGATTTTTTTATTCTTTAACATTGATTTAGAATTGAATTTTGAAGAAATTTTGTTTGAACTTTTTTTTGAAATTCCGTCAAAAAAATTTCAAAAAAACGAGATATTCTTATATTTTTCATAGTGCTCGTTGAATCTGAAATCCGACAGCCGAGATAGACTAGTCACTAACGGTCTGATCCTATAACTTTTTAACGACCGTGACTATGTATAACCACTGTGGTTGTTGCTACGGTACGATGTTTTTGATTGGTAGTTATCATAGCAACAACCACAATAATTAATAAACACGGTGGTTAAAAACTTACAGAATCGCACCGTAAAGGGACTTGACTGCCCAACGGAAGGTCGCGGGTTCGAATCCCATAAGGACCATAATTTTTCTTATTTTACTGGTTTCTATGGTAACGAAAATAGTAATAATAAATAAATAAATAAATGTGATTTTATATTAATAACGTATTATTGAATGTTGACTGCATGTGATTATTGGCTACCCCTTCAGTATTTTCCAAAGATTAAAACTGTATCATGGAATGTATAAGAAAGTCATGTGTTGGACACATCAGATACAGGGTGTCCGGAAATTAGGAGCAAAAAACTCGGGGGGTGATTCTACTTGAAAAATTAATGTGACAAGCTCCTATAACATTTTTCCGAAAGCTCATTAATATTAGGGTTACAGGGCCTTAAAGATTGTTTTTTTTAATTAATTTTTTCCAGTAACTTTTTTTCTAGTGTACCGATTCGTTTCAAATTTGGCACACTTATCACTAATGTTTATTTGTATTCTTGCACCAAATTTGAGGTAAATCCCCCAGTGTCAAAGAGTCGAAACTGACGTTGACCTTTGAATAAAGACCCAGAACTTTTTTGTTAGGCACTTTTTCTAAACTTTGATGACGCCCGATTGAAGAGCATAGAAAAATCTTAAAAAAAGATCCTCTTGCTGCATCACGATAAAACGACTCGTTTTCGAGAAAAACGCCTTAAAAATTTGCTTGCATTAAATGAATACCAACTACTTAACTACAGCTCAATTTCAAAATTAAACAGAAGCGCGTTTTTCTCGAAAACTATTAGTTTTATCGTTATTCAACAAGAGGATCTTTTTTGAAGACTTTTCGATGCTCTTCAATCGGGCATCATCAAAATTTAGAAAAAATGTTATTGGAAAAAATTGATTTAAAAAAAACTTTGGGGCCTTGTAACCCCAATATTAATGAACTTTCGGAAAAATGTTATAGGAACTTGTCACATTAACTTTTCGAGTAGAATCAGTCCCCCAGTTTTTTGCTCCTAATTTCCGGACACCCTGTATATTTCGATTTCTTAACGGCTTATTATTGGCCACATTATTACGCAACTTTGCCCCAATTTAACCAAAGCTGTATGTCTTACCGTTGCAAGCTTGCATAGAAAAAGAAAAGTGTCTGAAAATGAATACTAAAGCTAAGAAGACTATTCACAATACTAATTGTTGTGTTTACAATTAAAACTCACGAAAAAATGACAACCAAAATTCATTTTCATTATTTTCCTAAAAGAAATGCTTCGTTGATTAAAATTTAAAACTCTTACGGCGCTGAAGAAAAAGACCTGCTACTTTATAAACACAAATAAACAACAATCCACGAAGCCATAACTCGTTTACTTCCATTTTTGTTTACTTACCGCAGCGCCCCCATCGGTAGTTGGAATCGCGAAAATAAACTGGAAAATAATAAACAAAAAATATAATTTTCATATACAAAGATAAACAGATATCTTTATACGTTTTAGCAGTAATTACAATAGATGGCAGCAAGGTAAAGTCAATAAAATGTATAAATAATTGCATATATTCAGGGGCATGAACAAACTTTGTAGATTTATCAAAGTTTAGAATTTATATACTTTTTACAAACGCACTACGTAATAGATATTTTCTTTCATATGTTTTAGTGACTGCTGCGAAAGCTGCTGTTTTCAAAGTTATAAAAAATTCACCCTAAATTTTGAAAGGCCATCAATCTTCACGCTTCTTCTACCTCTATTGCCATGTCAGTCAGTCAATTGCAATGTCAACATAACCTGAATTTTGAAGTGCTGAATGTGTTTTAGGAAAAATCTCCCAATATTATACATTAAATCATGTATTTGACATGGTTAAATTGCATAGGAGGACAAAAATTACGAACAACTACCAAAGCACCACTGGCGATGTATTAAAATTGGATATAGAACGCAAAAATAAATCAATTAACATTACTGTATACAATTTATCAAAAACTGCCAATACTAAGCAGTGTATAATGTTATTAGTTGTTGTGATTTTAAATTGGATTTTACTGGTGTTTAAAGTATTAAATATACTTTTAGCTGCAGCAGTATTTGTAGTCACTTTAGTATATTTGTACAGAATGTGCCGAATAGTTCGTGAAGGTAAAGTTTTGGGTGTTTATCGTGGAAGACCACTTACAATCTTTTATTTGCAGAAAATCTAGTCATAGTGAAGGATTTAGGGATGCAGTTGACTAAAAAATATACGTTAGGTTTTAAAACGACTTTCATTCCTCAGGATACAGTACAAAGATTTTTTATTAACGAAATAATATTTAGAGTAAGTACTTGCTTATTTGCTTAACAATATATCTCATTTGTTGTTACATTTTCAGAATAATGTAATATATGTTTTAACTCTCTTCACCAAAGAACTGAATGAGGATAGATTGATACCTTTATTTTTTGTAAGTATATTTTGATTTTTGAGAAATGTTATTTAGTCTTCATTGCTGCCGCTATTAGAAGAACAAGACTACTGAATGGCCAGTTGAAGATGAATTCAATTAATTATAGAAACTATTGTTGACAATAATCTAACTCTGAGTTTATCTCGAATTAAGTTAATTCACCTAGTTTGAAATCAATTTAGTAGGTACATATTATGTAAATGTAATACTCATCAGTCAAAATGACTCACTTGAATTTTTCATTGTATGAAATGGTTCTCTCATTTTTGTTTGATTGATATAGGGTTATAAAGCAGTACGTTTTTTGCTGTAGATATTTGAACGGAAATAATCAAATCTATACCTCTGAGTCTACTTTTTTGTTCTATCAGAAAAAAATACTACTAACTGGGCGTGAGTTAAAAAATATATATTCATAAACAAATAAAAGTATATTATTTGATTTCTTTTCCTTTATTCTGCATTTCTGTAAAATTTATTTCGTTAGATGGTTTACCTTTGGGCAGGGGCGTATTTAAGTTCAGTGCCGCCTCGGGCTACTCGAAATTGGCTACCCCCCACTTGCATCTAATATTGACCATATAGAAAATAACACACAATATTTATGAAATTACGTTTATTTATACTCATTATTCGTTACATCACTAGCTTGACTAGCACACACTTCATTACATTAATTACCTGAACTACCAAGACTTAACACTATCGGCCTAACTTTGTTTGCCTTTCTTGTTATGTTTTTTATATTATATTCATTTATTCATTCAATCACAGTCAGCCGTCAACCCATATTTCGTAAAAAGGTGCCTGCCGTTGGTGTACAGGGTGATTCTTTTATCTGGGGAAATGCGTTTTTCTCGTAAACGACTGAAGGGAATTAAATTTTGAAAAAAGTGTTATATACGTACTGGCTGTCACTCACAATTAGGATAGAAATATAGACTTTAATATGCACGACGCTAGGCGTCGCGGCGTCTAAAATTTTTTTTTCCAGCAACATACCACTTTTATTATTTCATTGGAAAGGTCTTTTAATTTTGAGTATTTTTTCTAAAAACCAATTTTTTATTCTTATTTTTTAAAAAGTTATGATCCAATTTAAATTATTTCTGTTCTAACTAAATTTTGAAATATTTTAACAGTAGGCCGAGTTTTCCCTCAAATACTAAAGTAAATCTTATTATACAATATAAAATAAAGTAGGCTTAGAAAACGCAAAACCTGTTATTTGTCAACATATTACAACAACAAAAAACTTATTAATACCTAAATTAAACAGAAAAAATGTGCCTCTTCACATTAGAAGACATTTGTGGCTTCAACTAGATGGGGCTCGTTGTCTTTGCCGCTATTGTGCGGAATTATTTAAATATAGAATATGAAGACCGGTGGATGGGAACTTACGGGCCAGTAGAATTTCCTCCTAGGTCCCCAGACTTAATACCTCTCGATTTTTTCTTGTAGAGAACTCTTAAAAATAAAGTTTACAAAACAAGGTCTAATAATATAGATCATTTAAAACAAAAGATTGTCGATGCCTGTGCTGAAATTAATGCCAATGTTTTAAGAAAAGTCACATATAATGAAATAAGAAAACGTTATAAATTATGTTTAGATAACAATGGTACTCATATTGAACAATTGTTAAAATAATCAACTTTTTCATTAAATTTTTTGTTTAATTTAGGTATTAATGAGTTTTTTGTTGTCGTAATATGTTGACAAATAACAGGTTTTGTTTTTTCTAAGCCTACTTTATTTTATATAATAAGATTTACTTTAGTATTTAAGGGAAAACTCGGCCTACTGTTAAAAATATGTCAAAATTTAGTTAGAAAAGAAATAATTTAAATTGGATCATAACTTTTTAGAAAATAAGAATAAAAAAAATTGTTTTTAGAAAAAAGACACAAAATTAAAAGACCTTTCCAATGATATAATAAAAGTGGTATGTTGCTGGAAAAAATTTTTTTAAGCGTCGCAACGCCTAGCGTCATGCATATTGAAGTATATATTTCTGTCCTAATTTTGAGTCACAGCCAGTAGGTATATAACACTTTTTTCAAAATTTAATTCCCTTCAGTCGTTTACGAGAAAAACGCATTTCCCCAGATAAAAGAATCATCCTGTACAAAACTACTTTTTTTATAAGAAACTCAGAATATCCGCTATTCTTTGTAACATTGTAAATAGGAAGAGAACAAACATAGATAAGATTCAAAATTTCCAGAAATTGCATACTTATAACTTTTATCAATTTCTTATTAATTCATCTATTTTACCGTGTTTTTAAATTATCTAATTTTAAAATATTGATGTTTATTATCGGAACATAGAACATAGGTACATTTTTATTATTATTTTAATTGTAAAAGCGTTTTGCATCTTCTAAATATCTTACTGGAAATTTCGTACTTTTAAAAAATATAAAATGTTCTATTTTTCAGGATACCAAGCCACGAATGCCATGTTTAGAAGCCATATATCGCAGTATAAAAGAATTGGATAAATAAATTATTGTAACTTTTTGAGTACGCCCAATGACAACGAAATGCTCATAAGTACTTCTCTTCCAATTTTCGTAGTTATTTAATTATTGTAGTTCGATTTAGACATTTGACTTATTACCGTTGTATTAATTATTGTTAATTTTTTCTAAAATTATACCTAGTTAGAAAAATTGGTGTCGCCATCTATGTTTGTAGTACCAATACTTTATAATTATTGTTTGTTTGACAGAAATCTACTTTATAAAAGACAGTGAAATTCTTTTAAAAACAAATAAATTATTTTTTGTCTTTCATGTTACCGAAAATAAAGCACTTTTAAAATATTTTGTTTATATGTAAATATCAGTTATTTGTGTATTGTCGTATAAATGGTTTTAAAAGATTATCCTAATTTACAAATTTAAATTTGGCGCCATTGTATGCGCGTTCTCCTTGCTTTTGCCCTTGTGAACCCCGTTGAGCGTTGTTGTGAATTTCAATATGGCGATAATTAGTGTTGTGTCCGTTTACAAAAAATAAGTCAAGTAATGTCGTACATTAAAAGAAAAACTTGTTAACAAATTGCCACAATTAGAAATTTAAAGGGCTTTTAGCTTTATTGACATGTATGTTTATAATAATTATTAAAAGTTCACTTAGTAACACAAATCGTGGTGTGTGTGTTGGATTTAGTAAATTAGTTCGAATTTTATACACTTACCATACAAAGGTTGTGAGTTATAAACAACAATAATTAACGGAACTGTTTCAATATTAGGGATAAATTGATTGTTTGACGGTGTATCGGTTTGGATACTATTGTAAATCCATTAGTTAAGTAAGTAAGCCCGTTGACATAAATGTATTGTTTATACCTAAGTAGTGCTGCAGCACGTATTTACCTACCATAAGATTGTGTCAAAGTTTTCTTGTATCGTTGTTCTAGGCGGAATGTGGGAAATTTGCCAGTAAAAAAATTACAATCATGACGGACACAAGGCGAAGAGTTAAACTATATGCTTTGAACGCCGACAGACAATGGGATGACAGGGGGACGGGACATGTCTCTTCATCTTATGTGGATCGGCTAAAGGGAATATCACTGCTAGTGCGTGCCGAAAGTGATGGTTCTCTTCTATTAGAATCCAAAATACAACCGGACACAGCGTACCAAAAGCAACAAGATACATTAATAGTGTGGTCCGAAGGGGACAATTTCGATTTGGCGTTAAGTTTCCAAGAAAAACTCGGTTGTGATGAAATTTGGGAAAAGATATGCCAAGTACAAGGCAAAGACCCTTCGGTTGAAATCACTCAGGACATCGTCGAAGAGTCTGAAGATGAACGCTTCGACGATATGTCCGACTCGGCTCCACCAATCGAACTACCTAGTTGTGAATTGAGTCGATTAGAAGACATAAGTGAGTTAATTAGAAGCTGTTTAACCACTCCAATGCGCAAAGAAAAACTAGCTGCTGCAATTGAAAGTGAGGGTTACATCCGTAAACTAATAAACTTGTTTCACATGTGCGAGGATTTGGAAAACACGGAGGGTTTACATCATTTATACGATATATTTAAAAACATATTCCTGTTAAATAAAAACGTTTTGTTCGAGGTTATGTTCGGTGATGAGTTAATATTTGATGTGGTCGGTTGTTTGGAGTATGATCCAACTTCACCCGTGCCGAAGAAACACAGAGAATATCTGAAACAACAGGCCAAGTTTCGCGAAGCAATCCCAATTAAAAACCCTGAACTTTTGTCGAAGATCCACCAAACATTTCGTGTACAATACATACAAGATGTCGTTCTTCCAACACCGTTAGTCTACGAAGAAAACATGCTATCTACATTAAGCAGTTTTATATTTTTTAATAAAGTTGAAATAGTATCACTGGTACAAGAAGACGAGAAATTCCTTACTGAGGTGTTTACCATGTTGTCTGATGTGGATACTCCCTTTATGAAGCGCAGAGACTTAGTTTTGTTTTTGAAAGAATTTTGTAATTATTCGCAAAATCTACAACCACAGGCCAAGGAGACATTCTACAAAACTTTGACTACACTGGGTGTCTTACCGGCGTTGGAAATGACCCTCATGATGGCAGATACAAAGACCAAAAGTTCTTCCATTGACATACTCACTTATATTGTGGAATTTTCACCGTCAGTGGTTCGAGAGTATACGTTGCAACAAGCTAATAATACTGATGAGGTAACTAAACTTTGACTTTTTATTTGGTTTGTCATTAATTTTCTGCTCAAATCATTTCTAGTGATTACTAATGTAAACCTAAAAAATAAAAACGCATGCATTGTGGTAGATCTAAAAATGTGTCAGTATTTATAAAAAATAGTTCTTAATGCACATAAAAAAAAAATTGAAATATTTTAAAAATTTTTATCAACAAATCGAAATATTTTCCGAGGTATTTTTTAACATTGGCATCCTGTATTGAGAATATGGAAAATGTTAAAAATCATTACAATTACATATTTATACGGAATGTTACTACAAAACCTTTACACACTTTCGGAGGTTGTAATTGATATCAAAATAAGAGTAATTTTCTAAATCCATGTACGATATTCGATTGTTTTCAACCTATGAAATTTTAATATACCTATTTGAAAAGATATGAAATTAAATGTGTGATAATCGATAATATGTACTATACATATACGGAGTTTGATTCAAAGAAGCAATAGGGATGTTGCATTTTTTAAATTCCCGTTTTTTTCTGTTAGAAATGTAAAACTACTATATTAATAATACTGTATAGCAAAAATAATTTTTTTTACTCAATATTTGTACATAAAAAGCGATTCCAAATTGAGCGAAATTCAAATATACAGGGTGTCCCAAAATTAGCCTGCCAAAATGTAACAGTTGATTCTACGTTCAAAAATAATGCAAAAAGTTTCAATAAATATAGGTTGAAAAATGCTTCCTAAGGAGGTTACAGCTTCCCGAAAGGGGGACCCCAAATAGGAGTTTTCTGTAATATCTTTGCAACTGTTTGAGGTAGATCCATGAAATTTGGTGAGTTTGAAGCTTTTATAATTTACCACATTTCTTTTCCAATTTTCAGAAATTTTGCCCGGGGCGTCACATACAAGGTGGGTGCTGGGTATATTAAGCCCCATATTTTTTGTGTGGATAATTTTTAAATTTTTTATATCAAATTTTGAAACTTGGTTTATTTTTACACAAAAAATCACGTCCATAAAAACTACACTAATAAAAATAGTCACAAAACAAATTTATCAAAAGTAGACAATGGATTAAATACGTATAGGTATTTATTACTTCGTTTAGCATTTCTTCGTCAAATATTAATAATAAAAATAAAAGATCAAAATCTAAAAATTTTTACAAATTTTGTGATTATGTATTTTTATTAGTGTAGTTTTTATGGACGTGACTTCTTCAAAACGAGTTTACTCGAAAACGGTTCAAGATTTAAAGATCGACTGAGACGACCTTTTTTGTGTGAAAATAAACCAAGTTTCATAATATGCTATAAAAAAATTAAAAATTATCCACACAAAAAATATGCGGCATAATTTACCAAGCACCCACCCGGATGTGACGCCCCTGGCAAATTTTCTTAAAATTGGAAAAAGAAATATGTGGCTAATTATAAAAGCTTCAAACTCACCAAATTTCATGAATCTACCTCAAACAGTTGCAGAGATATTACAGAAAACTCCTCTTTGGAATCCCTCTGGGGGCTGTAGCTCCCTTGGGAAACATTTTTCAACCTATATTTATTAAAACTTTTATTTTTGCACGTAGAATCAGCTGGTACATTTTGGTAGGCTAATTTTGGGTTTGGGACACCCTGTATTATTGCCGCCCGAAAACACTTTGAGATCCGCCAGTCGCATGTGACGTCACGAATCTAATTGATATTGTCATCTCTAACTATTTTTTACGCGTTTGACATTTTTCCAAATAAGTCAAAATGCGTACTGTCACCACTGTGGAACTATATTCGTGACGTCAGCAGCCTTTTGGGCCGTTTCGGGCGTTTTCCGACAATGTGTGGAAATTTCAAATTTTGCGATACTTTTTATTTATTTACTTGGAAAGTACACACCAAAATTTTTTTTCAAAAATATTAAATATGGATAGTGATAATTTGGTATCAGCTTTTCAAAAAAAATATTTTGAAAATCATGGAAAGTCCCTATTATGTAAGTACTATGGAATGTAGAGGGGAGGAACACAATCTTATATGGGAATCAAACTGAAAAAGTGTCCGTCAAATAACAGCAAATAGTAGATGGCGCAAGTGTACCATAAGGGTATGATATGAACTTAGCAGTTGTAAACAAAGTGAAGTATGTTGAGTTAAAATAACCTCAAAACTATTGAAGGTAGAAGAAGAAGTGTAGAAGGCAAAGGGAAGAAACGCCGACTCTGTGAATTAAAAATTAAATAAATATAATAAATAAAAATTTTGATAATTTAAACGAAGTTCACCAATCCTAAAATTATTAAAATAATACACATTTTATAATTTATTAACGTAACAAAAAAAAACAGTTTTAATACACAGAATCGGCGTTTCTCCCCTTTGCCTTCTACACTTCTTCTACCTTCAATAGTTTTGAGGTTAGTTTAACTCAGCATACTTCACTTTGTTTACAACTGCTATGTTCATATCATACCCTTATGGTACACTTGCGCCATCTACTATTTGATGCTATTCGACGGACATTTTTAATACACACAGTCGGCGTTCCTCCCCTCTACATTCCATAGTAAGTACTCAAAAAACTGGCAACTCTTTGTATGGTGGAAAATAACGTCTCTACCCTTTTATCTGCTCTAAATCGTATCCAATTTGTTTAAAACATTTGTAAAAAACACCGTACGAATTTATGCCATACAGCCTGCATAGAAGAACTTAGATCAGAAACTAACAGGAATAAGTAATCGAGCTAATATTTTGAGTACATATTAGAGAGTTGTCCGAACATTTTGTTAATTCCTGATTGATTTAAGAGGTAAAAAGTTATGCTTATTCAGATATGTTTGTTATATCGACACTACACGAAAGACTTTTGTTATAAGAAATAATCATGAACAATTTAGTTTGCCTATTTCACAAAACGTTTTACTTTAGCTGTTCAATTTGTTTTTTCAGGACCAAATGCTGCTTAACATAATAATTGAACAAATGATTTGTGATGAGGATACAGAACTTGGTGGGGCTGTTCAACTAATGGGCGTGCTAAGAATATTGTTGGATCCAGAAAACATGCTAGCGTCAGTTAATAAATCTGAAAAAACGGATTTTCTCAACTTTTTTTACAAACACAGTGTTCAAATTCTAATAGGCAAGTTTAACAATTATCTGAGAATAACAATTCATAAATAATGTTCATTGTGTTCCACAGCTCCATTACTGGAGAATACAGCCCAAGATGAACCCCAAAAAGAGGACTACAGAAGTGTACAACTTTTAGGTTTAATACTAGAATTATTGTCGTTTTGTGTTGAACATCACACTTACCATATTAAAAATTGCATCCTCAACAAGGATTTACTTCGAAGAATATTGGTTTTGATGAAATCGACTCATAAATTTTTGGTGTTATGTGCATTAAGGTTCATGCGCAAGCTAATAGCGCTTAAAGACGAATTTTATAATCGTTATATCACCAAGGGTAATTTATTTGCACCTGTAGTGGATGCTTTTGTTCGCAATAACGGTCGTTATAATCTACTTGACTCTGCAATTATCGAAATGTTCGAATTTATAAAGTTGGAAGATATTAAATCGTTGTGCTCCCATGTTGTGGAAAACTATGGTAAATGTTTGGATGATATTGGATATGTGCAAACATTTAAGGCACTTAAATTGAGGTACGACCAACATCAGGACAAGCTAAAGGATCGCGAAAGAAATAGTCTAGATGGGTAAGTGGTATTTTTTAATAATTAGACCAAAAAAACTAAATGTTATATTTCTAAAATTTTATTTGATTTATTTAGTGTTCCGTCGATATTGCGCAGCAACACTCGGTATCGACGTGATCAGCGACAAATGGAGGAAGAAGAGGAGATGTGGTTTAATGAAGATGACGATTTCGAGGATAGTGTTGCTGTCCTACCTACGACTAATGATAATATGACCAAAAAGCTTGAGTCCGATCTCGATAGTATAGGGAAAGCCATTGAAGCTAAGAAGCTGATCACTATAGCTGAATTGAATGGTCCTAATAAAATCAATAATAATTCATCGCAGAAACCGACGGTGCTAAATAACAATGCAAATAATGCTAGTGGTGGGCAACCGCCGGCCAATAATCCGTTACCTAGCGAGAATAAATTGTCCCTCTTTAAGCGCGTAAGTATTTTTTCTACTCTTATATGTATACGAAAATAGCCATTTTTGCACGACCTACTCCATGAAAGTTCTATTTCTCTCTAGTTGAAAATATTTTTTCTATCTATTGAGAAAATAACAAATTTCAAATTTATGATTTTCTTCGTGATTTTTTTAATTAAAACCCTAAATTTACATAAATTTTCAATATCAATTCATTCACTTTCAATGGAATATTTTATATTGGGATTTGACATGGGGCGTGATAAACACCAATATGGCGTAGCCAAAATTCAAATTTCAATTGTGCTAACTGTTCAGTTAAAGGGTATTGTTTGGGGATTATGGCAATATAACTGACAAATTGCACAGCATTTATCTTCAAATATCTTTTTTCGACGCAAATTCTAAAAAGAAAACGTTTTCAAAACACATTATGGATTGATATAAATAAAATGCGTATCATTGGATTAACACTTGTAAATAAAGTAAATAATGGAACAAAAATTAGTAATTTATTGAAACTTTAGTTTATACGTGCATGCTGCCGTTGAATTACCTGCCAATACATAATCACTTTTTTGAAGTGCAATGAGCACACTCTCATGTTCATATTCACTTTACTTATTCTTAAGCTTTTTTGCCAGGCTTTCAGCTTATCAACTTTAATAACATTTTCAAACACATCTTTTATAAACACAAAACCATCACTTAGCCTCGGGAACGTATGAAAACGGAGTTCTAAATCTGTATTTGATTGATTGTCGCAACCATTTACCCAGCAGTACGTTCTGCACTTTGTTGTGCAACGTGGCGAAAATCTAGCATCTTCCATGTGTAAACCGAATACCAATATTATCAACAAATTACAATTTATTAATTGAATAGAAACTGATATTTTGCTGTCTTGCTTGGTCTGACTACATATTTTCTCTACTTCTCATTTTTACCACCAGGGGTCATACTGACACATGTCAAATCCCAATACAAAGTCTAAAATAGTTTAAAAAAAGTACAGGGTGATCAGGAATTGGTGCACCCATACTGTGATAAACTTTGCTTTTTAAGAATGACCAATTTTTTTACCGCAATGTTGTTAAGTCTTTTCTTTCCGAAGATATCACCATTTTTGCGATAATACAAGTGGCAACACTGCATTGAACATATGAATAAGTTCGGATTAGATATTATGGTCATTGTTTTAATGAATATATTAGACGAATTTCTTGATTATAAGTAACTGCAAGTAATTGAACTGATCTTAGAAAAATAACAATATATTGAAAACTAGAAAATAAAAATAATAACGGTAAACTTATAGTAGGTGCTCAATGAGTTCCTTCCATTTCAATACACAGCCTTGCTCGACGTACTAAATTTGCCTGCATATTTGCCAGCATCTTATCTTCAATAATGGCTACTGCATTGTGGATCACACCACTCAAGGAGTATTGAATTAAATTAAATAAACTTTATAGTAATAACGTATTGAATGTCGACTGCATGTGATTATTGGCTACACCTTCAGTATTTTCCAAATATCAAAACTGTATCATGGCAATGTATAAGAAAGTCATCTGCTGGACACATCAGATATTTTCTTATGGCGACTATCAATTTTTATGTCATGTATTATGTATTAGTACATTTTTTAAAATTACATTGATTTTTTCAATCGTTTCTCGTAAGTGTTTTATTTTCGGATCATAATAAAAGTTTGCATTATTGAGTGTGAACCATTGACTACCTATGAATAGACAAGCAGCAAGACAAACCCGAGCGAAGCTGTTATTATAAGGAGATTTTGTTGTTCTACTGGGTCCATCGCAGTTGGCAATAAGTTCTTTGCGCACACTCAAGCCGGTTAATTTCAGTGGTGTTCCACATAATATATTTTGAGTATGTATGTTACAACGTCAGTGTTTATTAGAGTTTATTTAAATATAAACAAATCAACCTATAATTAATAAAATATTTTGTGTATTACTTTAGATTTTTTTTCGCTGGAATTTAACATCTCGGTTTTATTTAAAGTGAACCTCTGACGGTTCAGGCATCGCAACTAACCAAATCTGTGGAGCTATAGCACGCATCCAACAGATTGGCGGTGTAAATTGGAAAAGTACATTATTAAACAGTTTAAGCCAAAACATGTCATTATTTTGATTTGATATTATACAAATTTGTGGGTTGGACTTGAACGTTTTATTTCTGATTTATTTGCCCCAACTTTAGAGAGATGGACCAGTATCACCTAATATTCTGATTGTTACAGGGTTTGGTTGATTATGAGGGTGGCGACTCGGACGAGGAAGATGATGAAAGCGGAGAAATTACGAAAAGGCCGAGACTGTCATAGTCTAGAGAACAGCCAACCTCGCAGGTGAGTACGTTACAAACTTGGGTGACGTGCGAGAAAACAGCAGTGTGATCTCAAAGTGGAAGAAAATAAGGATGTGTGTTATGGTGTTGCAAAAACTGTCAATTATCAAAACAGTGCGCTGTAATATTATATCTGTTAAATCAACCTAAATCCTTATAATATATGTAACTATTGACTGGAGAATCGCAGTGAGGAAAACCCCTTCACCGCATTTTATCTACTGTTTTATCAAAGGCATTAAATTTTGGTCTTACCATAGTCTGTTCAGGCTGTAACACAAATGCACAAAGAAAAATTGAAATAAACATGCAATTGTAAATTAATTATTTCGTAAAAAATTGTAATTATTTCTTCAAATCTTGTTTAAGATAAAACAATAAATGAGATTCAAATATTCCATTGTATATGAATTTAGGTTTCTTCTTAAGAAAATAAAATCAAGAATTTAATTATTTATGTAATATGTATTAATTATTCAAAGATTTTGATTTCTGTTTCTTAAAACAGTAACATATGATGGGCTATGTAAATAATTCTTCTAAGGTATTTATGCTAAAAACAATGAACTAAATGTGATTTAAGGAACAGAAATTGATTGAAAAAACAATAATAGACATTTGCTACAATAAATTCACACCAGAAGTAAGCTGTTTAATATCAATTTTTTAATAAAGCTTGTACCGTAATGGTACAAAGGCATAGAAGTCTATAAGCTTTCAAAGTCGGTTCTGTAACTTCCCAGTTAATTTATCCTGTTAAAATATTTTAGTACTAAAAGTCATTTCACTATTTTTTCAACATATACTATAATTAAGATTAATAATATGAATTAAATTCATAGAGAAATAACGTGTGATTCTTTAAATTTCCATTCTAGGTAAGCCTTGGAATTTAAACGTACGCGCCGAATTGATTCATGGGTTGATGTCAGTTTCAAACAACAAGCAGAAAACCTAACCTTTATTGACATTTTAGAGAAATGAGGTGTAATCAAAGACATGAATTTTCTTTCCACCGCCAACTCAGAATGGAAATTTAATGAATCACACATCTTTTATTAATCTTGTTTCAAGGGACGAAATTAATTGGGATGTTATAAAGCAGTTTCTTTATTTTGTTAATTATTTGACATTAAGCATTTTTCCCGATCGTGTTGATTTATTGTGATGATAGTTTATTGCTGGTTGTGTATAATAGTGCCACCTTCTTTTGGTTCGTATTCCATCCTAACGAGCAAACTGAATAAAATTAATTTTGAGATGTACAGGGTTTGTTTCTTTCATAATTTTATTTATTTCCAATTTCCAAGTAGCCGTCTGTTTATCTTCTAATTAAAAGAAGGTGTTGGTTATGGTAGAGTTTATGAACATCATAACTGTAAAACTACTATAAAAAAATATGTGAAATTAATTATGATAAATAGGATAAGTTATAATATCTAGCAGTAGATAGCATTATAGTATCGAATATATCGTCTAAAAAATGTGTGTAGTGTCATTGGAGTGCTTAGATTTGTATTATACTTCGTACTGTTATTATCTATGATTAATTAGTTTACCTTGATTGTCAATCAATATTATTTTTATTCTACAGAACAGCATCAGAGAAACAGAAATATGAAAATAGAAATTTTATGTTATTTGTGAGTCGTATGTACGAAGCAAGATTTATTTGGTGGGTTGGCTAGTGATTGTTTTTTTTTAATAATGTGAAGTTTTTACTACAAAAATTTGTACGGCTGTTTTCATAACAATAAAATTATTTTTGTGTTTGCACTATTAATTTTTATTCTACTTCATTTTTTATTATTTAATTACAGCATAGCAGTATGAAGTGTTCCGATTATCTACTAAAATAATATTCGTATTTTATTTTTTTTATTTGATTTTTTTCATTAATTTTATTGCATGTTTTCCTTTTACAAAGTTTTGTATTTTCAAGGCAGAAAAAACTTTGTAAAATTAAGACAGGAAAGTGAATAAAATAAAACAAATATTTTTTGTGTAATTACAATGTTTATTATTATATTACCCTCTCATTGAAGTATTTTTTACAGCAATATAATTAATGTAAAATAGTCGATTAAGAAGAGATATCCTCCGAAGAAAAACGTACAATATGAGCGAAATAAATTATATTTGAGGTACTTATTTGAAATTTGTACAAGTATAATAACGATAGTCTCCAGTTACCTTTTGCATAAACTAACTTTAGATGGTACTTACTACATAATCAAATTTGTACAATTTTCAAATTACAAAGAATGAAAACTATTATTTATTTATATAAAATGGCAGCCTTATAATATTTTTTATACAAACCATAAGTTTAAAAAATAAAAGTACATACAACCAGCCATTTTCTAATTTTCATTTCATAATGTAATAAATAAATGTTTTTAAAAAAGAAATTGTAAAATAAAAATGTACTCGTTATATTTAGGTAATAAAGACTAAGTGAAAAATAAGTATATTTTTTATTTGCTTGATTTCCCTACTACCTCTGCTTTCAGACGTTCCACCAACGTTTTGCGTAATTGCAACTGTTGAGGATCAATATTCAATTTTTCACCGGTCAAAACAGCCTCTGCAGCTTTTGCTGATTTTGGACGAATTTTTGATCTGTCCTTGGAACCATTTTCAGCCACGAGCTGTTTTTTTCTTGCGTCCTTCTTCAGGGCTACCAGTTTATCTCTTTGAGCTCGCAAATACTCTTGTCGTTTCTTTAGCTCCAATGCATCCACCTAAAAAATGGGAAATGTTTCAATAAATTAGTAGGAACAGTTGACGCCACGTAAAATAAGACATGTATTGAGGGAGATTCTGGCCGCCGTGTTCTAGTGCCGTAGACCGGGTCTCTATCTGCCAGATGCTCGTTATTTGCATTCTCTAGTTTTTTTCTACCCGTTGTAAATTTTAGGTCAGTAATAATAAGTTATACGAAGCAGATTTTCGTTTCCTTAAAGTTTTCTTGATATTTTGAGAACTTGATGCTTTGTACACTGTGTCCCAATTTGCTTGTAATTGCAGGGTATCTCTGTAAGTTGTAAAGATAGAACTTTGAGGTTTTCGCGAACATGTGCCACTTTTTCGTTAAATTTTTAATGCCTCAAACAGAACTAAGCTAACTTGTTTTGTTTCTGAGATACAGGGTGAAAACGAAAATTTTCACTTTCCGGGGTGCTGCCATATCTCACACACCATGTAAGCTAGAAAAAAACTAAAAAGTGTTCTAGATAGATATTTTTGTGTAGAATCCTGTGGCGATCTCGAAAAAAATTGTTTTGCATCGTTTAAGAGATATGACCCTAACTAGGTCTTTTTTAAATGGAACACCCTGTATTTTTTATTCTCACTAAATTTGTCTATTTTTTCTCATTAAAATGATGTAAACAGTAGGCACTTTAAAATTTAAAAAATGCCCTAAAAAAGCAAAAATCTCCTTTATTAGTCAAAAAAATTTAGTTGACCATGGGATAAAAAAGCAACATGAGACACTACATTAAATTTAAAAAAATAAAAATGTAAAATATTTTCTTAAATTTCATTGTTTATTTATAAAGACCGTTAAAAATTTTTAGTTCGCTTTTTGTTTCTTTTTTACTAAGATAAAATAATAGTTATTTATTATACAAGACGATAACATTGTACTTTATCTTAGAGAGCGATTTTAACGTCGAGGCGTCGGCCGAGACGCTAATAAGCTCGAGAAGATAATAAAATGTTATCGTCGTGTATAATACAAAATTTTTTTCTATAGCAAATGTTAAAGAAAAACCAATTATAAAGAAAAACTACTTACAAATTAAATTATTATCAATGACAATTTAAAATGTGAATATTATGAGTTGTCACTATGGTGTCAAAATCAACAGTATTACGTTTTAATTCATTCATTTCGAAAAGATCCAAATTTTTTATTTATCCTTGCGGATAAAGTGGTACTTTATCTACTATTCTGAGTTGATAAAAGCACACTTTAACATGTGCTATAGAAAAAAAAATTAATATTAAGAGTTTTTAATTTAATATAGTGTCTCATGTTGCTTGTAAACACTTCTTTATGCCCGATTTTCATGGCCAACTAAATTTTTTTGACTTACAATTGGGTTTTTTGCTTTTTTAGGGCATTTATTAAATTTTAAAGTGCCTACTGTTTACATGATTTTAATGAGAAAAAATAGACAAATTTTATGAGACTAAAAAATACAGGGTGTTCCTTTTAAAAAAGACCTAGTTTGGGTCATATCTCTCTTAAACGGTGTAAACAATTTTTTTCGAGTACGCCACTGGATTCTACGCAAAAATATCTATCTAGAACAGTTTTTACTTTTTTCTAGCTTACATGGTGTGTGAGATATGACAGCACGCCGGAAAGTGAAAAGTTTCGTTTTCACCATCTGTATCTTAGAAACAAAACAAGTTAGCTTAGTTCTGTTTGTGGTATTAAAAGTTTAACGAAAAAGTGGCACAGGTTCGCGAAAACCGCAAAGTTCTATCTTTACAAATTACAGAGGTACCTGCAATTACAAACAAATTGGGACACAGTGTATGTACATAGTCATTTGGTCATAATTACTAAAAAAAACTGTAAATGAGTTATGAGGAAAATTCAAACTAAACTCATAATTGTTAATAACAAATAAAGAATATTGAATTTTTACCTAACTCATTTCGTTAAATATCGTCTACGAGAGTTATGTAAAAAATCCCGAACGAATTCATTGATTATGAGTGAAAAATTCATCAGTGGTGCTAATTGTAAAAATATTGTTAATGATGTAGCTCCGCTGAAAATGAATTAATTAAAAAAGTGACCATGTGAAATATCTATTTTAAACACTTTAAATCTTGCAGTTGGAAAATAGTTATTTTTGTAACAAGTACCTAAAATCAAGTTTTTTGGGACAAATCGCTGTTTCCGGACGAGGCGAAGCCGAGTCTGGAATAGCAGATGAGTCCCAAAAAACTGATTTAGGTACGTGTTACAAACAATATTTTTTTGTTAAAGGTCCCTAAAACACCTTTAACAAATTCAAACCTTTAATTATGTATGATATGTAATTGACATATCATACATAGGTAATACAATTTATGTCAATGTCATTACAGCAAATATTTCTTAAAAATAGTGAACTTCGGATTTTAAATAACATGTTATCATAGTAACCAGACTGAAATAAGTCCGTAAAACAAAAATAGTCCCGAAAAGAGCCATTTTACGGACTGAAATCGTTTCGCTCTGGCGCAATTTTCACACCCCTCAGAATCTCTTAATTCCTACCTTGTTGCATAAACTACTATTTTTGCTTAATTCGCTCATGTGAAAAACCCATCATGTTAAACTCAACGGTGTTTAAAGTAAAAAACTTCCAGCTTTAAAAATCTGTTTTCCATCTCGCACATAGGGATTTACCAGTGTTTTTAACATTATTGTAAATTGTTTCTCACCAATAATTTTCTCATTCCACTGATACCAAATTACCTATTTTCTCTACGCCGAATTGGCGAGCAGGAATTCACAATAATGTTAAATCCCTTTGTACAGGGTCTTTCATGCAAAAGTAACACCCCCCTTATTTTCTTACCTATTGAGATATTTTAATTTTTGAAAATTCTGTTTACTGTAGTTTTTTCTGAAGTTTTCAAATATGCCATCAAAACTTTTTTAACTTGAAAAATATACAGGGTGTGCTAAAAATGGCATTTTTTCTTATGGAACACCCTATATATTTTTACATGCATCGATAGATCTTTTTAAGCTGATTCCAAAAATATATATGACTTTGACATTTGGACCAAAAGTGACGGAGATATTAAACGTTAAATTTGTAAAATTTGAGAAAATTAACATTTCTTTTTTTTACCTTTTAGGATATTTTAATTTTTTGAAATTCTACCTGCTTCATTTTTTTCTGTTTTCAAGTATACTATTAACTTTTATTAATTCAAAATGATTTTATTAATAATATAAATTATACAAGATTGCCTACAATGTTCCTACATTCGCAGGTTGCCATAAATTAAAAAAAAGTTACAAACTAAGCTGTGTTCTAGTTTTTTGACATTTACAGGAAGAATAAGGGAGATACAATAAAAAAAAATCAAAATATCCTAAAAGGTAAAAAAAAAAGAAATGTTTATTTTCTCAAATTTTACAAATTTGAAGTTTAATATCTCCGCCACTTTTGGTCGAAATGTCAAAGTCATATATATTTTTGGAATCAGCTTGAAAAGATCTATCGATTCATGTAAAAATATATAGGGTGTTCCATAAGAAAAAATGCCATTTTTAGCACACCCTGTATATTTATCAAGTTAAAAAAGTTTAGATGGCATATTTGAAAACTTCAGAAAAAACTACAGTAAATATGATTTTGAAAAAATAAAATATCTCAATAGGTAAGAAAATAAGGGGGGTTTTACTTTTGCGTGAAAGACCCTGTACGAGTTTGAAAATGGGCATTCGTTATACAGATTGGCCGAATTGGTGGATACATCGGCAAAATGTGTAAGTTCATTTATTTTTAAAGTTCCTATTTATTTAAATTTTTGGGTTTTAATTTATTTTAAATTATTAGGAGTATTATTTATTAATAGAAAAATATTGTTAAGTTTCTCAAATCTTTTTAAATTGAGTATTCTTTAAAACTCATCCTACATTCCTAATTTCTTTGAAGTGGCTTGGTGGGGACCACATACACATATTTATATACCCGCTCACTCACCATCATTAATCTGTGCATTCTTAATAGGCGCACTATTTTTAACTTAAAGGTTTGCCTATGTATCCATTTATTTCGGCCAATATGACCAATCGGTATGAGGAATGTCTGAACATAAAATTTTTGCACGAATTTTTTTCTGAAGAAAAGAGGAAGAAGAACAAATTGTCGACATAGTTTTTTTAAATCGTTAACTTTTTTGACTTGTTTTTCGGTACTTTCGGTGCATATATCCATCCTAAAAATATATCGAATTTATTAAACACCTTTTCTACAACTATTAAGTTTTAATTAGGTATAGGTATATTTTCCATTCAACCATAAAATCACTTTCGTGAACAGTTCACATTAATTAATTGTCGTACCTCTATTGGATTTTTTACCACAACCGGTTTTTTAGGAGCTTGTTCTTTCTGCAATACTTCCTGAGGTTTCTTCGGTTCTAGTAGATCATCCGCATTACTAGTCGTTGCTTTATTTAATTGAGCCACAGTTTGCTCTGTCAAATGAAAAATAGTCATTTTAAACTTTTGAAGAACTTACAAAAAATGTACAACCTTTAACATCCTCCAAAGTTTGTTTCAGAATTTGCTTTTCCTCCAAAATATACTGCACCTCTTCACTGGAAGTGGATTCTTTGGAAAAGTTTCTGGAAATGTGATAAAAGTAGAATTGTAACACACTTTCCTTTTGAAAAATTACTTTGCAACCTCGCCCATTATCTCTGTTTCTAAACTAGAGGACTTCTCAATGGTCACTGGAGTTTCCCTCACAGTATTTTCTTCTTTTTTGTGAGGTATGAAAGATTCAGGTGTAATGCCATATTTTTGTTCAATCAGTTCCAGTGCTTGTAATTGAAGTTCCACGTTTCTTTGGGTCATAGTTCGTTTAAATGTTTCATAATCGTTGGCAGCCCATATTTGCTCAAACAAATTCTAAGGGAATATACTAAAAAACTACACTTACCTACATATGAGTACTACTTACATGATCGAAGGTCAATTGATATTTTTGGCCTTCGTGACAAGCATTTTCGAACTGTTCGGGGGTTATCCCAATATCTTCCATGAAATTCCCCAGCATGAAGTCCACCTAATAAGAAATTCATTTAGTTATATTTTTATAAATAACTATTTATTTTGTTACCAAGTTTTTAAACTCATCAAATATTTTTTCATATTCTTCATTTTCTGTAACACTGGGTTCGAAGACTGTGACAGAAAAATCAATAATTTTACATACGTAAAAAATAAATAGACAATTAGTTATTTACTTAAAGATTTTTCCTCAATAAAACTCTGCAATGGTGCATTCCATATCGGTCCATTTAGAAAACAAACTAACGAATCAAACACCCATGAATTATCATCTTCTTCCACCATGACGTAATTAACGTATTCTGTTAGGATTTTATGTAGCAGTCAGACTAAACACCGTGATTCAAGTGCCTTTTGTTACAACAATTATTGTCTGTTTTGTACGTAGGACGCACATAAATTTAAGTTCACTCGCGGAGGTCATTTTTGTGTACTACAACATTACCATGGCGACGGAAATGTTAAGATCTTGTCTAATTAATTATGGGGGTTGCATGTAAAGTGAATAAATTTCGTTTGAGGTTCAGGTTACAGGAAACGAGATATAGTTTTTCTAACGTCTACAAAATCTGAAACAATTTGCATGGTTTCGTGTTTTCTCTAATAACCAAATGAAAATATAATTAGTTCCATTAAATTATTTTCTGCTCTAAGAGTCTCAACACTAAAACGGTTATCTACAAAGATTGTCACAAGAAGTAGTTTGCGGTTTTTTCTCTTCTTGGCAACACAATATATAATGTCTTCCGCAAAAATTAGTTTGCTAATATTTTTTGTAAAATATATTAATTGTGATTGGGTGGAAATCACACGGATTGCTACGAAAAATCAAAAAGATCTTTCAGGTAACTATAATTAATTACTTTTTTGCACGATCCGTCAATTTCACGTATTTACTGATTTAATTAAAAGAATAGTAGGTTTTGTTTACAAATCACTGATCGGTAAGACATCACTTACCGATCAGAAGGCGGTAAGTAATAAAATATGACCTTTTGTCACTTTAATTTGGATAATTTTATACTTAGTTGTCACTTAACAAGAACAAATTTAGAATCATTTTAATGTGGTTTCCGCATGGATCGTGCAAAACGCGTAATAAGCATCACAAGCGTTAAGGGTTACCGGTGTCAGGCAACATTGCCTTCCACCGGTAACATATCCTTACCGCTTTTAATGCTTAAATAACTATAGTTTTGTACGTAAGTAGTGTACCTGCCTACATTTAAAATATTTTTAGTTTTCCCAAAAACTTTCAAAGATATCAATAACCCTCATGAATACACCACTCCTAAAACTTACGAAGTATTTATAAAAGCACCAACCAACAATCAACCTTTCACAACTCCGTCAAGTTATGATGTAGATCGAATTGATGCAGGTTTCGATAATGTAAATATTGCAACTACATCGGAAACTGTTGTAACCAAAGCTGTTGCATTTTCCTCAAGCGGCGAGGCCTCTGAAAATAGTACTACAAAGGCCAATAGTGATGTAGATGGCGAGGGAGATATTGATGAGGAAAGTGATGAAGTAGAAGACCTTAGCTATAATGGTTTTATGCCTTTTTTGGAGTCTGTTCAAAAAAATCTATTAAAAACAAAAAGCAAATCAATTTATGGAAAAATTCATGTCTTGAAACATTTGCGAGACCATTTACTCGCAGACATAGGTGATTATAGGATTTTACGAATTATTTTGTTCTTCTTCTAAGATTGGTTGCTTTTTTTTATTTCTGGAAAATTTTTATGTAGCCAAGCGAATGACGAATTTGTGGCAACCGTCACCAACATATTCAGAAGCTCGAGGTCACAAAGACGAGGATGACGATTATCATATGGACTTTCCATCAAACGAAGGAGCACTAATGACTATTGGTTTTTTAACATTTGCCGTATTTCTAATTAAACTTGTTTTAGTAAGTTTATAAGTATAAGACTAACTTAACTCTTTAGCATATAGGTACTAAATGTTGAACATTTGAATTTGAAAATTGTGTCAAGTTTTAATAAACTTATCGGAAATATAAGTAAATAATATTACAGCGTGCAAATTAAAAGAGATAAAAGCACGTTAAGAAATATGTTACACTCGATAATTCTATTACTTTTTTATTTATTTAACATTTGTTTTTGCATTACAGAAGTTAATTTATGCATTAAAATACAAACAACAATATTTCAATAATATGACGACAACAACAACCGGTACGGCATTAATTTATGTGGGGCGCAAGCGACGGGACACTTTTGAGGAAGCCAAAAGTTACGAAAATGCAGCAAAAATATTGCAGCTAATTGAAGAGTACAAATTTCAGTAGTTTTGTTTAAAATATGTATAATAAAGTCCTAAATAGTAATTATTGGTGTTATAAAATTATACCTACACCCTACACCTATTTTTACCTTCTTATACGAAGTAATAAGAAAGTATAGTAATCGTGATTTTTTTTCGACATTGAGATTTTGATGGATTTACACGTTTTGAGGGCCCCTGAATCCATTTTGACCATTTTCGCCATGGTGTCTGTCTGTATCCACCATAACTCAAAAAAGAGTTATCGAATTTGATTCAAATTTGTGGGTGCCACATTAAATGTTTTTCATCTAGCACCAACACAAGTGGTACTTACCTGAAGACATTTTTAGGTTTTTTAGGCATATCTTGAAAAATAAACAATTTACGACATTTTTTTATTCTTTAACATTGATTTAGAATTGAATTTTGAACAAATTTTGTTTGAACTTTTTATTAAAATTCCGTCAAAAAAATTTCAAGAAAAACGCGATATTCTTAAAACAGTTATTTTTTTCATAGTGCGCGTTGATCGTAGAATCCGACCGACAGTCTAGATAGATTAATGACTAAAGGGACTTGGCTGCCAAACGGAAGGTCCCGGGTTCGAATCCCAGAAGGATTATTATTTTCTTTTTGTTATTTAGGTACTTGAAGGAATACGCAGATTGTTTGAACTGATGGAACTTCGGAACTTGCTGGTTCGGGGTTTTGGGTTCCTTAAGATGGATTTTATTCACCTTACAGCGGTGAGATATAATGGTAAATCGGGGTATAGGTATTTTCAAATGATAAAGGAGCGGTGACATATAATTGTAGTGGTGCCATCTACGGGGTAGGGGACGAGGTTTTGTAGGACGGAGTTATCTGGCGGGAAAGTCGGATTCGGGTTTTATAGAATTCTGCAATTTTTCAAATAATTAGTTAGCTGAAAAATGACTTCGTTACAGATTCCAGTGCGCACCACCTCATATGGGGCAGCACGGGAACGAACAGAAGAGGTGAATCACTTCTAGAATATATTTTTATTAATAAATTGGAAGTAGTAAATTAAGGTAACGGGCCAACCTTCGTCATATCAACGAGGAGGAAAGTTATAAATATAACCACAGTATAGATTATATCAGTATGGACACTCGCTGTCGGCACTTTGAAGTTCGTGAATTGAGGGGTATTTTTTATAAGTTGCCCAGAATAAGAAAAATACTATTAAGCTACCCAGCAACGCGACAACACATGAGATTCATGAGAAGAGATTGGTGTTTCAAATTTCTAACAGTTGGAAAGATGCGCAGTTAGTTTAAAGTTCATACCACGCTTCTTGTCGTTGGAGTGGGAGATCTTAAACACGAAATTTAAGGAGTGTCCTGACTGATTATAATATAGACTGTGATATAACGATCGGGACGCCAATCGTGTGCAGTGCGATTCGGGAGCTATTTCTCTCAGATCACAGGTACATAAGGTTCAATATTGAATCTCCGCTGGAAGACGTTGTAGAGGCATTCCGAAATCCAAAGAAATGTGACTGGGGACTCTATAAGGAGAACCTAGAACAAGGAATGAAGGAATGTTCTCTCAGACCACAGACTCCAGCGAGTATAGAACAGTTGAATGAATTGATTTCATCAACAATGATATCGGCCTATGAAAGTAGCTGTCCTATAAGGAAAAGAAGCAGGAGTGGACCTTCATGATGGAACCGCGAACTCTCTCTTCTGAGGGCGGAGACACGTAGGCTGTTTAACTGGGCAAAAAGAACCGGTGAATGGGTAGAATACAAAAACTCCCATCTAAAATATGCATATGCGATTCGCAAAGCGAAGGAAGAATCATGGAGAAGAGATCGAAAGAACTCCAGAATGTACTAGACTCCAAAAAGCTCTACAGAAATTCGACAATGGCAAGGTCGGATCTTTGGAAAATACTCAGGGAGGATACACTGCGACCGAAGAACAGACTCTGGAGCTTCTGCTTCAGACTCACTTTCCTGGGAGTAGAGCTATACGTGAGACAAGCATGACAAACAGCCTAATTTTTGATATGCCAATTCGTCGGGCAGAAAAAAAGGATTGATTTTTCCTGCTTTACTTCAACAGGGTCTTGAGTCTTTACTCACACCCCTGTGCACATTATTCAGCGCACTGGGGTATGTGCCACACAGATGGAGAAAGGCAAAAGTGGTTTTCATACCAAAGCCGGGACGGGAATCCTATGCTCAGGCAAAATCCTTTCGCCCCATCAGCCTTACATAATTTCTTCTTAAGACCGTGGAGAAACTGATTGATAGGTATGTAAGGGACGATGTTTTAAGGGACTCACCCCTTCATCGATACCAGTTTGCCTATCAATCTGCAAAGTTTTGTGAGTTAAGCATTCACGAATTAACATAGAGGAAGCTCTTGACAACACCTCTTTTGAAGGGACTTCACTTATGTGGACAGGGACTAAGAATGGGGGACGAGAATAAATACCTGGGAATAACTTTGGATTCCAAATTGAGCTTCGGACCTCATGTAGAAAAAGTCGCTAACAAAGCAACGCGGGCTTTGTGGATATGCAGAATCATGATTGGATAAACGTATAAAACCAAAAATGGTTCTTTGGCTTTACACCAAAGTAGTGATACCCACCGTTACCTATGGATTTCTGATTTGGTGGCCTAAAGCCAATAACAGAAGTGTTAGAAACAGACTAAGCACGTTGCAGAGACTAGCATGTCTGGGAATAACGGGGGAGATGCCTACAACCCCTACCACAGGCGCTGTTGGACCTACCTCCACTACACCTAGTAGTGAGATCGGAGGCACTAATGGCAGCATATAGGCTGAGGATTGATGGTCTCGGGAGTACCCGCATTAAAGGGTACCACACCGAGGTCTTTAAAGATATGGAAAATAACTGCATGCTAAGCATGCCGTCGGATAGAATCAGCACTGTCCTTGACTTCCGCAAATCTTTTAGGGTGATTATCCCTGAAAGGGGGGAGGCAATAGAGGTATAGCTGCTGAAAAACCGTAAAGAATCCATCTGGTACACAGATGGGTCAAAAACAACGCGCAGTTCAGCTGCAGAAATATATGAGGTAAGCACAGGGGAATGCGTAAACATTAACCTGGGCTGCCTCTCAACTGTGTCCCAGACGGAAATAGTCGCAATAACTGCCTGTGTACAGGTATTGATGGAGACGGCATACACAAATAAACGCATTTGCATCATAACGGATAGTCAGGCAGCACTTAAAGCCTTGGAAAATGTATAGATAAGCTCCAAGGCTGTAAAACAATGCCTCGATGCATTAGTAAAACTGGTAAAAAGCAACAGGTTAACACTGAAGTGGGTGCCAGGATACAAAGGCATCGAGGGAAATGAAAGAACTTACTTTTCAGTAAAGCAGGGAGCTGTAAAGAAATTAGTGGGTCCCGAACCTATTTGCGGGATAGCCTATCAGACCGCAAGGGGGCCGGCAAAGGAACTACTAAGACAACAACACTGGACCCTGGACTAAGGCAGTCACGATTATTCGTAAGGGGGCCATCCAAATCAAGAGCCCAGGAAATACTAAAACTAAGTAGACAACAACTGAGGGTGGCAGTAGGAATTTTAACAGGACACTGCTGCCTAACAGGGCACCTCAGGACCATAGGGGTGAATGATGATCCTACGTGTAGGATGTGTGGTGAAGAGGATGAAACGCTTCACCACATCCTATGCGAATGCCCAGCTTTAGCAGCAAAAAGGCTCTGGCACTTCGGGGTACCGTATCCTGAACCCGAAGAGTTAACGACTGCACCTTTGGACTGTGTTCTCAAATTCATTGGGAATACAGGACTGATGGGGTAAAAACCGGATGGGGGCACAATAAGCTTCGAATTTCAGTGCAGTGGGAGTAGTACCACACCCCCTACCGTAATAATAATAATTCATTTCATATAGGTAGGTATTTAGAATGGTTTTGTAAAGAGAATAATTTTGTAATAAATATAAATTTTTATTATTACTATATTACACATTAGAATACTGTTTAAAACTAAATACAATTTTATTAGGAAATATAAATTACAATCTAAATTATATGTACATTGTATGTATCTCTGGTACACTCATAAACCTGCAAAATCAACGAATTTAGTATATTTAGTGGAAACCCACAATAATTGTGTTTAATACATACCCATAGTCTCTTGTTGTATCTCCACTTTGTACGTTGGATTGTCATATGCAGATTGACTAACTCTTGTTGAGGGAGGAGTGATTGCAGCTTTGTTTTGATTGTGTCTTCGCACAAGTATTAGTAATAAAATTAATGTGCTTAAAATGGCTATGGCTGCCAAAATAGCAACTATGACTAGAGGTCCATAGTAGTCCCCCTTGTTTTCTATTAGCTCACTCCGCGACAATTTATCTGTAAAAAGACTTAGTCAACCGTGTTTTTGGAAAATTGTATCATGACTAACCTTGTTGAGATTGTGCACTAAGCGAAGGCGCTGCTCGAGGTTTCGTAATGAAATCTTGCACATTACTAGTCTTGGTTTTACCGTTTGTTAAGTACACCTCTAGCCATAATCTGTATCTAGTGCCTGGTTTCAGGTCCATGATAACAGTCTTGGTTGGAGAATCTCTCTTAGCAATTTTAAAGGTGTTGTGATCTTCTTTGCCTGTGTCGCTCTGGTAAATAGCTCTGTAGATATTAACGTACTTATCCTCAGGGTATGGCACTCCTGACCAGATGATCTCCACACTAGTCGATTTAATCTGCGATATATCTAAGGAAACATTAAAACCGTAGGTGTCCACTTCATTGGCAGTAGTGAAATGCAACATGTTAGCTGTATGTAGCTCTTTCGTTGAAATTCGGAAGGGTATAAAGAAAATACCTATTTCGTACTTTGTATTTGGCTTGAGATTTTCTAAAGTATAACTTGTTACGGCTCTATGAATCAAGGGAGTAGCAGCATAAATTTTGCCATCTATTTCTTTGAAACGTAATTGTACGCCATCGATGTATTGCATTTCTTCATCGGTGAATTTACGCCAAACCACCGTAACCCAAGTTGCATTTATATCACTTATAGCTAAATCTGGTTCAATTGGTACCATTTCTGGCATTTTTGTTGATTTCAGGGTCCTTATCTTATACACCCGACTTGTCGGTGCATTATTAATATCTCTTAGAGTTACTGTAATTTTTATTCGATATTCAGTGTCCGGAATCAAGTTAAAAAGTTCAAATTCTAATTGTGGTGTTGCAATAAGATCACCTGGCGGAGCAAACACTTGTAATTGCCAGGTGTTTGGATCATCGTCTCTAGGAAATAATAACAACAATAAAGGAAATTTGCAAGTGATTTGTTGGATTCTTACACTTCATGAGTATATCGGACTTCCACTCTTCCATGCAAACCAACAATCACCGAGGGTATGATAAAAGCCAAATGTATCGTGGTTTCATTAAGTGCGTCTAGACGATCTACATGAATTTCATCTTGAGGAGGTTGAAAACCTGGGAAGTTTCCTGGGAAATTAGTAGGAGGAAAACCTATAAAAGACAAAAAGAATCAAAACTACAACTCTGAATTAAAAATAAATTCAGATGGTTCCTACATGCTTTCTAAATGTTTGTAGAATGAAAATTTCGGTATGCATAGATGCAATGCCAATACGTTGAAAGAAAAGTCTTACACAGCTTACATTAGTGTATGAGCTTGGCTTTACGGTAAAAATGAAAGAGCATACTAGGAACCTATCTGTTAGGTACTATTTCCTCGTCTTGACTTTTAATTACGAACCTGCCGTTGTGACGTTTGGTCTATTGGGCAAGACTGGCCCACTTTGTTGTGCTACAAGCAAATGATCCCCAGGGAATTGGGAAAATGGTACAATAGGAGCTTGAGGATGTGTAGCAGTTTTGTGAATTTCTTGTAAAATGTGTTCAAGAGTAATTCCTGGAGGTAGATTATTATTAAGGTGACCAACGGGGTTTTGTTGATGTATTAAATAAGGCACTATATCAGGTCTGTCTACGTTTTGAGGAATAAAAGGAGGTCGTTGGACGGGTTTGGGTTTAGCACCAGGTGGTACATTGTGAATTTCCAAAACGGAACCGTGAGGATAGTTAGAGATCTCTGGATGCTGGTTAATAAACTGTAAAAGATCATCGGGATTGCCTTTTCCATGGATTTCTATGTGAGATTTAGGTGGTGACTTTACATGTGGCATAAAAGGAATGTGTTGCTGTTGCGGAAAATAACCGCCAGTTTGTGATGGAGGAAGTGCTAGTGTTGGTGGAGTAACAAATACAGCAGGACTATTTTTGATATCCTTGGGTTTTTGTGTATTTTTGCTCGGTTTGAATTTACCAGGATTGGAAGTGCTTGGTTCGATAACAGGTGATTTCATTGAATTTTTCATTTTGTGATAAAATGGATTTTCGTCAGATGTAACATTAGGTTTCGATGAATTTAAAGAATCATTAGCTGGGTGTTTATCTTCATTTGTATAAACCACAAGTGGTCCCAGGATTTTAGATGGTACTTTTATCCCAAACGGATCCATATAGGACATGTCAGTCGTATTGGTTTTGTCTAGCTCAGTTTCAGTGAGTACAATTTCTGAAAGAAAGTTTCAAAAGCGTCAAAATTATCCACTCCACAAGAAAATTCTACCAAAATTCAATTCTACTCAGGCCCCAGGAACCCAAAAGATATAATATGTACAGAGTGGATATTAGTCTGTTCTCGTCATAGTTATTAGTAAAACTGTCCAGGAGAAGAAAGCAAAGGATACTCTTGGTTTAAGACAATCGAGGACCGCAACCTATATTTCGCAGAGCAACCTCAAACCTCAAAATATTTCTATTCTTACCTGAGTGTGGACTGGAAGAGTCGCATACCCAATATTTGCAACAATCATTTTCGGGATCCTGGCTAATGATGGCATGGTTTGGTGGACAAGGCAGCGTAGGTGGTGGTAGTGCCGTAACAGGTGGACAATTATTTTGGCATTCTAATTTACCCATCTCACAATAACATTGTTTCTCACATCCCGTTACATTAGTAGGTAAAGGATCCCAGTTTTTATATGTAACACCCTTATATAAACAAGACCCATTATTTTTACAGCGGATTTTTTCTGGACAACAATGTGGAGGAGATGCTTTAAAATCAGGAGGTACTGTTTCCCATTCCACACAGTTGGGGTCTAGAACATCTACTCCAAAATACGTTGGGCACTCCAATTTTAAACACTTCATTTCAGAGTTTTTGCAAATACACAATGAAACACAATCGTCGTTATACTCCTCGTCTTGTTTAAATGTTTTGCCTTTGTAGGTGCAGGTTTTTGAATCTAGCTTCTCTTGTTTAAATGATTTGTCGGTTGGTTTTGGTCCTACATCTAGTTTTTGTATTGTTAGAATATCGTCTGAGTTTTCTAGTTTAATATATTTGGCTTGAGCTTTCACTAAGAGAACACCACCTGGAAGTGATTGATATGATTTCCAATTAATCTTATCGTCGCTTATGTCTAGAATTGGTAAAGTAGCATTTTCGTCGAATTTGGTATCAAACTTCAATGCTATGCTAGTAGTATTGACATATCTAGCAAAAATTAGTTTCAATTTCGTCTTCTCCTCTTTTTCAGTGTCGTGGTCGTCTAAAGTTACATCACATAGTACTTGTTTGCAACAAGAGTCATGAGGATCGGGAAGTTCCACACATTTTTCCGCAGTTTTCTTAGTAGGAGGACATCTGAAAGTAGCATGCATTATACTGTTCAACTCTTTAAAATATTTTTTATTTTACCTTGGTTTACAAGAAATCTTTCCAGCTCTTTCGCAAGTACAAATCTCACTGCAGTTTTTATTAAACGTATCACCCCGATTATAAGTGATATTTTCAAACGAGCAAATCTCAAGAGGCTCAGTTTCTGCAAAAATATCAGTTAGAAAATTTAAAACTTAGGTATATTAAAGACTGAGTAAAACCTGTGTCAGTTGCACATATAAGCAAAGAACAACATGGATCATCTGCATCCTTAGCTCGACAAAGTGGATCATCAATTTTCTTGCCTTTTCTGAAGAAAGGACCAGAACATCGGTCCGTGCAGTCCATTTTACCATTGAGGCAAGTGCAAATGGAATCGCAGCCGTGCTCCAACTTTTCACCGTTTTCATACGTAAGTCCGCCTTTTTCACATATTCCTATAAAAAAACAATAACAGTCAATGCACTTTCTCAAAAACCAAATCACATTTACCTAAAGTGGTATTTTTTACCACATCTTTATGTACCAAAATTTTTGCAGCTGACATTTCGTGCATTTCGTCATCATCATCGCCGATACTAACATCACTCAAATCATCCATAAGTCTAGTTGCATTTGTCGATAGAACATTTCCAGTAGACTGTTCTGTGAAGGTAAAATTCAATGCACGACCTTTGGGCTCTTCTACTGCAGTGGCATTCAATGTAGGTGTGGTAGTTTCTGGTGATTTTGTGGTACTTGTTGTTGTTGTTGTGGTAAAATATGTTTTATTACTGGTTAGAGGCAATGGCGTTGGACTGAAGATTGAATCAATTTGGTCTTCTGCTAGCATATTGAGGGCTTTAGGTTTACTTAGAGGTTTTGGTGTGTGAGTCATCACGTCTTGACTGTGGGAGGTGGAAGTTGGTTCTGTATCTGTTAATGAAGATAAAAATTACAGGTTTATTTAGATTCATTTATTAAATATAAAATAGGGGTATACGCATACTGTTGTCATGTATTTATTTTATTTAATGTAATAGTTATTTATATTGCTAGCCCAGAAACTAGAGTTTTGAGAGCAAAGGTCTTAGGCCGAGGGCCGCAACTACGAGTACTTGCAAAAGAGTTTCTGGGCGTGTAATACGAAGTTTATAGTAGGGGAGCCCGCTGCAAAATATGGACCTCATCTGATATAACAAGATAAGACCTTCTCCTAGATAACTTTACCAAAAGGCACCTGTGCCGGTCATTATTCTGAGCTAAATATAGGGGTCCATTTTTTCTAGTTCGCTTTTTCCACTCCGTTTTCTCCACTACTTTTTTTCCACTACCATTTTTTATTTGCTATAAAAATGAAGTGGAAAAAATGGAAATTTAGATCGACCGAAATGACTTATGACAGTTGAATGTGATGTTGCATTACAAATATAAATTCCAAACTTTTCAAAAAGTGGAAAAAATGGGTACCAAATTTCATGAATCTACCTCAAATAGTTGCAGAGATATTATAGAAAACTCCTCTTTGAGGCCCCCCGTTCGGGGGGCTGTAGCTCCCTTAGGAAGCATTTTCAGCCTATATTTATTAAAACTTTTTGCATTATTTTTGAACGTAGAATCAGCTGGTACATTTTGACAGGCTAACTTTGGGACACCCTGTATATCAGATAAAAATACAAATTTATGAATAAATGGATAAATCTTAAACTAATATAATAATAATAATTAGTACATAATAAAACTGGAACTAAATGCTCAGCTATGTTTTTAATTTCCTGGATCAAAATAATGTTATTGTTTTAGACTACTATTTTTTACTCTGTAAATAGTGCAATTTTTACAAAAAAGCCACAACGCGACAAACTAAAGACATGTAGGTGCTTCCTGAAAGCAAATATTTTTCTTACTTTTCAGTTACTACAGCAGTTTATTTACCTCTACCATAACCTTACCGCCTCCAAAATAAAAAATAATTTATTATATACAAATTTATTTTTACCTGGTAGAACAAAGCATTGTATAGAATAGCTGTGAAAAACTGTTTAAATTAGCTTGCCGCCGTTGTATGCGAGAACAAAAATTTTTAATTGAATTACAATGTACTTTCTTGTAGCTGTGATATAAAAGTGCGATTTTGTTCGTTATGAATTAACTTTTGTAGTACTAGTAGAATATTATTTAAATATTAGTGAAATTGTTATAGAAAGTAGCCACGCGCATCGTATAGTATATACCTACCTATGTGTGTGTGCAGTAATTTCATGTCAATCACTTCAGCGAGTGAATGCTAATAACCTTCTGAAGGTTATTCGAAGAACAGAAGACCACAGAACTATAGAAGCGATTCATATAATACATACCGAGTAATAGGCAATCATGGTTTTAATTTTAGAATTTTCTATCGAATAATCCTAGGTAAAATTGAACTCAATTAAACGAGTACACTAATGGTGTAGTTATGCAGGCAGATTTAGCTGTAGCTGTAACTTTAGCTGTAGCTGTAAAAACTTGAATATGTGTTAAACAATGGAACCATTTATGCAGATTTAGCTGTAACTTTAGCTGTAGCTGTAGATGTAATAGTTCGTCAACTTCAACTTTTACAGCTAAATCTCTTAAATCTAGTGACTTTTTAGGGATTTTATTTTTGGTTTTGTCTAGGTATGTACATCAAACATCAACTCAATGCTCACTACAGCTAAATCTACTAAATCTTGCATATATGGACTGTTTATTTACAGCGGCTTAGAGAAAACTTACAGCTACAGCTAAAGTTACAGCTACAGCTAAATCTGCCTGCATAACTACACCATTACTTATGCTCCTAAAGGCTGAAATTATTGTTCTAGCTATTACTATACATATAAGTATCTAGTAATATAAACAAATTTGAATTATTTCCTGAATTTACAACAGTAAATTATTCAATTCCAACCAGGAAAAACAGCAATTAGTTCTCAGGTTATCGTTCATCTCTTCCTGTGGATGTTCACACACATCACAACAATTTTTTATAGGTACAGTTTTCCGATACAAATTGTACACAATTTACCTACATGTTTGTTTTGTTTGCATACATCGGTGTTCATTCAACTTATAACAACTTAATTATCCTACTTATATATGTTATGTGTAAAAACATAAACCAGTGCGATATGTAATCTATTTCTGCAATCACAACAATGTCCTTTGTATATATTACATACATCATAAATTAGACCAACGTGTAGGTTTAGTGTTTTCTTGGTAGCTATACTAATTTCAAGGATAGTTTGCGGCAGAACACATATCAAAGTATTAGATTTCAGCTTCCGCTATGGGGAGTTGATGGAATAGTGGTTCAGTAGTTGTTGAACACAGTTTTTAAAATTTGTCGTTAAATGGAGAATGGAGAATGAAGAATTGAGCGCAAAAGTTATATTTACTTATTTAGCGCGATTCCACAATCGTAGGTACAATTTTAATCAAAGATTAAATTTTAATTTCATCTCCTTTTGGCTGGTAGATATTTTCGGTTAATAGAATGCTAAATTAAATTTATTGGTGGATTATAATTTAATTGTCGTTTGTGAGCATTAAAAAAAATTAAATACATATTTTTTAAAAATGTAATAAGTAGGTAAAACCTAAAACAATTTGGTTGTATTTCTTCGACATTACTTACTTTAAGCTCTCTAAAATTAATTGAACTTACACAGTGTGCCCGTTTTCAAACGCGAACATAGTGATTTAACATTGTTTTTAACATGCATTATTGTGAATTCCTATGCTCGCCAATTCGGCCTAGAGAAAATATTTTGGTATCAGTGGAATGAGAAACTTATTATTGCGCATCGAATGATATCAATACTCCATTATTTTCATCGATTTTTATTGAAAAATATTAATTTAAAGTTTTTATGTTTTGGATATCATGGCAACTGGATTAAAAATTTTAAATTAATATTTTTCAATAAAAATCGATGAAAATAATGTAGTTTTTGATATCAGTCGATGCGCAATAAGTTTCTCTTTCCACTGATAAAAAAATATTTTCTCTAGGCCGAATTGGCGAGCAAGAATTCACAATAATGTTAAATCCCTATGTGCAGGTTTGAAAACGGGCACCACACGGAAAGTTATACGTAGTATATAATATTTTTAAAGTTGGACAATGGGTTTAAAAAAAAAACCCTTTAACAGCTTCTAATATCTGAAGTATTATCATTATAATATAGGTACAAGATAACTATTTTAATATTTAATTAAATTAGAAATTTAATACAGCTCAGTTCCAGCTCACTGGTCTTACTAAAAGTGCAATCAACTGTACTTAGATTTATTTTTTAACTATCTTTAGTATCTGGCTCGATAGATTATTATTATTTATCACACATCTGATTTTCATTAAGTATCCCAAACGTATTTGTTGTTTTCTTTTTATATTCATGATGGTAAACTGGTTTATCTATATAAATTTCCAATTTTTTTGTATAATAATGTTGTCACTTTTTAAACAATGTATAATTTTGACTCAGTTCAATTTTTAGTCAGGTCTTCAATTCTGCTACCTAAGTACTTCATAATTAATAATAATGGATACATATTTTGGTTTAATAAGTAGCTGCTGTTAAATTTTCTTTTTAACCATTTATACCACAAAAGTAACGGGTATTTTTCTGAACTTCTAATTTTTAGTTTACTGGGTGTAACTATAGTTACAGTTTACTGGTTGTAACTATAGTTATTGCCGAATTTTATTTATTAAAGTATTACATTTATATCAATAAAGTAAGACTATGTTCTAGAAGAAATGTTGTTAGGTGAAAATGGTAAAAAAACTTGCTTTCCATCAATTTTTACTTTCTTATACGAAGTAATAAGGAAGTATAGTAATCGTGATTTTTTTCGATTTTGAGGTTTTGATGGATTTACACGTTTTGAGGGACCCTGAATCCATTTTGACCATTTTTGCCATGATGTCTGTCTGTCTGTATCCACCTTAAGGAGGTATTTTTTATTTTATTTATTATTATTATTATTAATTTATTTTATTAATTTATTAAAGGACATGTAAAGCGCCGGCCACACAACAGCAACTTACTTGTACGGTATAGTTTGCGCAATAAATACGGTACACTATTCTGTGACTACACGATGCAGGTAAGTTTGTGCAAACCGTCAGATTATGCATGGCAGTGCGATAAATTCACTAATAAATTATTTGGAATAATTTCGTACGTCTGACATGTTGATTGTTGACAAATAAACAAACAATTGCCACATGTTGAAAGTTTGAAGACACGGCTTGTATGATGTCCACACGCTCAAGCTTTACCGCGCAAACCGAGTTTACACAAACCAAATCTTTGGCAAGTCGAAGTTTGCGCAAGCCGCGCTTTTCGGTTTGTGCGAGCTACAGTTTTGCCGGCCACACGCACGCGGTACCCGATACAAACCGGTTTGCGCAAGTAAGCGCGTGGTAAAGTTTGTGCGTGTGGCCGGCCCATAACAAATATATTTGTTATATGCTAAATGAGTTGCTGAAAACACCGAACGTTCCGATTCAGTGCGCGGTATACGCTGCCGTGCCGATCGTTCCGAGCCGAGTCGACCGGTCCGAGTCGATTCAGTGCGTGTGGTCCTTAACTCAAAAACGAGTTATCGGATTTGATTCAAATTTCAGATTTAAGAGTTTGAACAAAATTGTGGGTGCCACATTCAATGTTTTTCATCTAGCACCAAAACAAGTGACACTTACCTGAAGACATTTTTAGGTTTCTTAGGAATATCTTGAAAAATAAACAATTTATGAGATTTTTTTATTCTTTAAAATTGATTTAGAATTGAATTTTGAACAAATTTTATTTGAACTTTTTTTTGAAATTCCGTCAAAAAAATTTCAAAAAAATAAAACATTTATTTTTGTCGTAAAATTCGGTTATAATGAGTGGGACAAAGACAGATTTATGCGTATTGCAATAAGTGCGAGAGAGACTTCCGAAAATTATTTGAAAATTGCTGGAAATTGAAACACGATTTTTTTTCGTAAAATTCGGTTATAGTGAGTGGGATAAGGACATATTTATGCATATTGCAATAAGTGTGAAAATTGCTGGAAACGCTCTAAATTGAAACACGATTTTTACAAGCAATTTAACTTAATTTTTTTAAGAAAAGTAATTGTGGTACTATCCGTATAAGAAAGTCATGTGTTGGACTCATCAGATATTTTGTAGTGTATCAAGTTTTTAATTTCTTTCTCTTCTATATTTATAACTTTTATAGTATCGGAGTATATCTCCTATAACTGAAATTCCTATATGCAAAATAGCAAAATACAGGTTTCTGTATAATCTTCTAGATTGACCTTGATTTTTGTTTATCATTCAAAATTCAAAGCATGTAACTAAATACATAATTATTAATAACTAATTAAAATTCCATTTATTCTAAAAATTTTTTTAGTTTTATTTTTATAAATAACGGGGCTAAATTAAATATTACAGGAGACTTATATTCTCATATCTATCGCTGTTTTCTTTACCTATCATATTTTCTTTATTCTGATACATATCTTCAAAATATGTTATGAATTAATTAATGAAATTAATTTTTGTATTTCAGTGTAGTTATATTTATCAAATATTCTAATTCTTTCAGTAATCATAGATATGTCTGTAATATGAATTGATATTGACATTTTAATAATTTTTCAGTTATAGAGTCTAAAAATATTTGATGTGTCCAACATATGACTTTCTTATACAGATAGGTAGTACCACAATTACTTTTCCTAAAGAAATTAAGTGTTTTATTTTTTTGAACGAATTTCAAAAAAAGTTTCATACAAAATTTGTTCAAAATTTAATTCTAAGTTAAAGAATAAAAAAATCTCGTAAATTGTTTATTTTTAAAGATATTCCTAAAACACCTAAAAATGTCTTCAGGTAAGTACCACGTGTGTTGGTGCTAGATGAAAAAGATTTAATGTGGCACCCACACTTTTGTTCAAACTCTTAAATATGAAACTTGAATCAAATCCGATAATTCGTTTTTGAGTTATGGTGGATACAGACAGACACACACACACAGACAGACAGACATCATGGCGAAAATGGTCAGAATGGATTCAGGGGTCCTCAAAACGTGTAAATCCATCAAAATCACGAAGTCAAAAAAATCACGATTAGGTACTATACTTTCTTATTACTTCGTATAAGAAAGTAAAAATCAATCACGAACTTTTTGGAATTTATTAGATTATTGTAAACAATTTTCTATCTAAAACATACAACTAATAAAACCTCACATGTTCTACCTACATGTATAAATGAAATATAATCTATTTTTTTCTTTATTCGTAGCATAAATGAACTATTGTTAAAGTTTTTGTTCTTGAATAGCAACAAATATTTAATAATATTTGCTCTAACAATACAATCATAAGAACGCTCGTTAGAATATTGTTACTTTTTAGGTACCATTGTATTGAAGAGAAAAAACATACAATAATAACTATTTAAAACAGAATCTTAAATCTCATAAATATTATTTAATGACGAAAATTGAACTATTTAAAATTGTGCAGCGACTAAAATAAAGATTTACCGTTTTGGCTGTTGCACTAGAACCAAATTACCTCATTAATTGTTCCGACTCCATGTAATAAAAATTCAGATAATTTAATCATTAATCAGTTAACTCTCTAGCTTAACTAACTAGATACATAATTAACAAAAAATTGTAGGTCAGTAGACCGAGTACGATGACGACGATGATGATAGAGTGATAAATTCATAAAAAACGCATCTCACAGACATACGGAACAGTTCCCAATAAATTCCATCATTCTTCACAACTATTGGAATTAGCGCATTTTATGATTACTTATGTTGTATTTGTGTACCTACTTATTTATTTTACAAACATTGCAAAAGAGGTTCATTTGATCATTTGAAATAGAAATAGTTAGTACAAGTCTACAAAGAATAAATCCATGGTGTTATTTATGGTATTTTATCGATGCTCGATACTTTCTTCCATTCCTTAACCGATTGTAACTGCATATCTGTACACTTTCATGTCCATGTAGGCCAAACTAAATGAAATGCGGTTGTGTTACCACTGTTTAATAGCTAGAAGTTGTAGGTAAAGCGAAAAAGTTAATTCCGGAATATTTTTAAAAGTAATAGTAATTGTTTATTGTATATTCTTGAAACTGAGATAAACGGATTCAATAAAAGTTATATAAATAATTGAAATACAAGGTCATAAACAATTATTGCAATATTTTATGTTATTGGTTCTATCACTGCTTTCAGTGGTTTCATGTTCTAACAAATTTGCTTTGTGTCAGTGACTTCTATTCCAACGAACTGTATGCATACCATGGGTAATTTTAATCAACATGGTTTTAGTAAGCAAATTTGTTTTAGAACATAAAATATGTAATTTCGGTTTATGGTACCTACTATGAGTGATGGAAAGGTAAAAAAGTGTGGGACAGTATTGACTCTCTTTCACATGCTGGCAACAGTGGCGCCGGAACCAAAATTTTGGTAACCAATGCTTTTTGTCCCCCCAAAAATTCGCTGGAGATTGTGTTATTAGTGATCTTTACGCACAGTTAAAATTGCTCAAGAATATACCAAAAGAGTCCTTCACCTACATGTTGTTCCGGAATTTCTAACCACCTCCAAAAATCTCAAGTGCAGCAAAAATTCTTTTGAACGAGGTAATACGTTTGGTCACTTTGATATTGACGGTTCCAGCATCAGTAGCATCTTCCTGAACAGTCTTTCAGCGCTTTGCGATGTTTAAAAACATACATACGTTCAACAATGACCCAAAAACGTTAACGCATTTGATTCTTCTCCATGTCTACAAAGAAGGTACAGCAAATTTAGATTTGTTAAAAATCATGAACGAATTTGTTTCTCGCGGTAATAGAAGAACAACCTTCGGAAAAGTGGAATTTTTGAATGTACTGAATTTAATGCAGTGAATAAGAATATACAATTGAGGCGCAAACATGCAAAACGAGATAAATCCCTTTTTTACGTTTTCGAGTTTATGATGATTTTTATATTTTGGGTATGAGTTCAATCCATTGGTAAACACAGAATTAACCTATCTGTGTTAGATCCTATAGAAAATGCATCCCAAAAACTACTAAACCAATCAAAACGTATTAAATCCAACATATTTTTTGCGATTTACCTATTCCAATATGTCAAAAAGGGATTTAACTCGTTTTGCATGTTGGCTCTTCAATTATAGTACATTAAAATTGTCTCCTTATGACGTTAAGATAATAAATATCTGATGTGCCCAACACATGACTTTCTTATACTTACGGATAGTATCACAATAATTACTTTTCCTAAAGAAATTAAGTTAAATTTCTTGTAAAAATTTTGAAGGTTTCCAGCAATTTTCAAATAGTTCTCTGTCGCACTTATTGCATTACGCATAAATCTGTCCTTGTCCCACTCATTATAACCGAATTTTACGACAAAAATATGTTTTATTTTAGATTTTTGACCTATTACTCACTTAAAAAAATCTCCCGTTATGAAATTACATTTATTTATTCATTATTATTGTTTTCGGTATCATAGAAACCAGTAAAATAAAAAAAAACTAATGGACTGTGTTTTAGGAATAACTAGTTTTTTTGAAATTTTTTTGACGAAATTTCAAAAAAAAGTTCAAACAAAATTTGTTCAAAATTCAATTCTAAATCAATGTTAAAGAATAAAAAAATCTCATAAATTGTTTATTTTTCAAGATATTCTTAAAAAACCTAAAAATGTCATCAGGTAACTGTCACTTGTTTTGGTGCTAGATAAAAAAACATTGAATGTGGCACCCACAATTTTGTTCAAACTCTTAAATATGAAATTTGAATCAAATCCAATAAGTCGTTTTTGAGTTATGGTGGATACAGACAGACAGACAGACACACACACACACACACACACACACACACACACACACACACAGAGACAGACATGGCGAAAATGGTCAAAATGGATTCAGGGGCCCTCAAAACGTGTAAATCCATCAAAATCTCGAAGTCGAAAAAAATCACGATTACAATACTTCCTTATACTTATAGAAAGTAAAAAATAAACTTAAACTACTGCTTAATAAGGAATTTTTCAAAACCCTCATACGTAATCGAATTAGGGAAATACTCGTATATCATACATCTTTTATACTCATCATGAAGTTGGAGTATGGTCAACTGTTTGCTTCAAACAAAACCTTCTTGCCCCCTCCCCCCTCCAACAAAAATTCTGTTCCGGTGCCACTGGCTGGCAATAATCTTCAGTTTTACGTTTATTTAAGTAGTACGAATATTGAGTTATTTTTCAATTCAATGCTTTATTCTTGATATTTTGTAGAATATTATTATTATTATTATTATTATTACGGTAGGGGGAGTGGTACTACTCCCACTGTACTGAAGCTCGAAGCTTATTGTGCCCCCATCTGGTTTTTACCCTATCACTCCTGTACTCCCAATAAATTTGAAAACACAATCCAAGGTAGAATAAACAATTACACGTCAGAACAAAATATTATAACAAATGTAAAACTAATTAATGGAGCTATTCTCTATTGAAAATGTTATATAACATTCTGTAAAATCTCTGTAATTTGACATTTCAACAATGCTATATATTGTTCAAACGTCAAATAACATAGATTTAACAGAATGTTATCCAACATTTTCGATACACAATAACACCATATGTTAAAAATACTTCAAATGTGAAAAAAGTATTATTAGCAAAGATAGAGGTCTCCAATAGGTCTCCCATAAAAAAACTGTATACCATTGTAAGATATAAACATTTAAAAATACCTACAGAAAAAGTAAATATTATGGGCTTTATACGGATTTGCAGATTCAATAAAATATTATTATATATATAAATAACACTCCCCAAGCCTACAACTTTTTTATTAAACAAGCTACATTATTGGTTGAGGCATCAAATTGAAGATAATTCAAATCTCTTTTAAAATTCTAACTTTAAATCGAAAAATAATTGACAGTCAAAAACATAAAAAAGGATTTTTGTAGTATATTTTTTCCGTGACCTTAGATGTAAATATTATGCATATCAATAAGTAGAAATTTTTATTTTGCTTCAATTTGATGTAGAATACATCCAGCTACAATTAACCAATCGATTCGTACAATAACGTTCTGAAAACAATGTGTTCACATACATTAATTTATGATAATCTAGTCACCTATGAATTTAATTGAATAATCTGGCATAGGAAAAATAGTAGTTTAATAAACAAGAGTGTTAATAAGAGCGATTAATAATCGAAACGATTTTAACGCGTGAGCGCAGCGAGCGCGTTAATGAGTCGAGATTATTAATCGCCGATTAACACTCATGTTGATTACAATATTTTTTTGTCGATCGCTCTTTATTAGAATGAAAATAATCTAATTTTGTTCCATGCCAAAATCCAAATTCTGACATAATATGCAATAAGTCAAAATACCACTGACATAATTAATTAATTTCGGCAGGTGTCAGTTTTTCCAAATGCATGTTTCAATAATATAATATATTGTTGGTTACCTAGCAAATCTCATAATCTCAACAATGTTTTTAATGTGCATGTATGCATTAAACTGAGTTATTAATACACTCCTTTTATTACATTAACTAGATCTTTAATAAACGATCGACAAAAATAGTATATTTTACAACAAGACATGAAAATACCGTTTTTAGCAGCGAGTGAGGCAATCTCACGAACGAAAAAAAAAACGTATTTCATGTCGAGTAGTAAACAGAGGCGGATCAAGGGTATATTGCGCCCCAAGCTGAACCAAAATTTGCGCCCCACCTTGACATTATTTGTCTTTTTTGTAACAAGAACATGAAATGAAAAATAAAACAATTTGTTGTTATTATATACAGAGTGATCATTGGCGCACTCCGAATACAGGGCGTTATAGAGCACATTAAAACTAAGGATAATCTGCAAAGAAAAATTAAATCTGATGGTTAGTTTCCGAGTTATAGAGTTTCCTTCATCCAAGTTACAAGCTAATTATTTTCATAACCAAGACAAAAATAAGTGAATAATTCATGCTACTATAATCTCTGGATAAAATACAATATGATTTGTTCAATTTTTTTCACAAAACCTCTAATACAAAGAAATTGAAAATGTTAAAATTTAATAAAATATCTAAATTTGAGAGAAATTTGAAGTTTGGCAACATCTCAAGCTCGCCTTGGGATCAAGTAAAATACCTTCTATTGCCATGTAAATATTAATAATGAATTTCAATTGTTGTTTCTGTTTTCTAATAAAATAGACAGTACTAAATTAGTTTAACAAGTTCTCGCATCATAAAATATTGAACGTTTCTCTTTTTCTTTTCTCGTCGAACCTATTCACATGTTCAATGCAGTGTTGCCACTTTTATTTTTACAAAAATGGTCATATCTTTGTAAAGAAAGGACTTACAGCACTGCGTTAAAAAAATTCGTCATTCTTAAAACGTAAAGTTTATCACAGTATGCTCCGAGTGCGCCAATTACTGATCACCCTGTATATCCTAATAAAAGCACTCGGTACTTGTATCTGCTATCTATATTCCGACTTTTCAGACTTACAGAGATATTTTTTAACTTTTTTTGAGATTTCTCCTATTTCATGAAATATAATCAGTAGTAATATCACAAGAGCATAGAAAATAATCGATTATACTTCCGAGTCACTAGACGTATTCTGCGAAACACCACGAGAGCGTTAGCTCGAATGGTGTTTTAAGGATATACGTCGAGTGACGAGGTTAGTATAACGATTATTTTCGTTTGCTCGAGTGGTATTCGTTACGATTATATAAAGAATTGACAAACAAATTGTTTTTCTGACGTTTATTAATAAACATAAAAAAATGTAACTATGACAAAATTCACATTGTTGGAGGAGCGAATATACGAAAACGGTTATACCACGTCGTCAAGGGGTATATTGGCTTATCAATACATAGTAACTATGTAAAACTTGTAATAGCTATTGGCTGAATTTATGATGAGTTATATAATCAAATAATAATTATTTAAAACTAAATAATAAAAAAAAAATTGCAGGAAATTTTGCGCCCCCCAAGTTTTGGCGCCCCAAGCGCTAGCTTCTTTTGCTTACTGGTTAATCCGCCTCTGGTAGTAAATACTATTTTTTCTACGATTCTGTAATTTATAAATTGGATTAGAAACTACAAAATTTTTTTAAATTATTTAAGGTGACAGTTTTCAAGTGAAACGTCAAAATTATATTTTAGTTTTTATTTTAACTATTTTAAGCTTTATATATAAAATATGTCATGAAAGTGAATGAATTGATATTGAAAATTATGTAAATTTAGTGCATTTTTCATTAAAAAAATCACGAAGAAAACCATAAATTTGAAATTTTGATATTTTCACTCTAGAGAGAATATGACTATTTTCGCAGTAGACAAAATATTGAAGTTTCATGTAGAGTATGTCATGGAAAAATGGCTATTTTCATATATAAGAGTAGAAAAAATATAAAAAAGAAGACAAAAATAAGATAACACTAGTTTATAAAATAAAATTTTTTTCTTGTGACATTTGATGAGAGGTGGCTTTTCTTATGTATTTTCTCCCGCTGAATTCGAAAATTAAGGTTAATAGTATATTATTTTATGAGGAGCTTAAGTGATGCTTTATGTGCAGAGGCTGGTGTTTGACTGACGAACGAAGTGAGTCAGACAAAAGCAGCCGAAGCACATAAAGTGACTTAAGCTCCTCGTTCCTTTGAAGCACTCCTCGCTTCGCTCGTCGTACTTCAAACAACTTGTGCCACAATAATGTCTTATAAAACAAGTGTAATATACTATTTTTTCTATTTTGCATCTATTTATACTTTAAATTTAAGAATATGTGCAAAATATAAACCTAGGAATATTTGGAATGATTTGACAATGGTTGGTAACATTAACCAGACCTAACCAAACAATAAAACAAGGTTAATTTGAAATTAGTTGTCAATTTTACTTCACAACCAGCAACGAGCGTTTTTGGCATTCTATTGAAATGTGTAAACAAGCAAGTATAAGTAATACACCACCTGAACAAAGAAAAAGAGCCCAATTAGCTATAAATGATTTACTTTCGAAAAAATAATAAAAAAATGTTCAAAATTTCACTATTTTCTTTTCTACAATTTTGTGAGGTTGGCTTTGGCTTCTGACGCTGTGTAACCCACATGTCATTGGAAATTAATGGCAAGCAATGTTACCACTATGAAAAAATAAAAAGCCGGAGTTCATAATGAAGCTATTATGAAACCCGTTTGAGTTTCATAATGACTCTGCTAGAGACGCAAAACAGAAAAAAAAATTTTAACATTGATTTTCGAATTCAGCGGGAGAAAATATATAAGAAAAGCCACCTCTCACCAAATGTACATTTTCAGTGTAAACTAGTGTAATGTAATAATATAAATAGTGTGATATAATAACATAAAAGAAAATTCAGATACTGTAAACCGACTTTAAAAAGCGTTTCGGTCGTAATTTTGAAGGCTAAAATATATATTCTATACTATTCTATTAGCCGTGGAAAAAGTCTGTTTACAGTATCTGAATTTTCTTTAACATTATCTTATTTTTCTTTTCTATTTTATTTTTCAAGTGTACTTATATTAGCTATTTTTGAATTATTATTGATATTATTGAATTAAATTTATAGGTGACTAGATTATCCCAAATTAATGTACACCTATGTGAACACATTGTTTTAAAAACGTTTTTGTACGAAATTGGTTAATTGAAGCTAGATGTATTATACATCAAATTGAAGTAAAATAAAATTCTCAATTTAAAGGTATGCATAATATTTACATACAAGGCAATGGAAAAAAATAAATTACAAAAATCACTTTTTATAAGTCACAATTTTTTTATTGTCAATTATTTTTCGATTTTAAGTTAGAATTTTAAAAGAGATTTGAATTCTCTTCAATTTGATGCCTCAACCAATAATGTAGCTTGTTTAATAAAAAAGTTATAGGCTTGGGGAGTTTTAAGTGGCGCACCCTGTATTTTATTGGAATCGGTAATGTATGTGTGGAACATATGGAAACAAAATAAAATTGAAGATTTTTATTATAAAAAGCATTTTATAAATAATAATAAATTGAACTTATAGATTGCTAAACGACAACATTTAATTTTTATATACAGGGTGTTCCAAAAATACTGCGAAAGATGTCAGGGGGTGATTCCTGAGAATAATCTAAGAATAAAAGTTCATATGAATATCTGTCCCAAAATGCTTACCCGCTGAGCTATAGCCCCTTAAATTTGGGACCCTGAAGAAGGTTTTTATTTATTATCGTCGAAACTGTTCAAGGTAAAATATCCACTAATGTTTTAATGCTTAATAATAATCATTTTGAAATTTCCATCAGAGGTGAGGTAAACCTGGGGGGTGTGGGGTAAAAATGACTAAAAATGACCCCCACATTTTTGTACGTATTTTTTTCTAATTTCAATGTGAAATTGCGATATGCTGAAGCTTTCTACGAAAAATAGGTTGTTCAACTTCGATAAGATGCACCGTTTTCGAGATATTTGGGTTTGATAGTTTTGAGACAGCCCCAAAATCAAACTAACGACAAAAAAAAGACCTTTGCAAAATCTAGATACCTTCACTACAGTACGCACGTTAAAAGATATTGTTCCTAAGTAAGAAACTATTAGTTAAGATAATCAATATGGATAATATTATTACACCAATGAAAAAATGACATATATAAGCTTTAAGGGGATAAGCGGATAAGCATTTTCGGACCCATGTTGATATGAACTTTTTTTCTCAGCATGATCTCAGGAATTACCTCCTGAAATCTTTCACAGTATTTTTGGAACACCCTGTATACATGGTGTCCCAAAATTAGCCTTCCAAAATGTACCAGCTGATTCTACGTTCAAAAATAATACAAAAAGTTCCAATAAACATAGGTTGAAAAATGCTTCCTAAGGAGGCTAAAGTCCCCCGAAAGGGGGACCCCAACGAGGAGTTTTCTGTAATATCTTTGCAACTGTTTGAGGTACATTCATGAAATTTGGTGAGTTTGAAGCTTTTATAATTTGCCACATATATCTTTTTCCAATTTTCAGAAATTTTGCCAGGGGCGTCACATACGGGGGGGTTGCTGGGTATATTATGCCCCATATTTTTTGTGTGGATAATTTTTAAATTTTTTATATCAAATTTTGAAACTTGTTTTTTTTTACACAAAAAACGTAATCTCAGTCGATCTTCGTATCTTAAACCGTTTTCGAGTAAAATCGTTTTGAAAAAATCACGTCCTTAAAAAATACACTAATAAAAATAATCACAAAACTAAAATTTATCAAAAGTAGACAATAGATTAAAATTTATAGGTATTTATTACTTCGTTTAGCATTTCTTCGTCAAATATTAATAATAAAAACAAAATATCAAAATCAAATTTTTTTTTTCAATTTTGTGTTTATTTTTATTAGTGTAGTTTTTATGGACGTGACTTCTTCAAAACGATTTTACTCGAAAACGGTTCAAGATTCAAAGGTCTACTGAGACGACCTTTTTTGTGTAAAAATAAACCAAGTTTCATAATTTGATATAAAAAATTTAAAAAATATCCACACATAAAATTTGATTCATAATTTACCAAGCACCCACCCTGTATGTGACGCCCCTGGCAAAATTTCTGGAACTTGGAAAAAGAAATATGTGGCAAATTATACAAGCTTCAAACTCACCAAATTTCATGAATCTACCTCAAACAATTGCAGAGATATTACAGAAAACTCCTCTTTGGGGCCCCCCTTCCAGAGGGTTGCAGCTCCCTTAGAAAGCATATTTCAACCTATATTTATTAAAACTTTTTGCATTATTTTTGAACGTAGAATCAGCTGGTTCATTTTGGCAGACTAATTTTGGGACACCCTGTATATTTATAATTATATGTAGGTATTCTAAATTATATTTGTATTACTTAATATAATGTGCTATTTTACTCCCTCAAATGCGGAAGCAGGTAAAGTGGAGTAAAATAACAGCTTTTTCCATAGACAGGGAAAATGTGTTCATATTTACAACAATTAACAAAATGGTAATCTTATATAATTTCCAAATTTGGCTAGTAGAGGTGTTTATAAATCGAGAGATAGATTATCAGTTTGACATATTCTAAAATTTTGAGAGTTTATGAGAAATATTGCGATTAACGTTGTGCAAAAAATAGCTTTTTTCATCGTTTATCTCAGCTACGCCTCGTTTAGTGTTAAAAAGCACTACTCTTTACCACTTCTTGCATAAATAGCTAATATACCACTGAACTAAAGTGCCTTTTAATCCATTTTAGTCAAACTATGAAATCAGAGGTGCCATCTGAAAAAAGGCGATCTAATATTAGTTCGAAGTGTAATCGAAGTACATTACGTACGTATCCTCTAAAGCTAAAGGAACAATGAGGAACTTTTTAATTGCTGTTGCATGTTTCCGAAAATATTCCAGTAAGTTGCTCATTGTTGCAGAAATATAGGTATTATACTGCTATAAAATGGTGCTATTTGTTGCGTGTTTCCATTTGAATGATTTGAAGCGGCAAACATCGAAAAAGATAAACTCGAACAGGGGTAAACATACATATTTGCGCTGCAACTTTTTGTTGTACGGAAACAGTTCGTCTAATGATAATGGCAAGCAACTTGCCATACCAAAGGAATATTGAGAAACTCTTTTTTGATTCCTTAATACATGTTAGCAAGTAATCTTGTGGTTATTATTGCCACCCCAACAACTCATCGTATCTCCGTCTCCGAGAATATCCGAATGCGTATGCTCATAAAGTTAGTCAGTTAGTTGTTGTTCACAAGTTAGCTTGGTGATGGTGGTGGCTGGGTGGTTCTGTTAATAAAATAGGTGTTATATTGCGAATGTTGTGATTAATTAAGGGTAACAATCCCTCATCCCCTTTCCCCGTTTATATACATATGTTGCTCAAAATATACCTATAAACTTGAAGCTGCAAACATAAAATGTTGGAATGATGTTGTATTGGCGGGCACACTCAGTATATGTGTGTTATTAAAATTAGCATATTATTGTTCCTATGGCTGATACATACCTTTAGAGATCACAAAAACAAAAAATAGTTTAGATACATCAAAGAAATTTAATATATCAAATAAATCAGAAAACCAAATATGTATTTTTATGTAGGAAAATCCGTTATTGTAAGAAAACTGCAGAAAGGGATCTTCTGACATTTCATAAGAAACGGAAACAGGCATATCCTAAATAGGTTCATAGTACCTATGTGTCCTAAGTATTTGACACAAAAGATCTGTAGACGATGCTAATTATATCAATGTAGTTGTTTTGTGTAAAACAATTTTTTTCTACTCTTCCTATTTATTAGCCTCGCTCGCAAACTCGCTCTGCCATAAAACAGACTCGTCAATAAAGTCATAGATTATATACTTGTTGCATAAACTACTAAACTGCTGGCCAATTGAAACGTACCAAGCGAATTTTTAGGTTGAATTTAAAGTCAAATATTTTGAAAAGGAGAAGAGATATCAACATGAGGTTTTCAGGATTCAAGAGATAATTTTATTGCGAAAGCAATAGTGTGACCCGATTTTTTTACTTTGAGGTACGTTACTATCTACAGGGTATGAAAGAAAGTCGTCTTTTTTTTCTCAAACTTTATACCTACCGGAATTCCACAAAAAATGTTTTATATTTTTTTGATGTCGATTTTTTTAGTCCCTGGTTAATGAGGAAAAAAGCAAACTCTCAAAATTTTTATATCCCTCCTATTTTATAAGATACCGAATTTTTTATTAGATTTAATATTGTTGAACAGGTTTTTGCAATAATAATTATGCTGCCATTTTGAAAGCAAATGTCATCGTGTGATATGTCGATAAAAAGGTAATTTTAAGTAGAATCTAATTCTTACGGAAAAAAATATACAGGGTTGTTTTAAAAAAATTTGAAAATTAGTAGGTGGCCCTTCCGGTGAAACCGGAAGTGTCATCAGATTGTTTTAAACGTCAAAATGATTATCCCTTTCAAGAATCAAACCATGCCAAATTTCAAATTAATACAGTTAAATGTAACAAAATGGTGGGGGTTGTAAAACGATTTCGTAGCCACCCGGTATACACGAATATGAGCAAATTTTTGAAAAAGTGAAAAATCCGTTTCGAGGATATAAGTCACTTAAACCAATGGTGAACATAAACTAACTAAATTCCGTTCTATTCCATTAAGAAAATAGCCTCAAAAAATGAATTAAAAAATTTACCAATTAGCGAACGTGTACCGATTTTTGATAAGCTACTGGTTACCAATAAATTAACGAAAGTACAAAAAGTGTACTTTTTATAAGAAAGCCATTCATAACGTATTATAATCAACTACAGAGATTGGTTCTTACAAAACACAATACGACCGAACGACAAAAAACCAAGAAAAAATCAAATATTTAGCAAAAATTCGGTATCTTATAAAATAACAGGGATATCAAAATTTTGAGAAACAGGTTGTTTTCCCATTAAGTAAGGACTAAAAATCCTGAAAACCGCATGTTGGTAGCTTTTCTATTTTTCAAAATATTTGACTTTAAATTCAACCTAAAACATCGCTTGGTACGTTTCAATTGGCCAGCCATTTATTTCAATTTCTAATACTGGCTCACGCATAGAGACGTAAAGATTCAAAGAAATTATCTTTTGTATGAATCAGAAAAAATAAATTTTAGAAGTAAATCAAAAGTAATCAAAAGCCTCGCTAAAAAGTTTTAAAACAGAGCCTTTAAAATTATATGGATATATATTTAGAGAACAAAACGAAAAGGTTAAATAAAAAATGACGATTTAAGGAAGTATTGAAGAAATCATCAAACCGACGCCATAACTAGATTAATCAGTATCATGAACATTTAGTAAAGCTGATAGGTGCTAATAAGAAGAGACTTTGAATGAGCGTTGTGTTATGTTGTTACACAGAAGGTAAAGGGGACCGCCATGAAAAAGTGTAAAGGGCAAATATATCTTCAAGAGCACCAGATAACTGAAGAGAATGGAACTTACAAATAATTTATCGACTGAAAATGAAACAGATCAAATTCAGATATAGACTTACAGAATATCTTCACATCGCTTACTTATACGCACCTATATTTAAGTACTCTCGGTAATGACGTTTTTTACAATATGAATTTATCGTAACAATCAACCGAAACTGAAACAACGTTGGTTTAAATAAGAATATGTTAATCTAGAAATTAAATTAGGAAAAACGACACCATACTTCTTAGTTTTTAGTTTTCTCAGTACACTGGAAGAAATTTTGACAACAAAATTTTTATTGTGCTAAGTTACTTATAATTCACATATCTGATTATGAAAAATTCATCAGTAATTTATAGTAATTTACGGCGCCAAATATTTATTTTTCGTCAAATTTGCAACAAACATCCATTTATTCATAAAGAAAATTTTCAATTTATATAAATAATAATCAATTGATTATCGATCAGTTCTTAATTTTAAAACTGTATTTGCTTGTTGTGGGCCAGTAATTTATTTTCAAGTGTATCTCCGGAGAAATCTAAATTTATGTTTAGCATAAGGATGTGTTCATATTCAATAATTCAAGTTTAAATACACAGATATCTATATAAAAAAAGTTTTCAATATTTTAATTTCTCAAATTTATCACAATTATGAGAGCAATTTCTATTTGATAATTTCAAAATATTCCACCGATCTTTAAGAACATAGGAGAGTTACACATCTAAAATTAAATGTAGACACGAAAATTTCAATAATAAACTGAGTATTTATTCCATGTAAAATAAAAAGTAAGGTCCAATTTCCCCAATTATGAAACATGATACTGTAAAATTAAAAAGAACTAAAGATTGTATGGAATTCTCACGTGAATCATTTTTGTGCTACTCTAATAAAGAACAATAGAGAGTGCAAAATAGACAATGTTAAGACATTTTATAAACTTAAAATTAGCTAAATAAGAAATTTGGGTAGAAACATAAAAAAGTTGGCATACAAGGTATACATACAAGGCATACATATTAGGTATATAACACACAATCTGACTAAGGTATTGGTAAAATCTACTTATTTTGACCCCAAAAAATTGTTCTGTTACCACGAAATTCCGAAACATTCTGTATATCATTCTAAGTCAGGTTTCATTTGACAGAGTTCATCACAGAGCTAATAAATCACCCTGTAGAGGGTTGAGTATAGAGTATACCAACAATTTTTATTTTAATATTTTAACAAACTCATTAACAGAAAGCATTTAATCAATAACACCTATAGTCCTTTGATTGTAAACTAGTTAATATAAGAACTATACAATTTTTCCGTCCTGTGATAGTGTGATACCCATCAAGTTTCCCCCTTTAAACAGAAATTTGTGAAATGTAAATCCTGTCAAATACCATAATAACAATAACAATCTCTGTTTATTCTCTGTTATCTATGCCCAACAGTTTACGCTGCATTCACACCGTAGTTCCTCTAATATCATAAAGCAAAAAATTTAATAATATGCTAATGTCAAACAATAAACAAAACATTCTGTGTTGCACATACTACCAGTGAAAGTACCACATACACAAACGTAATAATAAGAAGAGAAGATGCCATTTGTGTTTATTGTCTACAATTGCGTGTGTCTTTGTGGCCAACCAACGAACAAAACTAACAATAAGCATTTAAGCAGCACCTACCTCCCATTGTTTAGTTGACCCATTTATTGTAAAATTACCAATTATAAATAATTTGTTAACAGTATCAACTGTTCTTATTAGTATTTTGCGTGATAATAATTTTATTCCAATAACACACCTGCAAACCTTTGGATATACTAACCATTAACCAACGTACGCGACAAATATATAATTATAATATAATGTTGTAAGTTCTTTGGGTGTTGTTGTCTCAGAGACTACATGGCAAGTTATAATTTATAACCTTAAAGACTTTATAATTTAAATTGCAAATGATAGAAACTAAAATGGTAAACGCTCAATTATGTGAAGTTTATGGTACATATGAGCTTTGTTACTGAAATATATCTTGAAATGCATCTTAGATGCCTCGAAAGATGGTCTGTTAGAATTGTTTAGGAATTTAGAAAAACACATGATGGAAATGACACGATGCCATTTGAACTGTATAAAGTTAAATCGACGATAGGTATTCCTAGAACTATGTATACTTACGTATAATATAAAAGGAATTGTAATAATTGCACACTGAATGTGAACCCCCACATATTTAATTTTATTATCATAAAGCTGGTTAAGTAATTTCCAATAAAATATTCTCGTAAATTGCATTGCCATTTTGCACGAATTTGTAATAGTTTACGACTGCCTACAAACAAGGTAAATTTTATCAAATTATAACCGTAAATGGAATATGAAGCATTTAATTTAATTAAGCAACAATTTATGGGTAGGAATATCTATGTTTGTACTATAATGTAATAAATACGGAGGAAAAATCTTTAAAGATTTGCTGAACAATTTCTAAACGATATAGTTAGGTATATCCTGTTGTTATTTTGATGACATATTTTGATAATTTCTTACCTACCTTGAAACTCTGGTTTTTTATACCTACTATACTACTACGAGCACGGGATTATAAATAAAGTTCGATCTGTTTTCGTTCTTTCCATATTCCCATAAAATATTATTTTCCCATAATATATTATAAATTTGATATTTTCTAGTACCTACATATTTTGAAATAAAATTCACGTAATAGGGACGTTGCATTTTTTTCAATTCCCGTTTTTTTCTGTTAGAAATGTAAAACGACTATATTAATAATACTTTACAGCAAAAATAATTTTTTTTACTCAATATTTGTACATAAAAAAACCATTATAAATTGACCGTAATTCAAATATATTATTGCTGCCCGAAAACGCTTTGAGATCGGAGAGTCCTGTGTGACGTCACGAATCTAGTTGACATTGCCATGTCTAAATATTTTTTTTGCCCTCTTAAACTTTAAAGCAAACTTTACAATGCGAGACACAGCAAATGTAACCTGATTTTTACGCTTACTGTGTTGTAAAAGGTCCAACTATGCGGTAAAGTAACAAAAAAAACACTGGACGTTTGTGGACATTTAGAAAAAATCCATCTTTACTAGAATAAAGTTCATGTAAAAAAGTACTACTTACATAAGATATTTTATTATTATAAGATTTTCCTATTGTTAAAACTTAATTTATAAAATCTAAGATCGTCGCAGTGCCATCTATTTTTGAAAAACTCTACTTATTTACTGTCAACGGTCAACCACTTCTTAAATACCTTGTATTGTGCATCGTACCTGGGCTTTGATTTTGGTGGCAGCAATTGCGATGTCGCATTTTGCGCCAACTCCCTTATTTCGGGGGGCGTTAAAATTATGCTCTCTTCGCTATTACACATTTTATATTTTAGGTTTTTCACTTATCGTAATGTTCAACCAGAACTGTCAATGTTTTTAAATAGTTTTGACATTTATATGTTTTAAAATGGCACACTATGTTTTCAAACCTATGATAAATAACTTTCGATTCGGAAATTATTTGAAATAAATTATTGCATAAATTTTATTAAAAAAATGATTTACATTATCGTCGGCCAAAAAGTCTTATACAAATCTCGTGCGTGAACTATTTTCCAGCGCTCCAGCTAATAAGGCACTCGCCTGACGGCTTGTGCCTCAAACAAAGCTGTCGCACTGTAAAATAGAACCTACACGCACTCGAATGTAAATAACTAAGGCGTTTGACATTTTTCGAAATAAGTCAAAATGCGGCGTGCTGCACTGTGGAACTAGATTCGTGACGTCAGCAGTCTCTTGGGCCGATTCGGGCGTTTCCGGGCAATGCGTGGAAATTTCAAATTTTACAATACTTTTTATTTATTTACTTGGAAAGTACGGACCAAAATTTTTTTTCAAAAATATTGATAGTGATAATTTGGTATCAGCTTTTTAAAAAAAATTATTTTGAAAATCATGCAAAGTCCCAATTAATAATAAATAAATAAAATAACTTTGAATACCTCACTGTTTAAAACCACCATTTACTACTATTTTTAAAATTCGTTTTGTATTGTGACTGAATGAATATATAGCGGGAGGGTCTAAGCATTCAGTTTATATTCATCTTTGTATAATTATAATATCTCGAATTTCAATATTATCCTTTTCTGTGAACTAAATCACATTGATAAGTTAAGTATACAAAAGTTTATGCATATCTCATAAATTTTCTCGTATGTCATCTAAATAATAGTACAGAATTTTTATCATAGTACACATATAGTAAATAAGGTGAAATTTATGGTTTATATTTATGTAGTGGAAGAAGGAAAAATAATGGTACATATTTGTCTAGTTTCATTTAAAATTTAAAGAGAAATTTCCTTTGATATAATATAATTCAGGATGGACGTTATGTGGGTTTTATAAGCTAAGGATGTAATTATATAACTTATTTTAAGGACAAAAGTTTAGTTTTTGAGACACAGGGATGTTCACAATTCAGGTTTTAATTTTAAATTTCGAAGAAGCTTTAATACCTTTATTCGAAATGAATTTCCTTAAGTTTAAACGATCCATTAAAAATTAAATGTCTGTTATATCACAAACACAACATTTCATTTCAAAATTAACGGAATGCATCTGCAAAATCAAAAGACATTTTATTGAAATTTCCTATAGTACTACTACTAATTATTATTAACCTCAATTCAAAGTTTTTAGCCTGAAATTTTTAAAACAATTTGTTAATATCCAACCACTACAGAGTTCTCCATCATGTTTCCAATTAAAATTGTGAATACGCACTTTCTACATATACTGATAGTGGTCAAAAAGTGACTGAAAATGTGTTTTGCTTTTTTGATATCTTGTTCACAAAACGTGTAAATAGGTATACAGGGTGATCAGTAATTGGCGCACTCCGAATACAGGGCGTTATAGAGCACATTAAAACTAAGGATAATCTGCAAAGAAATATTAAATCTGATGGTTAGTTTCGGAGTTATAGAGTTTTCCTCATCCAAGTTACAAGCAATAATTCATGCTACTATAATCTCTGGATAAAATGCAATATGATTTGCTCAATTTTTTTCACAAAACCTCTAATACAAAGAAATTGAAAATGTTAAAATTTAATAAAATACCTAAATTTGAGAGAAATTTGAAGTTTGGCAACCTCTCAAGCTCCCATGAAAATATTAATAATGAATTTCAATTGTTGTTTCTGTTTTTTAATAAAATTGACAGTACTAATTTGACAAGTTCTCGCATCATAAAATATTGAAGTTTCTTTTTTTTTTCTCGTCGAACCTATTCACATGTTCAATGCAGTGTTGCCAGTTTTATTTTCATAATAGTGGTCATATCTTTGTAAAGAAAGAACTTACAGCACTGCGGTAAAAAATATCGTCATTCTTAAAACGTAAAGTTTGTCACAGTATGCTCAGAGTGCGGCAATTACTGATCACCCTGTATATTGTGTCCAAGAAGATTTGTATCACATGGGAACAACTTTATTGTTCAGTTTTCCAAAAATATGACTTTGGCATACGTTGCTGCTTGTTTTTGACAAGTTGAAAGGGTTAGACAAAGTGGTCACGTGATATTATTAAAAATTAAAAATTACCACAAATCGATTTTTTTATGGAAATATCGTAAAAATGTAATAAACTTGATTGATTTTTTTTTAAATTGTTTATTATCAGTATTGAAATCTTGATACAGTAGTTTTTTTTCTATTTCATTTCATTTCATTCAAATTTAATTTAAATTTGGAAAAATCAGATTCTGTTCGAGGTTTACATTTAATTTCAAAAAAGATAACACCCATTAATTTAGTTTCAAGTTTGTAAACTTAGTTTAATCAACAGCTAGATTAACTCTGATGTTTCTCAGCAACATTTCGAAGAACATCTGATTGTGCTCAATTCGTGATGTTTACAAAATGTGAAAATGTTAATTTCTAAACCACACTGCAAGTATTTTCATCATCCTCTGAGAAATCTCACACAATTTTAACCAGCAAGTTTAAGATAAGATTTATTTTACAACTATCAATAAATTATCATTCGAATAGCTTGAGCCTTGACTTGTTATAATCTCGCAATAAACAAAATCTACAAAAAACCGAAATCAATCATTTAAAACAGTGATTGAACAATTCAAAGATCGTTAAGTCATTATTATTTTTACTTAAGTTTCGCAATGTGTTTATTATTGTTTGGCAATGAGATGATGGCTAAGAAAGATATTGGGATGACTGTCATTAGTATTAGTAGTAAAAGAAGATACGATGCAGGTTAATAGCGAGAGCAGAGTACCCGCCTTGGGCTATGTTCATGATGTTCAGGTGTTATTTATCCGCATTGCAGCTCAACTCCTCAGCATCTTTCTCGCTCGCTCATCTACAATGTACCAACAACAACAACACAACGAATTCGACCATCGACGTTCATCTCTACAACACGCCAAGCCGGAAGGTCATTATACCTACTGCCTCTCATTCTCATCTATGTTGGAAGAGAGGGGCACGTTCTAACGATTTAAAATTATTAGAGAGAGAGCAACCTTTTCATTTGGGATTTGTTTTTTACCAAATGAATTGCTTTTTTTGTTTCAACTAGAACTTGGGCGATAAAGTAAAATACATATAGTTTTTAGTGGTGAGAAAAGGACTAAGCAAAATTCCCATATACAGTAGTCACGATATCTATCAACGTTTGTATTTTCCATTGCCAGAAGATAACAGTCGCAAAGGTAACACTTATGAGAATTTAATTACGAGTGTTTTAACAACCAACGTAGCGCAAAAATCGTATTTTAATTGCGTATGATTCAGAATGACGTGGGTCTCATTTAGGAAAAACTGCCTTCCGAATCTGACGGTAAAAGTTATGCAAAAATAATAAAAATAAATAATTATTTACGCGTTGTAAGTTTATTATAAGATATTACAATAAGTTATATTTGAATAAAGCTAACATAATCACAAAATTGACAATTTCTTGTACTGAATATTCTAAAAGTAGTTATCTTTAACAATGTTAAAGATTTTTACTTGGACGTTTTGTAATGAATTGGAATGCTGGTAATAAACATATTGCATCAATAGAGACCGCAACGGTACATTAGAAGACGAACCCGTTTGAAAAATATTTGTTATGATCGATTTTTTAAGTACCTAATCAAAATGATTATTTTCATTTACTTATGAAAAAGTACGCAACTGAAATCTAGAAAAATGTATTCACAAAATAAATATGATAAAACAGAGTACAAAAGGGTACCTATAACATAAAAGTCGTCATTCTGCCCGGTATGTAGAGTGGTCTACATATAAGGCTGTACCTACTAATGTACTAATTATGTTTATTTTTCAATTACTTAGTTTAATTATGCATGAATTTTAATTTCAATCCAGATAATTTTGGTCAGAACTATAGTGTGTAACTGTGTATAGCCAATTACCCACTTTCATTTTCAAAATATAATGATAAAAACTAGGCTGTTTAAAATACATATAAGGAAAAAGGTGTCATAAAATACTTTGAATTTGCTATATTCCTATGACACCAATAAGATGCCAATATTGTTGTCTGTTTAAAATATAAAATAATAATAATTTTATTGGTTCTGAGGTTTTTATGGACGTTCTTAAATAATATGATTCTTTATCACTTAATAAATTAATTTAATATTGGCAGTTCATTTATTTTAACTGACGATGACGATAGTAGGAAAAATATATAATTTCCATAAAACATCCTTATCTTTTGTTGGAGAATCACACGATTTTAATTTAATTCAAATAAGCATTTTGAAATTTTGTTGAACATTTCCTTAAAATTAACTTGACTTATAAACAAATACTGCCACAAAATATTAAAAAAAATATTGCAACTAATTAATTGTACATATAATTAAATTCACAAACTTAGTATAATTATTTTTATAGTAAAGGTACCTTATTAAGAAATCTAATAGAATATTTATCAAAACGTAGGTACAAATTTTTTTGTACTAAATTTTAGGAAAGCATTTAAAAGTATAGAGCAATAATGATACAAATGAGAAACGTAAAACGTGCTTGAAAATTATTATTAAATTATATTAAAAAAAGTTATTTATACAAGAAAAGTGCATAAAGCAGTACTTTTTTCACGATTGGGAAGTTTGACAATTATATGAGTGAAAAGACACCAACTTTCTTATTCTAAATATAAGCATGCTATTTATTTAAGGACGTTATAGGTATTCATACGGTTCCAAAAATGTGTCATAAGACTGTGTTCAGAAAATTCAAATGAAAAAAAATTCCTGAAAATTGCTTTTAGTTTCACTTAAATCTCAAAACCGTGAAAAATCTAAATTTATATTTTTTGTATATTTTTAATAATAGATATTCTTGCCATCTAATGTGAAGGAATTGCGCCCTATTCGCATTTGAATTATATTAAATGTCCTTTATAATATACGAGTACATATAACAAATTTAATATAAATGAAAATATTAAAATAGTATATGCTATTTTTTCTTCAAACGCAAACAATTCATTATAATTGTAAAATTATTAATTGAAATTTTAATAAATAAACTTTGACAATTAATTTGACTTATGTCAGCGGCGTTTAAGTACTACTTAAACGCCGGAGGCAGGTAAAGTAGTAGTTTACCTGTCGTCAACAATAAAGTGACATTTAAACATAATCAGTACAGCAGGGTAATGTGACACTTAAATGACGTTTGAAGAAAAAAATATAAATAATAAATAAAGCGTGTTTGCATTATTACCTATGAACTATGCATAGTGATTCATGATTAGCTATTCACTAATTAATTCTCTAAATTTAATTAGAATAATATTATGTTTATAGATTCGACAAGTAATTTTAATTTTAACATTAATTTTCCACATTTTTGTGTAAAGCCGGTCTAATATTTTTGAAATTTATTCACATAATAAAGTAGGTAACAAAATGACATCGATGCTACGAAAGCGTTGGTGAACTCAATTAATGGTTGATTTCTCGAGGTTCAGGTTCTACATGTTGTTATTTTCATCTATTCATAAAAAAATAAGAATCTTAACTTCCTTTAGAAGTGTTGACACTTTTTATTGCTCTGATATAGAGTAATAGTGAAATGCATGATCGATTCTTTGTATCAGAGTGAAGCGAATGAAGTCAGAATGCTTCAGTGGGCAATAATAAACAACTGGCAAGCCGCTCTGTCGTTTCGGTATCTATCATGCGTTTCACTTTTCCCTGGAGCATAGCATAGCTTTATTATTATTATTTATTATTGTTAAGTATAAATACAACATAGGAAGATGGAAAACTTCTTGTTTTTATTCTTATCATCAAATAAAAAAGTTTTGGATTTTCCGATTTTAACTAGATACCTATAAGTACACGCTGCGATTTGTTTAAGATTACCTAAGTAAGTAGTTGACGTTTTAGTTACATTTTTGTACGAAATATAATATATCTAATAATATTCGTATAGTAACCCTAAATAGTAGTTTATGCAACAAGTATATAATCTATGACTTTATTGACGAGTCTGGTTTATGGCAGAGCGAGCTTGCGAGCAAGGCTAATAAATAGGACGAGTCAATAAAGTCAGATTATATACGAGTTCCATACAAAGCTTTATGTTCAACTGCGAAAATTACCTTTTAATTATTTAGAAAAATTATAAATGACAGTAATAAATTCATTCTGACAGTATTTATTGTGACATTGACAGTTGATATATTGATATTTTACAATAATAGTAAAATAAAGTGCCATTATACACTAGTGTATAAAGAGCCACTTTACGCACGCAAAAGTACGTTATAAACAGGACTTTATAATGCAGTTGTACATAAAAGTATTTTCAAAAACAGTTTTTATTAATATAGAAATTAAAAATATTCCAATTTATAATGCACACTTTGTTCTTTATTTCTCAAATGACAGGTATAAAAACTGCTGTAAAAATGGTTGTAATATGTCAATTCAATTCAATTCAACTATAAATGTGTATTTATTTTCAGTACATCCACTGTAGAAATAACTCTGTTTAAAATAAATAAATATGTCTCAATTTGAAAACGTGCATCTAAGACGAGAACGTGATGCTAATTATCTCTACCACAATTTTTTCTTTTTAAACCAACACGCATTTGTTGAGAAAATTTCAAGTTATTTCAATTTACTGCACTCTACAAGATTTTCCAGTTATGAAATCATTGCACCATACGAAGAATAATATGCAGCCTACTTATAATGTTAAATGTTTGCGTGTATGTAACTTGTGGGTCTGTGTCACTTTTGCAAACTGACTCATGCATCACATTTAACCGTTTTGTTGGCTATTTAGACGAAATGTATTTTCTTTCAGTAACATAATAAGTAGGTTCAGTTATTGGTTGGAATTGTTGGGTTTATTATTGAAGGAACATTTTTATACGTGTAGGCAATTTTAACTGTATATTCGAATTGTTTACTTTCTTCAAGCGGTTTTCGTAGGCACGTTGGAAAGATCTTGAGCGCTGGTGGGTTTCAGGTGTTGAAGAAATTCTCTAGGAAAAATTTCAATAGATTTAAAAAACATTTATTTTATACAATGAAACCTACTTAAAATATTATAAATACAAATGGATATTTGAGCTTGACCAAATGCGTTATGAACTATTATAAACTAAAATAACAGTTATAATAGGTACAAGTTACAATCTTTTTAAAAGTAAACTAATTTAATTAGACAAACTTCCATCATTAGCACCATTTAACCAGCCAGCGAACCGAACAATTTTCAAAGATTGTTTTTTTCCAAGTAATTCAGCATGGTTTTTATTAAATTCAATTCATCCGGAACTAATTAACAATATGGTTTTTTTTGTAAATTAAATATTGGTAATTTCCAATATCGAGGTGCTTTTACTTGTTATGAGTGCAATATCGTATGACACAGTTAATTTAAATAAATTTATTATTAATCTGGAAAAAAACCACAAATAGCATCGAGGGGTTTAAATTAAACATTGACAACTCTCTCTCTGAATTTTTATTTTTAGAAAGTTTTCTTCTTTCATATGATAATTACTGCAAGCAAACAAATTAAATCAACAATGTTTTTCTTCTTCATAACCAATCAAGCAACATATTAATTAGTGATTATTATACACGAACACAATAATCGCAAATAAAACCTTGAGGTTTATTCACGACTTTTGATTTTTTACTTTACGAAATTTATTGTTTCGTTTGTATAATATTTATTGGATTCGTTTGTGGTGATGCAGCATCATTAATTTATTGGAGTTTAGCACGAGAATATACAGTACAATGCGGATACACAATGAAATAGTTGTTACAAATGGGAAAATATACAACTAACTACATGGATGTTACGTTTCCTTGAACTTTTACTATGTGCCAAAAAAGTGGGCCAAGTTATTGTTGATTGTTTATATGGAGGAGAGAAGAGATTGCTGAAATAATGTAAAGTACGCGCATAGAAAGTTGCAAGGACTTAAGAATCTAAAAATGTTTAGATATACTATGTATCTCCTATAGTTTGAATCGCTTTTCAAATCTTTACAAGAAATGAAATAATAAATAATAATCTTAAATAATATTAATTCTCTTAAATAAATTTCAGTTTAACTTCAAGAATTAAAAATTTATTAGATAATAATATAAGTTTCTTCATAGTGTAAAATATGTCATCCATATTAATTCGGGGTCTAAAATTGGCCCAATTTTTAGCAAAAGCATGTCAATTTAAATACGAAGCTGACAAACAAAACAATTTTAAAATGAGTCTTGTTTCACCCTCTTCATCCCCAGTCATCACAAGTTTAAATTTTCAAATGGAAATCCCTAACTTGGTATACGTTTTAACGAAAGTAGAAATATAATTTTTTTAGTGTAAAAAGAAATCGGTTTGTTCATTCTTTCATGATACTGTCCTTCAGTAGGTACAACGTCAGCCACCTCTGGTGTATTATTTTCACTTGGGATATTTTATTACCAAACAGAACTGAGTTTCCACCTTTGAAATCCATAGGTTAAAATTTAAAGAAAATCACTTAAACGGTTTTGCGTCTGACCCCTTCAAATGTTCAAAATTGCTTCCTTTATTTGTTGAATAATGAGAAAGTCTGTATTTATCCATTCGGTTTTCTTCGATAAGAAAAATCCAATTAACCTCGTCTTCTGGAATGCAATTCCGCACATTGATTTTCTCAAGAGTACGACCCCAAAAATGTGGTTTTTGTTTATTACAGTATTTACAATTCTGTTTATTTACAAATCCATTCAAAACATCATTGAAATAAATATTTTTACATTAATTTGTTGTACCTACATCTGATTTTTTGGGTCATTTCTTTACATACCTATTTGAAATCTTCTATTATGAACGTCTTCACTTAATTGTTTATGAATATGCAGTCGTATGGAAAAAAGTTAAATCAGTGCTTAATATATTGAGCCTATAAAAATATTAGTTCCCTTAGATACTTTTTGAAACGCAGTATTTGAATCCCTGACAAAATGACTAAGAACTGCGGCCCATAATTCTTGACAGATTTTTTTTATTACGGATTGAACCAGTTATTGTTTGAAATTTCGTAACTGATACATTTTTACCGGAATGTTTCATTAAAAACTCGAACAGTTATAAGAGCACCACAATTTTCACTTCCATAATTAAAGAAAAATTTTGTTTTCTCTTTCTAGAGAATAACCCGTTATGAAAAATTGATTATCGTATATAACTATTGCCAATTAACAACATTAGTGGGTATCCAAATTTCAAAACGAGGCAACACTAGTTTGTTCTCGCAAGAATGTTTTCAATGTTTTGTTTATATTGAGACTATTTACCTACTTCTAAAAGACATTTTTAATTTTTTTTTCAGAATGAAGGAAGTAGTTTAGAATTTAGATATAATTTTCTGTACATGTAGAGCATCATTGATATAATCTAATTTGGATATTATCTCACGAATGGATGAATAAGCAATTTGCTTTTTACTCCGAAAGATAAAGTAGGTACTTTACGCTCCTTAAAATGATGTATACCAAGGTTTTGAATTTCCTCTTCAATATCTAAATTGACGTGCTTTTGCTCAAAATTGAATCTATTTTAGAGCTAGGGTTTATCTGGTTGGAAATGAAGGTACTCTGATAGTAACTATGAGAATTACATTTACAGTAGTGCATTTTAGGTTTCATTAATATTAAAAAAAAATTAAATTTCGTCATTATGGACAAGTTAAATACAATTTTAAATTTATAGCTACTTCATTTCACAACTCAAACCAACACGTCCAGAAATTTGAAAAAATCAAAACTCACATGGTGCCGAGGTGGTGTTTTAAAAAAAACTTACATGAAAATTAAATTTGCTTATTGTTATTTAATTATTCCATCGTAAGTTTAAGCGATAAATGAACCAATTTTTATACTAATAAATCTTGTCAAAAAATCAACATTTGCAGTTTTGTACAGTGATGGGTGTTCTCATAATATTTTTTAACAATGAACCGTAATTACGATCTATGTTTACATTTGCCATACTATTAATTATTATTGTCACATTAGAAAAACCAGTTTTTTATTGTGAATTTATTAAATATTAGCAGTATCGGACATTGTGTTTAATTTGTTTTTATATCCTAAATGTTGCCGGGATGTCTTATATCAAATCCTTACCATTATTTTGTTTGGAAATCGTACAATTTCCATATTTCTGACAATCCTGCGCCAACACAAAACCCCCCAAAAAAGACACCACCAACACTATAACCACACAAAAACCGTGCCCAAAATTTTCTCGTGTCATTGTAGCACACCTATACAATATTTATTAGAAGACGTTCACTAACAACCACAAGTTTAACACAAACACTAAACAATTCAAAGAATTTATGTGCTTTTTAATAAAGTCTATGGCAACAAACTAATTCGGTCACATCACTACTGACGATAATTATTTCAGTTTGTATATTTTTTTATTTCAGTTTGGTGTTGTGGAACGACTTCGCGAACGGTCAGCGGTCTTTCTGGAGTCGAGTCTAACCCATGCTTGGCCTTCTGCTATGCCATGCCATCACCATCCCAACCAACCAACCTGCCTTCCACCTATAATAATAGTGCGACTCAGGTAAGTGAGAGGTATGCGAAGGAGAGGAGGAGAAACAAGACAAGATTTTGTTGTACGACTGCACGGTAATATAGAGACAACCAAACAAAAAAAAACGTGATAATTTACGGATGCGGTTTTTTGGGGAAGAATTTTTGAGGAATTTTTAGTTGGAATTTAGACAAATTAAAAATTATGGGATTTTTTTAATTGACCGTGCGTAGTATAATCAGATTTGATTGGCTTCGCTTTCGGACTATTCGTAGAACCAATTTTTTCTTATTTTATTCAAGAGAGAGAAGTATGACATATTTAGAAGTCTAGCACAATCTATACTCTATTAATATTGTCATATAAGTAAAGTTCATAACTACAACATATAACATATAACATTTTTTATTTAATTTATTAGATATGTACTTAGTTGCTAAAAATAACTATCGTATGAGTAATTACCAACTTAGATATTAATTAAACAATTTAATTATCTCTGTATAAATATTATGGTAACTTACGATGATCCTAACACTTTTTTCGATTTGAAAAATATAGAATTATTAAACAAAAACGTTTAGAAAACATTTTGATGTTCTTTTAGTATATAGGGTGATCAAAAAAATGGTAAAACTTTTAAACGGTATGTAGTATAGATCGAAACCAGTCGAAAAGTCTTAATAAACATAGGTCCGCAAAAATACGGTTACCTACGGAAATATTAACGATTTCAATTTTCTAATACTTTAGTTAAGTGTTTTTTATTTTTAATAGATTTTGTGACAAAATAGTTAAATTAAAGATAATTAAATTAAAGAAGATGTTCAAAGTGTCCCCCTCCATTTTGGTGCAAGCAGTGCATCGTCGCTGTAAGGAAATTCGGGTTCTTTCTAAAATTCCCGCCGTTTGCCGAATTGTTTACAGGTTATTTACAAACACGCCATACACTAAACTTTTTAAATAACTCCAAAGAAAAAAGCCGAATGAAGTTAAATCAGGTGACCTGACAGGCCATGCAACAGGTCCTCCTCTTCTTATCTAAAGTAGTAGAAACATGAAATAGCTCATATTGTATCCGTAACCGTGGATTTGTGGACCTATGGTTATTAAGACTTTTCGACCCACACTACATACCCTTAAGAAGCTTTACCCTTTTTATGAATACCCTGTATATGTTGAAAATAAGATGAAAACTTAATTTTTTCAAATACCTACTATATATTTCTACTCTACTAAAGAAAGGACTAGTAGGATCTAGAACGGATACACTGACGCTATAATATTTTATAATCAATGAAATTATCGAAAAGTATAGATACGATCAGGAATCAGGAATTTGAAAAGAGACTTCTTCAGTCCAAATCTGTTCAATAGAGCAATTAGACAAAAATATAGAATGTCACGAAGGATACAAAATGGGAATGCAACTTTGTTAGGAGCCTCAGAAAACAATTTGCAAAGGTTTCTATAATAGCCATGGAAAATCATTGTGTGACAAAAGAAAAAAATGGAAACCCTAAACTTTAATACTCAGGGTGTAGTTAGGTGAATCCTAGAGTGTCGATCCCTACTCGTAGGCTCATGGGTAGAATGGATGCTGAAAAGCTAATAAAAAAGGGAAAGAAGAACAAACCAATAGATCGCAGGGTAGACCTCCAAAAAATATTGAGAATAATGTTAGATATATCGACATTCTAAAATAATTTTTTAGAAGAATATTGTAAAAATTACAATTGCTTAACTTACACTATTATACAATGAAAAGATTACAACTATAAAATGCTATGAGCTATGACATACTAAGCCGTAAACCGTGTAACGCAAAATAGAAAACCGCACCCTGTATAATTTAGTTGCCAAAGGCATCTATGGCGTTTAGCGGTTACCGCTTAGAGAATCGCTTTTGCTGCCGCGTCTTGTCCGCGGAAAGCGGTAGCGGCTAAGCGGGAGAACACATAGAAACTGGTAGCTGATAACATACTAGCCGCACGGTTTAGGGGTTTTCGATTTCCCGAATTTTCAAAATGTGTAGGTTACATCCAGTTCTTTGGGACATGGGATGTAAGGAATACAAGGTGCACAAAATAGTTCCTACTTCGTCTGTTTTTGAGCAGACCTTTTGCTTCAGTTGCACAAACAGCTGCCACATTAAGAAAATGAAGGTATACCTACTCCATTCCTCGGAGGCTGCAACACAACCGATGAGAAACGATTGAAATCGAAATAGATGTTCCAAAAACTGAAAACTGTCCAGTTTGTCATAGAATAAGAAAAGCGGTGACTGCTCTTTTTGTGGTTCGCGGTTTGCGGCCTAGTATATCTATCATAGCACTAATAGTTATCGTAAATAAAAAATTAAGAAAAAATATTTGAAAGTACGTACTAAAGATAAAATAGGAATACAATACATACCAAAGTATTGTAACATATTTAAATAATTAATAAAATTGAAACGTCCAAATGTATGATAATTATATATTTATAAAATACGTTATCGACCGCTATAAACTAACAACAAAATATTGATAATAAATATCGTAGATTTTAATTCAACTCAATTTATTAATACTTTTGATTCTATACTTCTCTAATTTGTATTCAAATAATTGTAAAAAAATTGTATTAAAAACCTTCATTGTAAATTACTGAGATTTGCCCATCAATTGAAAAAAAAACACGTCATCGTCGGTTCTGGAACTGGGACTTGAGTGCCCATTAGTTAAAATTTTATCGATGGAGAATTAATATTTTTAGAATAAGTGTCATAAGTATCATAAATTTATAGTTGATCTTTTATGGCAGACATTTGGATTAGGTTAACAATTAATTCTTCACAAACAAATTAAAATAGAAATTAAATAATTTTTGGAAACAACGAAAATTAACATAAGTATATTAGTATGGATAAATTTTAATGAATAAATAATAATGAATAAGTATTACAAATAAAAATGATTGATAATAATTTATTTCACAAGTATCTAGTAGGTAGCTGCTAATTATTTTTTTTTCTTTTCACCTATATCTAAATTGCTATATTACAAAGTTGTCTAAATATAGCATCAGGTCTCCTTTTGTATTCCTGTTTATTGCAACTCTCCAATTTCATTCCTAAAATGTTGTATGCGTCATTTTAGCACGTTACTTTCACATTTGCCAATTTCTTCGTTTCTAGTAAACGGTGTTACAGTATAGATGAGTAACTATAGAAAAACCAATTGACGTCTTCAAGAATATTGTAGGTATAATATACTCGTATTTATCATTAGAAAAATAATTCGTAGAATAAATCGTGTGCAAATTATTATTTCATTTTATTATTTTTATCATATTTGTCTTCAAAACCTGCGAATATGTATCTACAAATTTTTCATTCTAAGTTATAATGAAATATGTTTCCATGCTGCTTTGATGCTTTCTTAAGATCTCCTCAAAACATCACCCAGATATTCTCTCTCAGGCATTCAATCTATTCGTTGCGTCATAGCGTTTTAAGTTTGAGCATCCGAGAGCCTTCATCATCATCATCATCAAACCACAAAACATCCGAGAAGATGACCAGAGAACGTGTGCCATTCAATATAATTCCAGGGCAACGGGTGAATCTTAATCATTACCAGATTGCTCAAAGACATGAAACGAAAATTAAAACCCGAACACAGGTGAGTATTCTGCTGGTTGTTTGTGTGAGCACGAGTGGTGGGATGGATCTTAAGAAACTATAAAGGTGTATTACCTGGTTTCCCAGTTCTCTTACGGCTGGTACTGAAGCCAGAAGTAGGGAGATCAATATAATGTAGATGTTAATGTTAATGTTGCAGCTTGCAGCCAAAGTTGAACTTCGCTGGAAGAAAGGATTCGTTGAAGATAGAAATGCTTATGTCGCATGTGTGGCTGTAGGTTGTATGCTGGTCAAGGTCGTCTTGTGATTGGAATTAACGAAAAAAAAACGGAAAATACAAAATACAGTTAATTTAATGCTTCGTATTTGAATTTTCTGATAGGTAAACACAGAGCCGTAGCGAATCATTTTGGTGCCTGAAGCAAACGTATACATTAGCGCCCTTTAGGCAGTGGCGTAGCAACGGGGGGGGGGGAACCCCGCCGAAATATTCAATGACCGAAAAAAACATGTTTTGACAAAAAAATTATTAGTCATCCCTACAATCACTGTATAGTCGTATATGAAAAATCAACTTTACGACGCCACCTTATGAAATTTTCTGTGAATAAAATATATATAACAAAAATATACCCAAATTAAACTTTTTCAGTGGCTGGCTGAACCAATTTTTTTTGTAATTTCGCCAAATTTTGGCGCCCCCTTTTCTATCACCCTCACTACGGCCTACGACTCTGGGTAAACAGGTGTAACTTATGATTTAGCTACTTATTATTAATTGAGCACTTTATTAATCCTATAAAGATTAATGAAAATAGGTACAATTTTTGCGAAATATTATAAAACCAGAGTTTTATTTCATAATATTTTTTTACATACTATGAGTATCGAACAATTAGGTTTAAGTATTGTCCTGAAACATATTGTTCCTGAAAAAAGCGTAAATCAAAAAGTCAACAATCAATCAAAATATACATAATTATAAAGTCAACATGAATTTACTTGAATGCCTAAATTAAATGAATTTAAATTTATACCTACTATATAGGCAACCATAATCAAAGCGGTGGTACCTAATAGAATACTTTTCAGTTAGTAATATACAATTTACTCAGATAAATATATTTCCTGAATTGGAAATTATAATTACATTAGAAAAAGTATAGTCTAAACTCTCTCAACAATAGTTATTTTCATAATATGTATATCCGAATTAGATACTACATACAGTGAATTTTTTTTGAGTCTCCATAGGGATTTACATGGTAAAATCTTTAACTCCTGTTAATGGTTTTTCTACTGCGAATTTCAAAATAATTTTTGGCACACTATTAGTTTGCATCTTTTTTTACATATTCTAGTAGTTTTTAAAATGTAAAAAGTGAAATTTTTTTATTTAAAAAGGAAAATAATTACACAATTTTAACTCGTTTTCACATTAAAATTTAATAAGTTAGGAGGCTTTGTCCACTGACAATTATTGTAGAATTTTAAAGGTATGGGTCGATTTGGATATTCCACCGCAAAATTATCATATCTCTCTACTTGAGACACCTTTAATATACGCCGTAATGAATTTTACTTTTTCTTCGATGGTGTACAAAGACATTTTCACGTTTTGAAAGTCTTTCAAACTTAATAAAAACATGCAAATAAAGTGACAGTTTTGGAATATTTATTTGCTTGTCAGTGTACAAAGCCTCCTAACTTAATAAATTTTAATGTGAAAACGAGCTATAATTATGTAATTATTTTCCCGTTTAAATAAATAAATTTTACTTTTTACATCTTAAAAACTACTAGAACATGTAAAAAAGATGCAAACTAATAGTGTGCCAAAAATCATTTTGAAATTCGCAGTAGAAAAACCGTTAACACGAGTTAAAGATTTTACCATGTAAATCCCTATGGAGACTCATAAAAAAAATTCACTGTATAAACTTTTCTGTCTGCAATCCGAATAGGTAGGTACCATAATAGTAGTTTATGCAACAAGTATATAATCTATGACTTTATTGACGAGTCTGTTTTATGGCAGAGCGAGCTTGAGAGCGAGGCTAATAAATAGGACCAGTCAATAAAGTCAGATTATATAAGAGTTCCATACAAAGCTTTATGTTCAACTGCGAAAATTACCTTTTAATTATTTAGAAAAATTATAAATGACAGTAATAAATTCATTCTGATAGTATTTGTTGTGACATTGACAGCTGATATATTGATATTTTACAATAATAGTAAAATAAAGTGCCATTATGCACTAGTGTATAAAGAGTCACTTTACGCACGCAAAAGTACGTCATAAACAGTACTTTATAATGCAGTCGTACATAAACAAATATAATATTGAAACACTTTTAAAATGCTAATTTATTCATTCATTGACTAGATAAAAAAATTGAAGTAAAATGAACTTTTTTTATAAATTACCTATCAATCGTAATAAAAAAACCGTATTATAAAATACAAATTTCATTTGTATAGGTATGGTTCTATTTATTTGCCATTGTCTCAAACCTTTAATAATAAATAAAATACGTATCTCAATTTACATAATAGTAATAATACTTGTGCATTGGGCGCAACTATATACCGGAATTGAAACGTTATGTGTTTTATTATAAATTCCGGTTAAAAATTCATAGTATGACTAATGGGCGATTGCTTCTTTGAAGATTACAATAAATTATCTAACAAAACTCGCTGACAAACTTAGAGAAAGTGTATACTTAATCAATCGTTTGTCCGGTAGAAAACAACTTCAATGAAATTTAAGTCATAATTTTGTAATTATTTTAATGTAAAATGTATGTACTTTCTCACTATAAACCCGGTATGAAAAATACGTTAGTAATCGATAAACCTACTTTTAATTTTTTTGCTGCGTTCACATTATTTTTTGAATTTTTTTAGGAGTAATATATTTTCTATAGTAATCAATAATTTATATTCTAGTACAGTTAATAAGAGGTTTTTATGGTTAACAGTCAGTGTAATTTCAAAATTCGTTTCTTTATTGTAAGCAAATAAATAGCCCAGTGAATCTACGTGAAATTGAACCGAAGAATCCGATTAATTCAGGACAAATTTTTTTTAATACAGTCTTGTGTCTCCTACCCTGGAGATGTGGAAGGTACAGTTTTATAACTAATAAAGTAATTGCTTTCTCCGCTATCTTGAATTTATTTATTTTTATGTTTTTTGCCGATTATCTCGGTTATTTTGCATTTCTCAATGAAAAAAGGCTATTACCAAAGTTGTACAGTATTAAATTTTCTACAAATTAATGCTAATAGAAAAGGCAAAAAATGTAAATAATAGGCGTCAAACGCGCGAGGAGATAGACGTGTTTACCTTAGGTCGTCTTAATCTTGTTTATCGAGAAATGCAAAATAATTGATATACCTACCCTACCTAATCGACAAAAAACATTAAAAAAATTAAATTCAAGATGGCGGAGAAAGCAATTACTTTATTAGTTGTAAAACTGTAGTTTCCACATCTCCGGGACACAAAACTGCATTAAAAAATTTTTGTGCTGAATTAATCGGTTGAAAAAATCTAGATTCACTGGGCTAAAATACGAATATTGAGATTTATTTGGCAGGTAAATACCTATGCGACAATTATTATAACGAAAATGAACACATTTTTTTGCCACGTAAAGTTATTTTGAAGGAGAAGTCATTTTTTTGTCAATTCGTGGATAACAATACTAAATGATGTGTCCCAAAATTAGAGTTCAAAATTTACCAGTAAGTTCTGAGACAATAAAAAAGAAAATACCCTATAAATACAGGGTGTCCCAGTTTATATCGTCAGGATTTCACCAGTCGATAGTTTAGTGAAAACTAAAAGGTGGTTTGTCTAATAAACTATGGTGGAATGTTGCTTCCTTTTTGATGTATAGGGCATTAAAGAAAATAAATTATTTTAAATAATTTGCTATAAATCAATAACAAAAAAGGTTGGTCTTCTGAAATTTAGCATAGATCTTTTTTTTTCCTATTCTCTTATTAATATTGGTTGCAATTATTTTATTTAGAACACAGAGGCGGGCGTACGGGTTTCTTTAAAAACATTTTATTGAATAAAACGTACGCCACTAGTTTTTTTGCAGCAGCAATATGCAGAGAGTATTTTCCATTCAATTTAGAAAATGAAGTGGATATGAAATAATTTGAATATTTTTTCAATTTTGATTTTTTTGGGTTTTTTCGAGCATTTTTATATAAACTAAGAGAAAACTAAGCTAAAATTTTCATAACATGTCTTTTAAATATTTTTTACCCTTTTTAGCATGTTTGAAATAATTTTCGGAAGTGACGGAAGTCTCTCTGCCATTTATTGAAATAGCTATGTCTGTCCTTGTTCCACTCATTACAGCCAAATTTTTTAGTAAATGGTATTTATCTTTGTTAGCACAACATATAATTGTATATAATATATTTGTGTAGATGTAGAATATACGTATGTATATTATACTTTTATCGCTAAGGCAGAAGTGACTATTCTAAAGAATGACCTAAAACAGATCCTAAGACCTAAATTAATATAAACTAAAATTGTATTTACAAACAAAGTATTAATTACTGATATAAAAAAGAAAGATATGTATTAAAAACAGTAGCAAAAGAGGAAACCAAAATTATGTAGTCTTCTAGTAAAATACTAATTCACAATGACCAATCAAAGTAAGAGAACAGAACACAGCAAGCAGGATTAGCAGTTGTATCCCAAGTCATCACTGATTATGTTGAATTCTTTCATTACTCGTCTAGCTTTATTAGAAACTTATTAGTCAAACGTCATCACTCATCAGATTCAGTGAAAAAGATTAAATTCTGGTATACAATTAAGATCCTCAGTAAGATCTACAGAGTACTCCTCAAGAACGGAATGTGGTGACGATATTTTAATAATTAGATTCTGCAGAGAAGTATAGTACAGCACTACAGCAGATTCCAATCGATGTTATTAAAATCAATTCAGTTTAACCATTGGAGATCACGCAATACGCAATATATTAAGTTTGATTGTAATACCGAGAGATCAAAAATTATCTTGTCAAAGGTGGTCATGAAATGGTGTAAACCATATTCAAAAACTGCTAAAGATTACAACTGTAAGAACAAAATTTGACAATCAAAAGATGATTGACATAAATGTACGGTACTAACTCCGCTGAACAAGTTTGCATTGTCGCTTACGACAAAGTTTAAAATTATTAGTTTTTCACTGTTTCTTCATCGATTAAATTGATTTCAAGACATTTACGATAATTTTACACACTCCGTATAAAGTGTAAAACAAATTCGATTAGTGATTTTGCTAGTAATTTTCTTGTTTTTCAAAATGCATTTCTATTCACTAAATTGGGACATTTGGCAACCCTAACCTTTGACCAAGATAATTTTGATATTTCGGTATAAATTCTATATTAAATTTAAGAATAACTTCAAGCCCATTCTTATACAAACAATATAAGAAGTGCAGCTAGGTTCATAGCAAAATATTTATATAGATGTGTAATAACTATAAGTCAAGATTGTCATACGAACTAAAGCCGCTATAATGAAAGATACTGGCCCATATTGCACGTATCGTGTGCCTACACTCTGTATCAAAGTATTAGCGATGTTTTGTGTTTTGTGTTTATTAATGAAAAGCCAAACACTCCATAGCCGCCCTGACTGAAAGACTTATTTGACACCCGTTATTTGAGTGTTTATTTATTTTCAAAGAGCGAGCATATTTCTCCCACCATGTTCCATGCTGTCTTTTGAAAAAACACTGCCCAAGTTTTAATTTACTTTACATTAACTGACAACATGTAAATGAACATTATTTTGCTGTGCCTATAGTAGCGTTCCTCGTATGGAGTACGGTTTACATATTTGTAAAATTATTTAGAAAATGTAGTTAAATTAATGCAAATATAATATTTTCTGCACTTTTATTTTTCTGATGTATTTAAAACCATTATGTAACGCAATGAAATCAGCCACGTCTAAACAACCATTATTTTTTCTGAACCCATTTCAACTTTTTGAAACGTGACTAACTATCAATAATGTGTAAGCAATAACCATGTACCCATTTTTACTTTCTTATACGAACTAATAAGAAAGTATAGTAATCGTGATTTTTTTCGACTTCGAGATTTTGACTGTGTCTGTCTGTCTGTATCCACCATAACTCAAAAACGAGTTATCGGATTTGATTCAAATTTCATTGTTAAGAGTTCGAACAAATTTGTGGCTGCCACATTAAATCTTTTTCATCTGGCACCTACACAAGTGGCATTTACCTGAAGACATTTTTAGGTGTTTTAGGAATTTCTTGAAAATAATAAAATGTGATTTTTATATTAATAACGTATTGAATGTCGACTGCATGTGATTATTGGATACCCGTTCAGTATTTTCCAAAGATTAAAACTGTATCATGGCAATGTATAAGAAAGTCATGTGTTGGGCACATCAGATATTTTAAGTGAGTACAGGTCAAAAATCTAAAATAAAACACATTTTTGTCGTAAAATTCGGTTATAATAAGTGGGACAAGGACAGATTTATGCGTATTGCAATAAGTGCAACAGAGACTATTTGAAAATTGCTGGAAACCCTCAAATTTAAACATGATTTTTACAAGAAATTTAACTCAATTTCTGTAGGAAAAGTAATTGTGGTACTATCCGTATAAGAAAGTCATGTGTTGGACACATCAGATATTTTGTCCTATAATCTGCTTGTAATGAGTGGGACAAGGACAGATTTATGCTGCAATAAGTGCGAGAGAGACTTCCGAAAATTATTTGAAAATTGTTGGAAACGCTCAAAATTTAAACACGATTTTTACAAGAAATTTAACTTACTTTTTTTAGAAAAAGTAATTGAGGTACTATCGTATAAGATATTGAAATTTTAAAATTGCAGTTGCAACTTTCGATAAACAAAAATATCTTGATTTCGCTACCCAAAACAAAGCTAATGCCAATATTAAACGTAATATTGACCATTGTTGCACGACATATACCTACCTATGTTCAAGTAATATGATTACTAATGGGCTCTTGTACCTTATAAGCAACAACTTATGGGTTGTTCGACAACACAAACCGATAAATCTAGAAATATACAGACCACAGTCATTGTATTCGAGTATTACAATAATTACAACACAGCCGTCCTATTTTAATAATATAATTTGTCATACGGCCAGCCCTGCATTATTTCGTATGTACATTGCGTCACACCCCCATATCAAACTTTTGATGTATCATGCGTTCTATGAATATGAAGTGGTTTTATGATAAACAAGACAACGAGAAGAAAAATGATTGTGAGATAAAAATGAAGTCAAAGGGATTCTGAATGAAGAGATGAAGAGGCATACGAATGTATGTAGTACTAGAGGCTAGATGAAGTTAAGCGATACCTACACTGCTTAGAATTTACATTGGATATAATAGAATTTGTTCAAAACGTGCGTGTCCTACATCGTCGTTATAACTAAGTGGGAGAGTTATCGACATTTAGAATAAATAATTTTAGAATAAGCGTAAAGGTTATGTCGTACCCTCAAAGTGGAGTCAATATAAGTAGACATTTATTTGTCTGTCAGTAACGTGCTATGCACCTACCTACCTTAATTTTTAATTATGATTAAGAACAAATTCCAACAGAAATGGCAAAAGGATTTTCCAAATATCAACATAACACCGCATATTATTATTCCATTAAAACACCTTTAACGCAATTCAGATTACATAATTTATGACATGATCTGTGATCTAAAATAAATCGAATTATTTGTAAAAATTAACTGGTATTTATTTTATGCTTCTAAGAATCGGATGGGGTATAGTTACATATTTCATGCTATTTATTATTCAACAAACCAGATAAATATGATCAAATTCAAAGTAAAAATATGAAATTTATAATATTGTAGAATATAGAACGTCTATTTAATTCTGTAGATTTTATTCATAATAATTATTTAAAAGATGCACCAGTAAAATATAAAAATACAATTTCGAAACACATCAAATAAATGTTTTTGTTTCAAAATAATTGTTTATTTTATACTGATACCATAGAACTTACATATTTTGAATAACACCATTTAAATTTTCCTATAATATAAATTTAATTAAAAACCTTCCAAAAGTTTCAATTCACAATAAATTGTAGTATTTTTAATTGAATAATAATTTCTTGATATTTTTTTACGTCATCATCATCATAGTATGCCTTACAATTGTTAGTCGTTTGCTCCGCTAATATATACATATGCCTTCGCCCACCACTGATTTCTGTTCTTAGCGATTTTTAATCAATTTCATATTACTTATTTATTTAACTCTAATACCATAGGGTTTGCTTGTGTATTTGTACTTTACTCTTTCTATATTATCTGTGTTCAGGCAATATGACCCGTTCTTCGGTCATCCTCGACTTCGCTTGTGTGATTCATTGATTAACATCAGTCATCAGTTACTTTTCAATCAAATTAATAAATCTTCTTTAATGGCATATCGTAGCTTGCAAAATGCTAACCCTACTATCCATTCTAAATGTGGCCATAATTTTCGCAGGTTTGGTTTAATGTATCAGTTCCAATTTCACGGCCTTAATATTTGTATTTATAAATATGTTCTACTTCCAATACCACTCTTGGACAAGGGTTGATTTTAGACAATTCCAATAACGCGACAAAAAGTTTAGGTCACATTATGTCATCTCGTTCTATTTGTTATTTATTCTGTTTTGTAATATTCATATGTTGTATCAATTTAACATATCTGTAGTTTGTGCTTTTTGTTGTTACGAGTATTATTATTGATGGTAAGTCCACACTCCACAGTATCCAAATAATGTTGATAATCTACAAATATTAATTTCGATTAATTCAAGTGGTCTATTACTTGAGTGATTTTTGATAACAATTTCATTCATTTGTACCACATCCACTTCTAAAATCAGCCTACTCGCGTGAATGGTCTAATTTTACTACACATTATTATGATTTTGGAAAAACGGTTATATGTATAGATGGGAGATTAGACTAATACACCTTTAAAGAATAGTATGTCTTCTTTTAATGGATGAGAATTGTTATAGCATTATTCTATTTACTGTATTATACTGTATACTGTATACACGGAAAAAAATAATTTGTTTTAATAACAAAATATGTGTTATCGCAACAAATTTTTTTTGTCAATATAGCCTCAACAAATTTATTAGTTGCCTATACCAATTTTTTTTGTTGTATAAATTTAGTTAAGGGAGCAAATTAATTTTTTAGAAACAAATGCAAAATTTTCACAATGCGTAATTATTCTAAAGCTAAACACTTCAAAAGATAATTTTAATGCATTTTATAAAACATACCAACAATATAATACTTCTCATAATTATCATAAAGGGCCATTGTAATAAAAATTAAAAGTAAAATAAAAACACCTACGTAACAAAAACATTTCATTAGTAATGGAAATCTGACAAATCTGTCAAATTTTGCATTTGTTTCTAATAAACTAGCCATGGCCTACTGTTATAAATAAAGAAAATTATTAAAACAATCGAATTTTGAGCTTGTTTTTCAAAATAAATATTAAGTATTATATTTTTGGAAAGCCCAAATTTTGTTTAATCGATATAAAAAATAATATATAGGGTGTCCCATTTAAAAAAACATAAGTTTGGGCAATATCTCAAAAACTAAACCTTTTACACAAAAACTGCCTACGCCACTGAATTCTACGTAAAAAACTCCATAAAGATCAGTTTTCACCTTTTCGATAAGTAGACGCATAACGGAAATACGAGGAGTGTCTAAAAAACAAAGATTTTGAGAATCACTCTGTAAATTAAAAACTAAGAGAGCCATGACAAATTTGACCCCGGAATCTTTCGTTTCGTAAAAAAGTAGGAAAGGAAGGTGAAAACCGCAACACTCTATCTTTGATAATAACGCCAATACCCCCTAAAAGTGTCGAAAATGGGACACCCTGTATATATACAAAAAAAAATGTTGGTTGTGCATAGATACTTAGTTAACACAACTATATCCAATTGCTCATTTAACTAATGAACATTTGTTGTCATAGCAAATACATAATTTGTTGAATTTGATAAAATTATAGGGTGTAGGATTGTAGGTGTTACAATAAAACAATTATTTCAAAAAATACAACATATAATATGTAATAATAATATTAATAATACCTATGTAGTTACAAAACCATACAAAAAAATTAGCATTAAAGGGCCAGTTGTATACAATTTAATCGAATGATGATCATCGCATTAATTTCTAGCAATGATTATGTAAGCATTTACATATTTGCATGTGAAATGATTCTAAATTTATGTTTTTCAAATTGACAAACGTGTCGGCAACAACTATAAAATACTGTCTAAAATGACAAAAAATAATTGGGTAACGTAAAATTAATCCGTTAGGATTAAACAGGTTACTTCAATCCCGATAAAGAGAGATTAAATATTACGAAATAATTCGATGATCATCACTGGATTAACTCTCCAACACACTCCATTTTTGTCCACTTTTTTCACTATGTTGTAAGCTAGATATACTTCTGTGCATGAACTAACAAGTTGTACTTAAATCTAATAGCAACCACAGATCAGACGAAGAACTAATAACAAATAACCGCCACAAACATATCCCAACATCCCATAAAACAATACTAATTTAACCACCTATGCACAGGGCGCAGGCTATTTTTAGCTTTGGATATGTCCTTCACCTTATATGGTAACGTTTTGGATTTTGAGAGTGAAATAATTTTTTGCTATCCTAGCAATAATAATTTGCTACAAATACAAAAAGAATTAGTTTACACTACAAATTCCGCTATTTATTCCTCACAACAAATTATTTTGTTGTTATGCATAAGACAATTTGTAACGATTACAAAAAAAAACTGACAAAATTCGTTTGTACCAGGAACGAATTAAATTTGTTGTTATAACAAAAATTAATTTGTTATTTAGTAATCCCAACAAATTTTTTCTTTAATTATAACAAAAATTTTTCTGTATTAAGAAATGTTTGTCTAGCAAAGAAAAATTTGTTGCTAGTAGTAATTCATTTTTTAGTGTGTAAGTAGAAATTAAAAAGGGATATTCAGGGTGATTCTATAACTTTTTAATGACCGTGACTATGTAACCACTGTGGTTGTTGCTACGGTACGACGTTTTTGATTGGTAATTATCATAGCAACAACCACAGTAGTTAATAAACACGGTGTTTAGAAACTTACAGAATCGCACCGATTATATTATTATTTTATTAATTTACATTGTAGTAATTTCTGACTGTGTATTATCTTACTTCTTCTCGTAGCTTTCAATCAATGGTTATCCTTAACTATAATTTAATTTCTTTAGTTACCATTGTAATCTAGACATGGGGTGTACGGAGAACGACCTAGGGCGAAGCTCCGCTTTGCCCTGGGCGAATATACCACGATATTCCAAACTGTGATCTTCGCGATCAAGGCCTGCGCAGAGGATATCTGAACCAACATATCCATATATGCTCTGACAGCCAGACGGCCTTAAGGACACTGATGTCATATCGGGTTAAGTCTGAGCTAGTCATGGAATGCCGGAGGGCATTGGCTGAACTGGGTGCAATAAACCATGTCAGGCTAATGTGGGTTCCGGCACACATGGGTATCAGGGGTAACGAGGGAACTGATACTTTGGCTAGGGAGGGTTCCGAGGGACCCTACTTTGATTCGGAACCGGCCCTAGGAATTACCGCTAACACAGAGGACGCTAGAACATTGCCCTTGGGCAAGATCTTGGCTCTAGTAGCTAAGACTAGCCTTTGGGACGAAGACTAGCATAAAGCTGGCTGTGCACGATGGGCCTTTTTGGCCTGAGTACCTGCGGGAACTAGAAGTTTCACCCTCAGGGCCCGCACCACCAGGATAACAACAACAACAATCTAGACAGTTAACTAGCAGTTAAGAATAACTATCAATTGTGAAACTTGTCTTACGTGTTATTTTTTTACTCAGGCAACTTCGTCCTTAGAATTTTCATACTTTTAGTAGTTACTGTTTACCTAAGTTCGAATTGAGTCGTATTTCTTTTACAATTGTTTTATTTAAGTTCAGAAGCTCAATTGTTTTTGACTTGAGTCTTATTTCTACCCTTAGTAACAGTGTTTCTAATTAGCTTATCATCATTGATGATGTTTGCTTTCTGCAGGGCTAGGTACTCTGTGCTTTATTATTGGTTCTGTTTGGTTTCAGATTTCTGTGGCAATAGGTTAAGGCTCCTACACACAGTGGGCCAACATAAGCCATCACCAATAGCACACCAATAAACGCCTCGACCAACACCGCCACTGCAGGTGCCCACACATTGACCCAGGTGTTGGCTCAGGTGTAGGCTCAGGTGTTCGGATGATTCACTAAATAAGGAAAAAATTAAGATTTATTTATAAAAATAAAGTAGAATGCTTTGTAGTATCATCTCTCAGGTAGTTGAGTATCAGCTGATCGTACTTTTGTACCAGGTGTTCTGTGCTCTCGTACTGAATGATGTGCCCATGTGTGGACATGCGCTAGCACCTGCACCAACTTCCTTTAATGTGCGCTCCAAAAACCGATAACTTAGCCATCGTCAGCCACGCTTGGCAATCATACGCGAACATAAGCAAATACGCTCTCTACATAATGGCCCACTACAGTGTGCCATCATGTTGGCCCACTGTGTGTAGGAGCCTTTAGAGTGAGGGTTAGAGCTGTACTATAATAGTGTTAATGAATTTCTCTTACTCTATGTATCATGCCTTCCGGCGTGGCAGGATATTCCAGTTTATTATTTTTTCTATTAGAAACCGTTTAAAAGATAAATTAATCTAAGTAAATCGTTTGACCTCCATAGATGCCAGTAGGTAATATTATAAAATGGTACCTGCCACATATATTACTGGTTGCGAAACTATGAAAATTAAATAGGGATGTTACTTTTTTTTTAATTCGGTTTTTTTCTGTTAAGGCTCCTACACACAGTGGGCCAACATAAGCCATCACCAATAGCACACCAATAAACGCCTCGACCAATACCGCCACTGCAGGTGCCCACACATTGACCCAGGTGTTGGCTCAGGTGTAGGCTCAGGTGTTCGGATGATTCACTAAATAAGGAAAAAATTAAGATTTTTTTATAAAAATAAAGGAGCCTTTATAGTTATTTTACATTTCTAAAGGCTCCTACACACAGTGGGCCATCATGATGGCACACTGCAATGGGCCATTATGTAGAGAGCGCATTTGCTTAGGTTTGCGTATGATCGCCAAGCGTGGCTGACGATGGCTAAGTTATCGGTTTTTGGAGCGCACATCAAAGGAAGTTGGTGCAGATGCTAGCGCATGCCCACACATGGGCACATCATTCAGTACGAGAGCACAGAACACCTGGTACGAAAGTACGATCAGCTGATACTCAACTACCTGAGAGATGATACTACAAAGCATTCTACTTTATTTTTATAAATAAATCTTAATTTTTTCCTTATTTAGTGAATCATCCGAACACCTGAGCCTACACCTGAGCCAACACCTGGTCAATGTGTGGGCACCTGCAGTGGCCGGTGTTGGTCGAGGCGTTTATTGGTGTGCTATTGGTGATGGTTTATGTTGGCCCATTGTGTGTAGGAGCCTTAATAATAATACTCTACAGCGAAAATAATATTTTTCTCAATATTTGTACATAAAAAAACAATTCCAAATTGAGCGTAATTCAAATATATTATAGCCGCCCAAAAACGCTTTGAGATCGGCCAGTCCCGTGTGACGTCACGAATCTAGTTGATATTGCCATGTCTAAACATTTTTTTACGCGTTTGACATTTTTCGAAATAAGTTAAAATGCGGCGTACTGCACTGTGGAATTAGATTCGTGACGTCAGCAGCATTTTGGGTCGATTAGGACGTTTCCGGACAATGCGTGGAAATTTCAAATTTTACAATACTTTTTATTTATTTACTCGGAAAGCACGGACCAAACATTTTTTTCAAAAATATTGATAGTGATAATTTGGTATCAGCTTTTAAAAAAAATTATTTTGAAAATCATGCAAAGTCCCTATTGTACAAAAAAAATACCATGTCACAAAAATCAGAATAACAATACCTAAATTAAATTTAATTCATATTGCCTAAGATGTTCCTAAATTAGTGATACTCTGAAATCTTTCTTCATAATTCGAAAATTATCTCATTTCAGATGAATGATAAAATATTCGCAAAAGTTGTCAAGTTTTTGAAAATTTTGGCAGTAGGTACTTGAAGGTTTGTTAAAAAATCGTGATTAGTAAATTTGGATTAGAGAGTGTACCTACCTAGAATTTGTCATTTGATTTAGCATTAATAGAGATATTTAAGAACAAGTATTTAAAAATATGTCAGACAAGTTTAATTTGACTGAAGATGTAGTATAAAGTAATCTTGTACCAGGTACTTATTTAAGTACATTTTTGGTACATCTTACTAATTTAAAGTTTTGTGTTTTTCGTGCAAAACTAATAAAATGTTCCTTAATTAAAATAATAAAGTTGCGCTTTACTGCGATGCAACTGTTATAAATAATATAATAAACCTCTTTTTGACACTGATATAAATCTAGCGGAATTAGATTCCTGCTGTTTGCCTGGCTTGAGCTGCCAAATTCAAGGCGACCCAAATATTACATGCATCGGTGAATATTGCTGTAAAATATGATTATATTGTATCCGGACATTTACCTTTTGAAACATGTTTTAATTGGGTTGAAATAATGTAAATGTGTATGTGTGGACGTTACATTACGGATTGGATATTGTATTCATTAAGTTTCTATTTTTACACCTAATATTTTTACGAAACAATAATTTTCCCATATACGAGTATGAACTATAATAATTAGTAGAAACTAAATGCCTGATAGTGTTGCAACGTTGTTATTATAGAAGAACAAATTAAAAAAAATAATGTATAGTAATTTAATACCTATTTTATCAATACGTTTTCTATTGTTCGTTAATCAATCATCTTAATGCCGTGTAAAAATACCAACTCCTGCAGCGTATTCATCTTTGGTTGATACCCTAAAAAGCTTCATTTCCAAACCAACATATACATATCAGGAGCCCGTGGGGGCGCTTGACCTGCCTGATGACTCCTGCGAAAGAGCCAAAGAACTTGGAGAACTCCCGGATACGAAACACGCGTCACCTGGTTGCGAAGCAGCACCGTGACGTCATGGATCAGCTCTCACCAAGACTTTGGGAATGCCTCCTCTTTCGAAAGTCGGTCAGTGTGTTCTGTTGGAAGCACGAAACCGGCGATTTGAGCAGCAGTTGAGCGGTAACGTCTCTACAGGTGATAACATACAACACCGTGTCCATTGCGGTTACCTCGTCGATGTGCACGAAAGTTTCACCCAGGTGCTTGTAGTAGTTATAGTGAGTGATTGGGATTTTACACTTATTCTTTCAGTGCTTTCTCTTGAATTTTTCCTGTTGTGTCGGAATTTATATTGTTGGTGTTGTAGTTTAAGAGGATTCGGGAAAATTGGAAATCTTTATGTAAGTATCGAATAGATGAGTATCTTTAATGAAAACTTTGCTAATTTTTTTCTTCAAAAAAATTGTTGGAAATTTTATGGTAACAATTATTTAAAAATTATTGCATTTACAATATTTAACCTACAGTTAGATTTACTTGGAAATCATAAACTGGCCTTAACTGCTTAATACCATACCGTAGGTAATCTGCATATGTTGGATTGTCAAACTATATGTAGGTATATCTTTGATAGGTTATCATTACTAATGTATAAATAAATAACAGGAAGTATTGTAAATGTTACATTGAGTTTAAATTCGAACATCATTCATTTAATTACCTCCACAGATGAGTTCCAACTTCTTTCATTGTAAATTTAAATAAAAAGAAATATATTCACATATAACTTCAATATGTATTAGTAAATTAGATAATATACTTCATTTTATACAAATTTTCTTTTTCCTGTATTTTTTCAAAAAAAACTAGAGAAAATTTTCTTACGAATTGTCAGATGTAAAATTTTTTATTTAAGATAAGTATTAACTGAATACTCGGAATGGTCAATTTGAATCTACTTTATGACAAAATTTTCCAAAAACTGTTACGTACATGTATGTTTTCGATATACAGAGTGTACCAAGAAAAAAAGAAATCTCTTAGAGAGTAATTTTCTATCTTATTTTAGTAATACAAGTTCCTGTATAAGCATATATCCAATAATGCTTTATTTACGAGATAGAGGATGTCAAAGTTGAGAAAAAATTTAGAAAATTTGGGAACAACTTGATAGGTTAACACCTGGACCGTTTACCAGCCGTACATTATCAAATATGACATGCATGTACAATTGTACATGCGATATTAAGAACAATGCTGCAAATCATTGTTTTTTACAAGTTAATAAATTTTTTAAACCCGAACTTAATAATTCTACTAAAATAGCCTGTTTTGTTTATGGTACGATTGACCACTTTCAAGTTAAAATAATAATTTAGTAAAAATGAAAAAGAGAGGTTATAGAAAAATTCACAAATTGAAAGCAATAATAGTAAAAATAATGATACCAGTGAATTTAGATGCTGAAGTAGGAGGAACCTAACATCCTTAGTAGAAATGTTCTTCCTTACAGGTACAGATGATTTTTCAAATCATATTTGCATATCGCTATAGAATGACCAGGTCTTTTATTCTCCTAATAACTTTATTTGGAAAATATGTTTGTTTATTCATTGTCATTGTTGTAACAACCGTAACGTAGGAATTTATTAGTAGATCCTAGTTATTAGGAGGTGAAAAGAGCATCCTTAATTATATAATCATTTTGTGCCTGTTAAATTAATATGTAGTTTAAAAAGAAATAATCAAATTGTCATACATATCTATATTTTATACTTTTTTAAATTTTGATTCGATCTTCCAAATTTATTGTAGGAGTATTACCTAACACTTTATAAAAAATTAGGATGATCATAACTATTTTCAAAAATACCTATTATAAAATAATTCCGAAACTTAATTAACTATTATAAATTTGTCTTTAAATTAAATTTGTAATTTTTAAAGCCAAAAATCTAAAATCTGAAATTTAAATATTAGATCCTTGGGAGAAGTTGTAAAATTATTCTGACTGGGTTAATTTTAAGACACATTTTTTCATGTTTACTACCCTGCTCTACAGCTTTATTGTACCCACCTTAAGTAAATTTTAACATTTCCGTGTTATCTTTGTTCCGTATTTTTATTACATAATTATGTACTTCAAAATGAAAAGTAGATAAAATAGTTTGCACAAACACAGCTATAACATATTTTAAAATAAAATAATCCCTGCTATATAAATTTAATCAAATGTATTCTCGATCTGGAACATGCAATTTATGGAGAAGCTTAAATAGTTGAATAAGAAGTTAATGAAAAGAAAGGATAAGGAAAAAATTAAGTTCAATCAATTTATAATTTTAATGTATATTATTAGATCGATGTAAATCATTTAACCAGTAAATCAATACATATAATAAAAGCAACTGCCCCACCGTTATTAATATAAAGTCAATTACCAATTCATAATTACATCAGCATTGCATATCTGTATGTTCAATTTCAGTTATGAATAAATCGAATTTGTTTTAATAGTTCTTTACTTCTTTATAAGCTTTGCTGTAAATCCGTTTGGAATTTTCATGTAATATTAGTTAAAATCTACCTATTATACAAATAAAATTCATTAAAATTTGTTACCTACTCTATTTTAAATTGTAGAAATTTTTAGAAACTTTTAATAAAATAACACTTCAAATCATGTTAAACAAGAACAACTTTTAGGTTACTTACTTTTAGTTTATTAAAAACGATTATACCTATGTTTGTATTCAGGATTTAATTCTACTTGAAATGAAAAAATATGGTTTCATTCATTTAATAAATTTTTATCTAATTTAGGATTTACTTATTTTGCCACTATTTAAATTTCTATCCATCCAAGCTATTGCCGCATCACATGCTTTTCATTAAGTCTTTGCAAGTGAACTAACCTACATACAAAATTTCTTAATGTGTACAATAAACAATAAAAAAATATATCCAAAACAACAACATTATTAAATATGTATATGGAACAACTATAGACATTAACAATTAGCTTAGCTTACTTATTAGAACCTTATAGTGTCATAATATTAGTATACTTATACCAAACAATTAAAAACACGTTTGAAGATAAGATGTAGGTAGGCAAGGTATGTTGTATGAAAATGTATGACTACATTACGTTGTAACGCTGATTAAAATGACTAAATGAGTAATTGTTGTGTTTGTCTACAACAAGTTTTGTACTTTTGTTCAACTTAAAATTCATATTCTGGGTTTAGAAAAGTGATACTATAAAAATGTGTTTTTACATTTATTTTATATATTATGATTTGATTTATTTATTTACCGTACCATTTCAGATAATTTAAAAGTAAAATTTCATGCAATATCGCTAATTATTTTATAATTCTCCTTCACATATTTTCACTACCATTGCAATAAGGCAGGTAAAAAATGTTTATTTTATCTATACAGACTGTGTAAGTATTTGTTAGACACTGAATTGTTGTATGTCAATTATCAACTAAAAGAAACAACAGACTGTCCAACTATGTGGTGAGTCTCACTTTGAGAGACTTGCCTAATTTTCACGTTCCATGTTTGTATAGATATAAAACCATTCAATAATAGTTTTTAAGTTAGCTTGTCAATTTTCAATATTATAGTTTAAAATTTTTTTTAAATTAAATTATGTGGTAGGTAGTTGTTATAAGTGCGTTTTTAATTAAATTTATATTTTGCTTTTTCTGTATATAACTTTCTTTTATTATCGTCTCTTAAGAATTTGAGATAAGTAAGTATAGTGTAAATTTTAAAGATTAGCAGTTTTTACGTTTATATACTTAAAATACTTAAATTTAAATTTGTATATTATACAGCGTAGCTCAGTGGTCACTGGTCAAGCAGGTTCGATTCCTGCACCCTGCACAGGGCAAATTGGAAAAATTTGCACGTTCACGCTGCCAAACTCTCCAACCCGCCTTGCCAGCATGGGGTTTCATGACTAAATTATTATTCTTTGGTCCCAAGATTTTCATTTTCTTGAAGTGGTTCGGAATCCACATAAAATTGTACGTCCATCTATACATATAGCTACAGTGACTATTAAAAATCACTGTAATATAGCCACCTTCAACACTTATAGGCAGAGGAGAGACCTATACTTCAACAGTGGAGTGGAAAAATGCTGGTGATGATATTATACATAACTAGATTAAATACTCACCCCGATTTTGTTTGAACAATGAATATTACTATTCATAGAAATATTGCTACGAAACGTTCTGCATTTTTAATTGTCGGTTTGTCTCTTTTCCACCGACTCACACGTTTTTTTTACTCTCGTTTTCCAATATTAGACATTACATGGAAATTTTGATTTGGAGGTACAGGGTGGGCAAAATTCGATATTTTTATAGGGTAACTTTTAAACCATAAGAGATATTGAAAATCTGACCGCGCATCGTCGAGTTGTTTTTGACAAACCTTTGATAGTGAAGTCAAAATTTTGCGATCGTCGTTTGTTTTCGAGTTATAGACGAAAATTCGATTTTTTGAAATTTCCATGTATGTCTGTCTATATTTCAGTTGTTTGTGAATTTAGAGAAATGGCGTTTGCACCTTCTTAAGGCACTTTTTTAAGGAGAATACAATGGCGTTAACAGATTTTGAAAATGTTGTTTAATTTTTAGGTAATGAGTTATGACATACATTTTTTGATTTTTTTAAATGGAAGTCATAGTGGGCTATGACTTTCTTGAAAAGAGCATTTTTTTCTCTTTTCGAATATATATATATATATATATATATATATATATATATATATATATATATATATATATATATATGTGGAGTCTATTCCTTCAATTTCTTCTTGAAAAATCAAAAAATCTAAATTTTTGGAATGTATTTCGCATATTTATCGCAGTAGACGAATGTCATTGGTCTGATGAGATAATTTTGATTTATGCGGTTGTCTCCTCTCTGGGTAACGGTTGAAATAAGCTTCGCTAGCAGCATCAGAATTGTTATTATTTTGAATATAGCACTCTAACATGTCATATTTCTCATAGTTTTCAAAATCCATTTGGACTTTTCCCGTGGAAATTCAATAAAATTATTTTTTTGTCGATCGTTTACTAAAGATCTAGTTAATGTGATAAAAGGAGTGTATTAATTACTCAGTTTAATGCATACATGCACATTAAAAACATTGTTGAGATTATGAGATTTGCTAGGTAACCAACAATATATTATATTATTGAAACATGCATTTGGAACTGACACCTGCCGAAATTAATTAATTATGTCAGTGGTATTTTGACTCATTGCATATTATGTCAGAATTTGGATTTTGCCATGGAACAAAATTAGATTATTTTCATTCTAATAAAGAACGATCGACAAAAAAATATTGTAATCAACATGAGTATTAATCGGCGATTAATAATCTCGACTCATCAAAATCGTTTCGATTATTAATCGCTCTTATTAACACTCTTGTTTATTAAACTACTATTAAATGCCAAAGTAAAAACTCCAATTTAAACGTAATAACACAATTGTCAAATGTTTGATGTTTTAAATGACATTCGTCTACTGCGATAATAGTGCGACATATTATTTAATTCAAAAAATTTAGATTTTTTTATTTTTCAAGAAGAAATTGTAGGAATAGACCCCACATATTATATATATTTGGAAAGAGAAAAAATGCTCTTTTCAACCAAGTCACAGCCCACTATGACTTCCATTTAAAAAAAATCAAAATGTATGTCATAACCTAAAAATTAAACAACGTTTTCAAAATCTGTTAACGCCATTGCATTCTCCTTAAAAAAGTGCCTTAAGAACGTGCAAATGCCATTTCTGTAAATTCACAAACAACCGAAATATAGACATAAATCGAAATCTCCAAAAAACCGAATTTTCGTTCATAACTCGAAAATAAACGACGATCGCTAAATTTTGACTTCACCATCAAGGGTTTGTCAAAAAAAGAGCTCGACGATGCGCGGTCAGATTTCCAATATCTCTTATGGTTTAAATGTTACCCTATAAAAACATCGAATTTTGCCCACCCTGTACATATTTAAAATATGTATTTAGTAAATTTTAACTTTTTTAATCAGGAGCTTTGAATTATGACAGAAAAGAAAATGAATATGAAGTCAACATCCTCTACCCATTTAAGAAGCTCTTTATATTCAGACGTATTTGGCTAAATTATTGAATGTTCTATTCTATCTCCATTATTACACTTTTTATATTTTATATCGGTTTTTTCTTTTTCAAACAAAGCTGTAAAGAATAAACTCTTGAAAAAATATGCTTCATCAGTCGCACTTTTACAACAATAGCAAATTGATTTCAATTAAATTCGTGATTTTTAACTCATAAAGTAATACACGACTTCAATAAGCGGTAAATCCTACCGGGCTACCAAACACGCTTGATTTTTTATTTCAAACGTATAATGCAGACAATTTCATCAAATAACAATGTCTGAAATCGTGACTTACGTACCACATTACTGAAATTACCACAAAATAGCAAATAAATACCGCATAACAGTATTACAGTTTTACCAAAGCGTTTGTTTCGGTAATGTTTTACTATAACCGCTATGTTGCGGATTCAGGATGCAACGTACTTTACGGTTTAAGTTTAACAGATAATAACAAAATTCACCACTACAAATGAATATTGTTGTAGTGTATTATAAGAAATACAATATATGCTTGGATGCATTTAGGGCAATTGGTAGCTTTATTTTAGGTTTTTGGGTAGTCTACTGGAGTTTAATTATTATTGCAGTAGTTGCGAGTTAATGCGTGTAATATTTTTGCTGCTGAAGCAGATGACATTTCTATTGTGTGTGCCATGAGAAATAGAAAACCTTGACAATTACACAAACAGATTGTTTGGGATTGTAATTTACTTATAGAGGCATCATTTAGCTAGATGGTTAGACGAAGAATTAACACACTAAGAAAAAAATATAGTTTATATATTTTTATGGTTTTAACAATTTTCATAAAAAATATATCTTTGTATTTACTTGTACTGTAAGTGTACATCTTTGTTAAATTATATGGGACTACTGAATACTGAATTATATTATATTACTTCTGATGTTGATTAGAACGGGTTTTAAATTGCTGTAAATATTGTAAAAATATTCTTATTAAATTACCAAAATACAATAAGATAACTGCAGTCTTAAAGTTATGAATAACTGTATAAGAAGTATAAAAAATGTAACGGATTTACGTCTTAATAGAATATGTAGGTACTTTAGAACCGCATTAAATCCCAATGGATACAATTGAATTTTGCCTCATTAATTTTAATGTATGTTTAATTTATAATTACTAGTGTATACATTATAGTAGATACTATTTTTCAAGTTTAAGTAGGTATTCAGAATTTACATTAGCAAAATTAAAATGACATTAAATTCTCTGTTAATACTAGCCTTGACCTACCTTTATAATTAATAAATGCTTGATTGCCTAATAATTACTTTAATTTAATTTTTTTGTAGCTCGCCTAGACCCCACCTATAACTTCGGCATAACTATGTCGGTACATATTTACATACTTAGAAGACGACGTGACATAAATTTTGTAACTCAAATCATCAATATATTATTTTCGTAACTACTATTCCTAATTGATCTTCAAAACATATAGGTAATATAGTGGGGTAGTGTAGATTTATTTTTTTAACATTGAAAGAAAATTATTTTTGGATCATTAATCAACTGTAATCTAAAGTAAGTTCACGAATCTGATATTCCTGTAAGTACAGAAATATTTTGTTTAAAATGACTATAGTAGATTAGAGAATTCTTTTTAGTAGACATCTCGTCACAGCTTCCCTTACTCTCAATCTGATAAGAGGTAATTATGGGATAGAGACAGAGATAGCATAACGAACTGTATTCTGAAAATAACCCTGCTATACATCTTAATTAATTCCAGAGATAAACTGTAGGTTACATTAATCAAAATGGATTTTCTATAATTATTAAGTTTTCCTCTAGGTAGTGGAGTATAGAAATATTTCCTTGATCATAAAAAATGAAGAATTTTACAAATAATACTTCATGATTGTTTAACATGTAATACTTTTCAGATATTGAATTATTTGTTATTAACAAATTTTTAACATGCATGATTATGTTAACTTTACGTAATTCCGAGGAATAAGTCCATATGATGGTATATTTACCAATGAACAATAATAATTAAACATATTACCTCAGTTGTTAATAAGTTCAATATAAATGAGTGCAAATTCAAAACATTTATAAAAAAATAATTCAAACCGATGATAACATGTATTAAGAAATGGAGCTCTCGCTGTAGTATCGAATTACCTAGTTCTTTCTAACAGGAAAATTAAAACTTATAAACTCAGCACTTTAGAATTTAGATTACTGTAAATATTTCGAAAATGGTAAAAGTAATTCTGTATAATCCATTTTTGTTTAGAAACCATAAAGCTACACAAATTTATAATTGAAAGAAAACATGTAAAGGTAAAAAGTTGAGTCTTGATTAAGACATTAAGCGCAGACATGTGGCTTAGGAACAAGCGTAAAGTTGGAAGTGGATTATTAATTCCCATTCCATAAACCTTTGTTTACCAATTTCTAAGTCGACATCTTCAAAAATTATATTACGGCAGAAAATGAAGATTCAATTTTTGATTTTAGTAGATACTCTTTTTTGATGTTTTGGACGGTATAAGTTTCGCTACACCGTAATATAGTGTGTTTTTTTAAATTTGGCGTCAAAGTTGGCGTTGAACAGTCGATTAAGAATGAACTGATGCGTCATTCCATTCATAAATGACTCTTCAACGCCAACTTCGACGCCAAATTTAAAAAAACACCAATTATTTTGATATCCAGAGTCCACTTCTGTTTCTCTGCTCATTACCTTATTATAAATAGCTAATTAAAAAATAGACGTTCGTACAATTCTCTTTAAAAAATATTTCAATATACCGTAATTACATTTTCTCACTACCCATTTGGTAAATTGACATTACATTGTCAAAAAGATGACAGTAATGGAAAGTAGAATATTCAGTGACCTTAGCAGAAGATCAAATTAATACAAACAAACCGCATCCAAGCAACAAAAAACTACTTTCCGCAGCAGGTCAGTTTTCGCAATAGCACACTATAATTTAGCAAAAAATACCTCTACTGAGTTTACAAGAGTTTAACAATATCTAACATTTTAAAAATTAATTTTCTCAGTAATTAGGTAATGCACCAAATTTAAAAAACTTTATACTGCTGAATACAAAATCAAAAGTCTTTTCGAACGAGGTGCCGGACAAACCCCTTTCTAATTTAAAAATTTCGAGGGGGTTGTCATAATTCAGAGGGGGTGAACGCGGGGGGCACTATTTTCCTGCTAAAAAATGGCAATTTCAATTTAAAAATAATTACACTTAAAATGAATTTATTCCATACATTATATGCAGCGCACTGTATGTATTTATTTATTAATATTAATAGTAATGGAACAATTTGAACAATCTGAAAGGTTCATTGACGGTGGATTTACCATAAAATTTTCATCTTCCGAATCGCTCATTTTAAAAAAATTGCAACTGACAGTCCTGAGCCTGACACATTTTTTTTAAACTAATGTTCTTACTTAATATATTAAATATCACCAATATTATAAACATGGATTTTATTTCTTGGTAGTGAGAAAAACGTAATGCACAAGTCGTAAGTTCCTTTTCTGTTTCAGTTCTTTTGTGTACCTCGAACAGAAAAAATCACTTACCGCCACTTGGTGTGCAAATAACTATTTCATTTACAATGATTTTTTTATAAATTTATAAATATTAGTATGTAGCTTTTAAACAGTATACTTTTAATGTACAGGGTGTCTCAATTTCGATGGGAATGGGGGGTTTCACCCATTTCTAGGCGAGATAGAAAAAAATGGTTTTCGCAATACTGTGCTCGATTTTTCTGAAAAATCGATTGGTAAAACCACATCTTGATATCTTTAAAAAGTGACATTTGGCCGATTTTTAAG